>CM055854.1:7580000-8180000 GCA_029490765.1 Euthynnus affinis | reverse complement strand
AAGTTCATAACAAACCTGGACGCTGGTGTCTGCGGTTGACATTACTGTCTGTCAGAGGCTGTAGACAAACTGGCATGGCCATTTTCAAAGGGGTCCCTTGACCTCTCACCTCAAGATATCTGAATGAAAAAGAGTTCTATGATTACACACAATTCTCCCCTTTACAGACATGTCCACTATATGCTAATCCCATGCAGTTTGGGGCAAAAAGCATGCAGTTTTTGCATACATTATAAATGTGTTATTTTTCTATGGTGCTACTCAAGGTCGTGGTGTCTTAATGTGCTATTTTGGAGGGATTTTGGGCCATTCTTATCAATTTTTGAGTGGTCACCAAATCTGTGTAACAAATGGTATTAACCCAAATATTGCTGCAACAACTAATGGGACATAACTGAGCATGGGAGTGGCCATCATATGCGTCCATAATAATGTTCTCAGCCCTTATACACTCTAAACTTTCAAAATTTGAATAGGTGCCTAACTAAAACACAGTGTTCATTACAGATTTACTGTACTAGAAAAACCCTGACACACAATACTGAACTGTATCTCAAATTAATCTTCAGACTCCCAGCTTTCAGATGATGTGTATCAGTTCTATATGGTATTTGCTGTTGAACTGCAATCTCCCCCTAAACATCCCCAGAACCCCCCCCCTCCCCTCAAAAAAAAAAAAAAAAAGAGTGGAAGAGGTTAAAATGCTGTGCTACAACAAGTTCAGGTACGCAAAGTTATACATGCTGTCACGAGAGCAACTTTATTTATGTTTGGGGGGGCTACATTAGCTAAAAGAGACGAGCAGTAGTAGTAGTGTTCTGGCAATGGCTGAGAGACTCAACATTGAAGTGTGGAATCCACAAAAAAAAAAATGTCTTAAATCGTCAGTGTGGGAGGATTTTGGATACATAAGGAATGGCCCAGGGAGTTGTTCAAGAAGACGGATTTCCAATTTGTAAAACCTGCCAAAGAAAAGTCGCTGCTAAAGTATCCAGCACATCAAACTCAATGCAACATCCTTCAGATCATCATCCAGCTGTACATGCTCAAGTGAAGGTAATACACTAAGTAATAACTAAAAAAAAAAAACCATTACTTTAGTGGCAAGTTACTTAATGAAACATTGAGTCAGTGAGTTAAGACTAGGGCTTCCAGTGCAATGTAAACCAATGGCAACAAAGCAGGAAAAGGAGCATTGCATCTTTTATAAATTAACACTCACCAAAACAGCATGTAATCCCTTCAAGGGCTTAGTGTGATCATTTACATTCTGTTACTTCCTCCCTTCTGTGTTCAGTAAACACTAGGTATGGTAGGTCGATATGCCAGGTGGCAGTTTAATTATTTAAATAGATTACTAAGAATGAATTTCAAAAAAATAGGAATGGATGACAGTTGATAATAAAAAACATTAGTAAGTAAAAAAAGTTCACTGTAATCTCTTAATAATAAAGATTACAAATACTATACTATAGTTAAAATACCGGAAATCACTAAAGTTATTACTGCAATGTCCAATCAAAGTTTATCTTAGCATGTATTATTTATTTTCGTTTTTCTTATTCACTTTTGGCCTAATACTACCTCTAGTACTGCTACATTTCAACCCACTGTTGCAGAATCCTTGATGAAATGTGTGTCTTATGCTCCCTTTTCAAAGCAAAACATGCTCAAGTAATTTAATCCATCCATAGTGTTGTGAAATAAATGAATGCATAATAATCGTGAAACCATGATTTTTCCTACAATCGTACCATGAGAATCTATAATCCTTGCCTCCCTAATACATTGTTAATATTTGAACAGCCTAAATATATGCAGTTTTGTTTTCTTTTCACATCTTGAAAAGGGAAAGCCAGTCGAAGATGCATGATGACTTGTGGTAATTAAATGACTGCATTAACATGACAGACATGTTCACAGTAACACCATGCTCTCTGAAGTGGATCATGGGATATGTGTAGCTCAGTCAGACTGTGAGATTGACAGCTTGAGGTGGGACCCCTGGTCCGTCTCCCTGTCCGCTCCTCTTTGATTGTAATCTTATGCTGGAAAAGAGCGGGTATAGGAGATGTACGAGGCAGCGAAGAGAGAGGCAGATTCACAGAGGTCAGGTTCCCTCTCTGCCTGCCCCTATCCATTAACTAATGGCTCCTCACTTCAAATAGCTGTCACTGTTGCTGACAACATCCTGTCTGTAGTCACTCTGGATAAATGCAGAAAAAGACCCTAAGTGGTAGTAGAGTGGTATGTTTCAGGAAGGTTGTCATTTTCTCTCCATATGGACGAGGAGTGATATTGTTTGATAGACAAACACTGACACATTGTAAATGCTCTTCACCCACAGCCACAAAGTCAGATATCAGTGTTTATTTCCAATTGTCTGTGACAGTCTGTGAACGCTGTGCTAGCCTCTTGTTCCTCATCCTGTTTTCCGCTCCCCTCTCTCCCAGTTGGCCCATGGTTAGATCAGTCAGTGAATAAGTATCACACTCCGGGGACAGCTGGTTTGTGTTTACAGTCTGGAGACTGGGGCGAGTGCACTGCAAGTATTGTCTAAACAATTTTAGTCGCTATATTCCCCTTGGCTCAGCTTTTCCAAGAGCCAGATTTGCGCCAGAGTGTCAGGACGTAGGGAAAGAGTTTGTTTGGCTTGCAGCGGCGTGGTGAAGGGAGAGGAGAGGGGAAGTACTCAAGAGATTCTGACAAAGACCATATGGCTCCTGGGTGTGTGGCAATATTATCAAAATGTGAAGCCGTTCTTTTTGTGTGTGTCTGTGTGTACATTGTGATGGCATTGTACTGTATATGTGTGTCAAATTAAACTACAGTTGCTGCTTTCACAGGAGAGATAGGACTGACCTTTAAATCTGCATTATATGTCAGGTAATTGAATTACACCATTAATAATAGCCCCCTTCATATTTTTTCTATTTTCTCTGGCAAAAGGAGGTTTCATTTTGCAATAGAGATGTGCTGTTGCCTTGTCAAGACCACAAAACACAACAAAACAAAACAAAAAAAAACATCTGCTGAATTGAGGTTTATGTCTGATAATAAGCTGGGAGGCATCGTGAATTTTCAGGGCTGTTAATGGTTCCTCTACATTACACACATGTGAAGCCTTCTTTATTGGCCTTGTCATGCGTGTGTGCATGTTTTTTCCCCCCTCTTCTCTTTTTGTGCTTATCTTTGGAGAATAAGTTGCTGACGAGGAGAGAGAGACGGGCCACAGGAGGAAAATAGCAGCCTGGGAGAGTTAAATCAACAAATCTCTCTGCGGAGGATAGACGTTTTTTTGTGAATAGAATGCTCCTGTGTGCTCATATGTGAGCTACATTAAGTATTATACTTTGTATATCCCTCCATTTCTTCTACATCCAAATCACGTCGGGTATCATTTTATTGTGGTTTAAGTATTCAGCTCCGATTGTTGCAGGGGAGACTCTGTTCGGCTCGGCCCATTTCTCCCGACACTAAATCTTTTCTCCCCTTTCTCGCTCAGAGCTGGTTGCGTTTCCCTGCAGCCTCAGAGCTGTAATGCAACTAGATTTTATCCATTTCCAATAAAACTAGATGCTTGCTGTGTCAGGTTACTCTAAAGTCATATGCCTTTTATTCACTCCAGTTGCTGATCAGTAACATGGCAAGAGAAGCTTCCTGAAGGGCCAAATAACTGGCACTCACGTGTTTAGCCGCAGAGGTGTTTCTAACAACTGAAATTAATAAACAGTGAAAACCAATCATCCAGTCATAACTAGCAACTAACCCGGTACTGACATAAACTATGCTATGGTAAGCACATGTCAAGTGTATCCCCTATTTTGCTTCCGAATTTGTCAGTGTGGAAGTATTAAAGGCTTACAGCATGGTTGAGTAATCCTGCTGTCATGGAGAGAAGAGGGATGGTTGTGCATTTGCTGAGATATTAACCTTATCCATCCTCTATCTGTCACTCCATACCACCACATTCAACAGCATCCACTAGCTGTATCTGTGCTTAGGCTTAATGTTATCTTCCCCTGAGGGTCAAAGGTTGTGTCGCTTTTTCAGTTTGACCTTGTGTCAGTTTTCATTTGCTAAAGTCTCTGCTTTGTGTGGTATCACATCACCCGGTAAAAGTTAACTGTAATTTCATTTAAAAATAATTAAGCTCAGTGCAACTCCGACAGTCCCTTCAGGGAGTGACAGTGAGTAATGAACACTCTCTCAGATGTGCACTGCGTAATTGTGGTTTGATGATTGTTAGTGTCTATGATTAAAATTCAAACTTTTTGGACTATCATTAAGCTAATCAAAATTCTTTCGTGATCAAGTACAGGCAAGCACTTAGCTTTTAGCATAATCAAATATTCTGAAGGCCAGACAGCCAAATTGCAGGGAAATTCAACTCAGAGTTTACTGAATGCTTTACAAAGTTTTAAACCAATATAGACAAACAAGTTTTTCATTACCATTCGCTCTTTGCTTAAAAGGAATACTAATAATCTTAAAGGGCTTGCTTGCTCTTACTGTTGTATCCATTGCACACAGAGCAGCTTCCATACTGATATACAGATTAGAACCCAAATTGTCTTTTGGAAAAAAAAAAAAAAACATTACAAAAAAATGCTAATGTCAGAATCAAGACAAAAAATGACCTGATTACACAATTGAACTAAGATGATGATTTAAAGGATATGGCAGGCAATGTACTATATTTTTCTTATTGTCAATGAATCTCATGTGCAGAGCCAAACCAATAATGAACTGATCATACAAGTATTGTGCGTGTATCCAAAGCCTGATGTATCTTATTCCTCTGTGCCTTTGACCTCTGTCGTTGTCCAAAAACTATTAAAAACACATCAGTGAGTGACACCACTGCACTGGGTGTCACGTTCCCTCAGCATGAAGATTAAGGTGACGTCCGTTTGTTTAGAACTGCAATCATGTTTTCAGTATCCGGAGAGTATTTCTACGTAAGGCAGACATCACTAGTGATGTGGGGAACACACTTCCATCTATAGTGCTTCACTAGCTTGTTGTGCTACAGCCTCTTGACTTTGTGCTACATCATAAATTTCTCAAAGAACAGTGTCAGGACTACAGAGTCAGGCGGTTGTGATACATAGCACAACAAGCTAGTGTAAAGTTGTATTCATGTACTGTTACTTTCAAGAAGTTAATACTTTTACACTGTATTTTATCACTATAGGTTTGCTTAGTTACAATTTTGTGGCCAACTTGCTTGCATTTGGTTTATCTAAGAGATGAGGCTAAATATCATCTCTATGAAATGATATGATATGATGAGAACATAACATTTATAAAATATTGCATTATAAACCTGAGCATTTGAGCACACTGTACTAAATAAAGTTGCTGCTGAAAAGGGGCAACTTAGAAAATGTTGGAAATCTGAGAGATACTACACTTCACTTAATACTTAACAGAAATGACACTGCAGAGAAGCTGTGACAGACACTTGAAATCAGAGATTATAGCACTTGCTAGTGTAGCAGCAGAGTAATAGGCTGTTTATGCTATATAGCTCCTACTGCTTACCCACCAAAACCAAAGATGCTGGTATCTTCACTAATGGGCTGCAGATGTGGTGATTTATAACATGCAGCAAAATATGGGACAACGAGTGAGAGAGAGAGAGAGAGGGGAGTGGTTCCTCAATGGAAAGCTGAATAATGAGATGAACAGTTCCAAAGCACCACAACCATTCCTGTGCCTGCCTGGCTGTCAGTTCTGCATCCCCTATTTTCTGCCATTTCCCCCCCCGCACCTCCTCCTCCACCCCCTCCTCCTTCTGGAGCATCGCTTCATCTCTCTCCAGTGGGAATACTTTGGAATGTGCAGACAGGTTTGTGATGGAGCCTCTGTTGTGGCTGATTTGCCAAAGCTGCTTATCGAAAGCTTTGATGACCAGTGATGTGTTCCCCATTATAACATTGTCATACACATAGTATACAAAGTGTATGTATGTATGTATGGTTGTGTTTATCTGTGTAAGGTGTATAGTATTTAGAGGCAGACTGTGAAACATTTTTTTGACAATAAATTTAAAAGCTAGTGCTGTTTTTTTTATTTTTATTTTAATGTTAATAATGTAACACATGTGGACGACGCTAAAATCATTTAAAGTCAGATGCATTTTTGCAATACTTAAAATGATTCAATAAATTGAAGCACCACACTGCCAATTCAAGGGGCAGTGTTTTTTCTACCTTTTATCTCTTCAACATCAACAGCCTCTTGTGATATTGACATAACAGAATTCAAATAGGCAATTTCATTATTTTTCCAATTAAATGTGTTGCTATGTGCGGATGTAGTGATAATTCATACTCACAATCTCTGTGTTTGCATAGCTGGCAGCCTCCTTCCACACCCACAAACTAAATTCCCTTTTTCTCTGTCATCAAGGCCAATTTGGAAGGTCTCAGACAGCAAAATGAATGACAGCCCTATTCAATTAGTATCTATAAGCAACAATAGATGTTTACAGGTGTACTTTCCATTCAATTCATTTATATAAAAGTATATTTATCTTACAATGCCATAAAATATTAAAAGAAGGAATATTTCATTATTCAAAACTCCTTCTACCAATAAAACCCTCCCCCTGTATTTGCTCAACCTAACTCAATATATGATCAGTCCTCGATGGAAAACTTCCTTTACTGTTTCTTACAGACTTCCCAAGGCTATTGCAGAGATATAACAAAGGAGCACAAATACAGACAGCATGATATGAGGCACTAGGAGCAGAAGGAGAGGATGAAGCAGAGAGGTAGAGCAAAACCAGGAGACACAGAAGAGGGACTGGAGATAATTAAAAGGATCTTCAGAGCGATATAGCCCATAGCACTGGGACTTCTTATTCATTTACACACATATTAATGCCGCTCCACACACATACAAGAAACCAGTTAATGCACCTATAAGATGTGTTGTCTTTATATTTTTTCATGCTACATTCAGAACATAAATCTGTGTCTCTTGCCTGCCCATATCGTTAATACAGGTTATGCAAAGCACGTCAGGATTCAACTCATTTTCATAACAGCAATCTACAGGCAATTTATCACAATCATGCATGAAAAATATGCCATTGTGCTGCTGAGATACATTTTTTGGGTTTAATATAATATCATGTGTTTCTAGGAAAACAATCCAAGAAGGTTTGGGTTTTAATGTCAAAGTGAAAAATGTGCAGCATCTACAACACGAACAATTAAAGTTGTTTTTTTCAGCTCTCATATCAGACTAATGTTGTGATATGTATTAATTGTTAAGAATGGCAGGGAACTAAGCAGATACATACTCTGCATATTAATTGATCTGCTTTTTTCTAGTTATCTAATTTACCCACTGTGAGGACAATAAATGCCACGTGTGACTTTCAGCACTGCCTTCCTGCTCTGATGACATTGTGCTGATGGCACTGATGGTTGTGTCTTGGGCTTGTGATCATGGCAGTTCTGCCCCATTTCTCTGAGGTCAGAGGGAAGAACAGCTGATATGGTTGTTTGACAACCTGTCGGCAAGTGGGCTGCCACCAGAATGTATGTGTGTGTATGTGTGTCAGTCCAAGTATTGTATGGAAAATGAGACAAATACCACCTGTTACTATGTGAATGAAGCTTCCTGTTATTTTGGTTACCATTTCCACATGGCACATTCAAAATTGGCTCATATAACCAAGAATTACTTTCTTTTCATTGATCTCTTAGGTTACCAGACTGTATAAACACTCTTACAGAATGCCACCTATTGATTTCTTGATCAGATTTTTTAGCATTGACAAATGCTAAAACTGAAAAGAAATGCAACCAGACCGATAAAGATGAGGGAGATTTTGTAAGGAAATTGTGTTTTTATAATCGCATACAGTAAAATAATGACATAAAGATAAAATATCAGTATCTTTTCAAAATTGACAAGAGGAAAAAAAGCTTTATTCGCTTGATGGCACCACCATTTCCTAGAGCCACATTATGTATAGTAGCAGATGAATGACAGGTATGCTTTCCTACCCTAATGCACAAATTGCTCCTGCTGCGTTGTGCCACTGTGGTTTGCTTTTAAGCATAACAACACAAGTATATTTAGATATCCCATTAAGTTGTCTCCTTTTTGTGGATCATTATTTGATAGCATATTTTGTGGCACCAAATATTACCTTTTTTTTTCATTGCATCCTCCAGCATGTCCTTCCAGCCTTATAGTAATTAGGAGGGAAGAGAGTGCTATCTACTGTAGTATTTTATCACCGAGTGCCAATGGAGAAAAGGTGAGCTGATGTTGCATATCATTGATATATTTTGTTTGAGATGTACAGTATCTTCTTTCAGATCTCATCTTGCACACTTGAGTCTGCTTTTCATCTGACTAGTTTATTGACTGTAAGCTAACTGGACCTGGCTGCTTTTGCATCTTCTCATGAAAGATTCACAGGCCGATAAAAAGGATGAACTTTTCCAGGCTCCACTCCTATATGTTATCCCCGTGGCCTCCAAGCAGAGCTGGCTAATTAAAGGTTTACTGAATTCATTTGGAGAAAATGAAGCGAGCCAGGATTCATAGCTGGATTGATAATTGGATTGATCGGGTATACTGGGATTCCTGCAAATCTCCCACATCCAATTTGATACTGTGAGCATTGAGTAGTAGTAGTGCAATAACCTCAACAAATGTTATCTATGTATCCTCGCGCAAAGGTCCCACAACATGATTTTAAACATACATTCCCAATAAGGCGCCCATGGAAAACAAGTGAAAATTCCTGTACATAACATTCCCCTCTGCTGCGTATTTTATTGCCTGCTGACATTTTGGTATAAACCCCTTTCTCATGGCTTTCTACCAAATGTGTGTATGACATATATACCACCAGAAATGTCTCGCTATAAAGGTCTTGCACCAAAAAGTCGACAGGCAATAAAACAACACATCCACCCACCACAGACAGACGCACACACACACACACACACACACACACACACACTTTTTCTTCCACTCTGTACTGTGTGAGAGGCTTCTCAAGATGAGTGGTTGTTTAATTGACAGCTGGTTCACTAACTGGTTCCCGTTACTGACAGATGAGGAAGTTTTTACACTAATAGCCATCGGACACCTGTGCGTCTTGTCAGTTTTTCCTTGAGGTTATTTGACAGCGTGTGCGGAGACAGAGAGTGTGATGTAGGAGTGCTGTCAGTCTGATTCACACTGTCACCTATTCTCTCTCACTCACATAAAGTACCATTTATAAATAGAGTATGACGAAGCCATGTGGTGTTTTTGTTGGCGTGTATTTTATTTTCAGTATGTGTGCCTTTTAAAAAAAACTGGCAAACATGTCAGTGGCAGAGACTGAGACGCCATATCAGATTTAATTAGAGGTTTTCGTTTTTTTCATACATTCTTTTCATGCGTTTGTTTTAAAGCACATTTTATTATATTCACCTGCAGTTTTGTCATCTTATTTTTCTCTTACCTTCTTGATTTCAAATGCAGTGTGAATTTTCGCTTCCTGCATGCATTATCATTTTAATAAGCCTCTGTGCAAATAAATAAACTATAAAATCGAAAGAATTCATATGAAATGTACTGTACACAGACAAAAGAATTGTTAATGTTTTGGGTCAGGCCACTCATATTCCCTCTTCCCTCCTTAGTGTATTTTCTTTCTGAGTTTCGCTTGTTTGAGTAGAACTTGGCCTTGGGTCTCCCTTTCTATCTGCTGCTGCTCTGTTGGCATTGATTATCACAGACCTGCGGTATCCATTGTGTGTGTGTGTGTGTGTGCACGCATGTGTGTGTATGTGTTTCACCGTCTAGCTTTGCTGCATGCTGAGAAGGCAGATATCTCTAGAGGTTCTGTAATAGAGCGGATACTCTTGCCCGCCTCGCATTGCCATGGGGGATGGAGGGAGTGTTGGATAGTGGGAAGGGATGCAAGGGGAGAAATAGGGGAGAGGGCAAAGGATGAGAATATCCACCGCTTACTTGCAGATACGAATGAAATCCTATCTGTTTGATTAGCCCTTTGACTCCACTGTTCACAAACCCTCCTAGTTGGAGCTAATTGAATTTTGTTTCTTCAGGAGATATCGTAGTACTTAAATGTTTAATTCACTGAAAACTACAAACAATGTATTTCTTCACTTATCTCTCTGAAAAGTATCCACTCATGCAGATCATTTTCATTTTATTACACCAGTTTTTAAGATATGTTCTTCTGCCTCAACCCAAATGTAATGGAGTTGAATGTTTATCATTGAAAAATACACTGTACACTGAACATTGTTTCTATTTCCAGAAACAGTGTTCAGTTTGCAAAGAGACTTTGCCTTTAGTGTAAAGTACTTTCATTTGGGTGAACTCACCCTTTAATGACTACAAAATAGAGAGGAAAAAAAAAACAGATGAAAGTGGTTGTTGAAGTCAGATATATTCTCCTCTTGCACCACTGCGTCTACAATTTAAACCCTCTACATGTCTTGGGAAATACAATCGTAGTGGATATGAATGCATCCTCGCTGTGTGTTCTGAGGAGCAACAGCACAGCTAGATGAACCAAATTGCTTCTGGTAGAGAGAAATACAGGAAGCTTCACACTCCCATGAACACACAGCAGGGTATGTGCTGTACATTGTTTACAGTATACACAGTCTGCCATGTTTAATAGCCCTCCTTGTCGCTCCCATTTGGTTACTGAACAGAACGACAAGCTCACAAACACCAGGACTTTAACAGCCCATGCATGTTAGTCAGTACGCTTCAATGGAGGCTATTAAACATGGGCTAGCTTCAGCATAGACACCTACTGGGTCTAATCAGGGGTTTCAGTGCTAGTAAATCTTACTTTTCTTTGCCTCGTAAATAACTGTAAGACTGCTGCAAAGGTACGTTCACCTCCTGCTTTTCATTCAAACCCCCAAGCAGTTGCATATGTATATCAAGCAGAGCGGAATAAAACAGTGAATCCCACAACAAACCAATTAATTTGGACACATGCTGCGATATAAGACAGTGACGTAAAGTTTAGAAAGTGGAAGTCAACCATGGCTAGACAGAAAACCTTCATATGATCTGGAATTCAGTGTCTGTTGTGTGGGAGGTGGAGATGGTAGCACTACAGGCTGAAGCAGAAATGATAATTACCATTGCCCTCAACTCGGCCCTGAGTCTCTTCTCTACACATCCTTTTTCTTTCTATGGAGCCTATAGAGACATAAAAGAAAATCTGTCTCTGTGACTGTGACTCTGTGAAGGACAACATTTCATTTGATTCCACAATGCCAGAAATATCTTCTAAGAAAAGGTTATCCCTATCCCTAACTGCCCTCTTTCTCATTTCTTCCTATTTGGATCCAGACAGTGCTGAGTCTACTAAGAGAGAGACAGCTGGAGGGATTACAGTGAGCTAATTATAAGCTATCTATCCATAATTGCAGCGGATTACGCTATTATTCATACAGAGCTTAGCTGCACAAAATGCCTTAACCACCATTACGTAGCATATATTGCTATGTATTATTCACTATTTACACAGCTGAAACTAAATACCATATTTTAGTTTAAGTGGCCCTGGTAAGAGTAAAGAATAACCACACTGTATTACCCTATTACAGCTATTTTCTCAGGCTGATGCACTAAGGGTATTGTTGGATTGATGAAAATGACATGGTACAATCAATCAGTGAAACTCATTGTGGAAGGAGTGTGTTATTTGACTTCTGAGCTGGTGTTAAGATGACAAACAGACACCTTAGTGGAGGAAATCATTTGAACAAAAACCAGAGCCTTGTCGGTCTGGTGAAGATTGGTGGATATGTTTCTCCTCATTAATTTAAGATACCCTTGGGGAAAAAAAAAAACGGAATCATTGAAAAAATTGTCAATGTTTTGGTAGATCAATGTTCAGCAGCGTAAGATGAGTTGCACAGGGTAGCTTTAGTACAGTCATATTTGAATGTAGTCCAATTGATTTTTTTTCTCTTTGCGCTGACATAAGTGTTCTTGTTTTATTTAATCTATGAGCCAAATAGCTGCTACATAAGAGCATGTAAGCTAGTAGTTATACTAAAAGCATATCAAAGAATTACCTTAGCTCAAATAATAGTAGAACAAGATAAAAAACATCTGTCATGTGATAGCTCAAATAGAACAGACTCCCAATTCACAACAGATATTTTCTACTGTCATTTATTTTGTGCTATGTTGTGTCCTAGTAATAGTATACTATAAAACAGGGTGGTGGGACAGAATCACAATAGGTGACACAAAAAGACCACAAAAAAAATAAACATGGTTAAACATGAAGATTTGTTTGCCAAAGTTAAACAAATTCTGACCTATGAATTTGCATAGTGTTTGCATGTCCTTCCATCCGTCTGCATCTCTGTGTTGCCAGCATGTCAGTATGTTGTTCATCAACCTTGCTATTTTTTAAAATAATCTATTTAGCAATATGTTCAGTTAACTCCCTCCCACCTCCTTCCCGTCAGAGCAGCTGTCTTTGTACACATGGTGCAGCAAGCGAACCTTAACGTTTTCTTTGCACTGCTGCTAAAACCAATTAAATTTACGGCAAAGAAATCACCTGATTACGAATCAACCCCCCCCCCCCCCCCCCCCCCCCCACACCACCACCACCACCACCACCACCCCCCCCCCCCCCTTTCACTCTGGTGTATGTATTCACGTGTGCATCCATGTATGCATGCCACCAAGGGCAATGTTAAGAGCCGATCAGGTGGGAATGTGACATACTTTCTGGTTGTGCGTGTGCCTGCCTGCCTGTCTGTTTGCTAATCCATATGGGCGCAGCACTAATTAAATCCAGCGGCTCAACCATTCACACCACTGCCTGCTTGGCACTGAGCAAAAAAATCTGTTGGTGTTCTGTCAGGTAATATGACAAAACCAGCAGGGAGAGTTTATATGTGTGTGTGTGTGTTTATGTTTCAGTGAGAAAGAAAGGGGGTGTGTGATTGAGGCTGTAAAATGAGTTTGTTTGTGTGCAAGAATGAGAGGAAATGAGTTGGCCTGCGGAGAAAGAATTATTAATTCTAGTCTAGTGTTTATAGATGGGACAGTACGATTTGGCTGATGATGATGCAGATGTGTGTGTAAGGGGCTTTTGTCAGCAGGGTTAATAGCAGAGGGGACAGCGTGTCATGCGAGGCCTCCTCACTGAGCCAACCCTGCTGGAATCACTGAGACAGACTGGCAGGCTGCTTGTCTCTCTAGAAGTGGGTGCCTCTCTCAGCAATTTCCTTGCCTTATCAAATCTAAACAGTATAAATGTGTGCCTTCCCTCGCCCCTGACCCCATCATTCCCTCTGGCTTTCCTCCAGCCCCTTCCATCTCCAGAGTAGAAACTTATCATTGTGTTATAAGTGAGGTGGCTTTAGCCCCAGATTTATTTTCTGCGCACATTCTTTCCATTTTGCTCTCCAGAGTTGTTTATTGGGCAGTGCTATTTTACATTATTCGTAGGTTCACATGCGCACGAGTGAGGTCACTTGTCTACAGTGATTTTATAATTGTCCGCCTGATGTGTGTTTGCCAGTAATTTCACAGCCAACGTGTTGATGTTCTTTACGCATTGTGTGACGACATGCTTGATTAGTCTGTGCTGCTTGGGAGGGCTAATGTGTCGGTATATTGGTGTTGTGTTAACAGGATAAAGATTTATGGGGGGCAGACCTGCATGTGTTCTGTGGTCCACACAACAGATAGATAAATAAATGGAAATTGGGTCCATTTGTCACTGCCTGAGCTCGCCTGTGATGCCGTGTACCTGTGGAGTGCCGAGCCCAGCAGAGACGTGACAGTTTGTCCCTACCAGTCCCTTATCGGATCGTCTATCATGCTTGTCCCTGTGAGCCGGTTCTTGCTCACACTACTACCGAAGGAGAGACAGAAAGGCAAAGAGCCGTGCCTCTGTTTAACTTCTTGCTGTTTATGTTCACACCTTTGGCAAAAAACTTATTACCGATTTAGTTTGTTGCTATAATGGAAAACCACATGACGCTTGCCAGGATAACCATCATGAAAGAGAAAAACTGTGAAATTGCAATGTTGTTTTTAACAGAGAATCAATGCTCACGATGTTAATCATAATTAGCATTTTTTTTTCAGTGCAGTCAAAGATGAGAGCACATTGTGGATAAAATAAAAATGGATCGGCAGGGTGTAATGGTTTTCATACACAACACGTATTTAAGCTTTTAAAAGGATAAAAGCAGCTCATTGAAAATCATACACTAAAATGCTTAATCAAAACATAAGTGAGACAAGCCACTCATCTAAGTGCATCTTTTTATTTTTGAAAATGCTTTAGCCTTTTGTGTCTCAGAATGTCTCAGATTTTTGTGTCACATTAGGGACACACATACATAGAAAGCGGCACTGACATCGCTGTCTAAATCCTGAGCGGATTCCAGTGTGAGGTTAGGTTTAGGCAGCAAAAGCATTTTGGTTAAGGTTAGGAAAGGATTGTGGTTTTGGATGAACGTTAATAAACTTAACATGTCTCGTCAAGTGCTTCAAGTCATGCTGACTTTTTCAATATTTGACCCAGACCAAAATCTTTCCCTAACCTTAACCAAATGCTATGAGTTAAAAATAACCATAAAGTTAGTTACTACAAGCAGATATTGTAGTAGTGGATACTGTAGGACAATGAATGAAAGATGTCATATAATACTTTGCACATTAAATTCAGTAGTTCCAAGATTTTGCGATTTACCAGATTATGTTGATAAGCGTTTCTTTATTATGTGGATTAAAAAATAATCTGGGCAGCACTATTATTATTTGTTTTTGCAAATTTGTAGTATATAAATGTAATTTCAAGGAGACAGGATTGTTTATTAAGCATATTCCCCCTATAATTTCCTCAGGGAATACAAACTGTGGCACAAAATTAGGAAAAATCCTCTCATGCACATTAAGTGCTGAGTTACCAGAAGCAACAGCAGTTTCTTTGGAACATAGAAGAACTGGATAATTATCATGTTTAGCGATAGCTTCCATGGCTACACAAAGAAAACCCAAACTTCAGCAATAACAAATCCAACAATGACAGTGCTGCGCTGACCCCCTGTCATCAAATATGAGTTAAAGATTTCATCAATTAAAGGAATAAACAGAAGTAAAATCTCACACGTCGTCACTTTAATTGACAAATGTGTTTTGGCCACCATACAACAGCGAGTGCACCTGTAGTGTCATGTATTTTAAATGTTAGACTAAGCTTTTTAACTGAACTGTAATGCTCAGCCAGCAGTTTTTCTATTCTTTTTTTCACACACTTTTTTATACATAGAAGAGAGAGACATCGAGGCAGAGACAGACACGAAGCCGCAGTGCAGTTGTGTGGTTTACTCTGGTATTCTGCTGACATGGGATCCATTAGGAGGGTTTGGAGGGGGTTGGAGTGTGTGGGGGGGGGGATTGGGGAAGAGAATGCACAACAGGACTGGGAGAGAAAAAAGAGGGAAGCTTGGGCCTAAAAATCAGTGAGCAAAATCTAGCATTGCTGAAAGACTTTCGAGCAGGCTTGAACAGCAGAGAAGAAAAGAATATAGGGAGGAGCAAAGCCTTGAGAGATGGTGAGATAGCTTGGAGGAAACAAAGGAGATGAGAGTAAGCAGAGATTGAAGTTGGAAGACAGGAAAGCACAAGGGAGAATAAAGAGTGATGAGGGCGTACAGTATGCGCAGGAAAAGACGGCAGAGATGAGAAGAGAGTTGGTGGGGGGCTGATTCAGCTTACTTTACACTGGTGGAAAGCTACATGATGGAACATATACAAGAAACCTGGAACTTTCAACATCTCATTACCGTAATTGTCAAAAAAATATTCAGGTGTTCACTTGTCTCAACCAAAATTGACGATGACACACGGCGTTTGACCTCATCTCGGTCTGCTAATTTACTCCCATCCAGCCAGGTGAGTCATCAAATGTAGCAGAAGACTGAGTCAGGATAGCTGCTTATATTTCAGCAGAGCTTATTCATGACATTCCTCATACTAATGATAAGGCAGGGTGTCTATACACATACTTAGTGATCTTTCCTGTGGTGCCCAAATGATACCCTCCATCCCTGTCATCACTGGAGTCTGGCACGCCAAACCAATGGGAGTGTCATTGTCAAGGAGATTGAAAACACCTGGAGGCTGGCATCATCCAACAACACATCAGTCAGTCATATTTACATGAAATCAAACACTGACAGATGAATGTTTGTAGCCACAGGGCCGCAGCAGTGTTTGTGATAGGGATTTACAGAATAACACAGAGGGGATGGAGAAAGAGGATGACAGGGCTGTGTCTCATTGTATTAATGTTATTTTACGCCATGCTTCATGTAATTGCAGATGCTTCTTGGGGATGTACTTATCTCTCTTTGCTCACTTTTCCAGCAGCACCTTATGTTATATGCATATTACGCTCACATGCAAATGTCCACTCTCCCCAATTGTGCCTCTGACCACAACATCAAACGGAATGAGCTATCAGAAATAAGACGGCCAAAGCATCGACCATCCATTTTTTTTCGTATAATCACTTTTTTCTCTCTTCCTTTGCATATCATTTTGAGCCTTCTGCTATTCCCTCCCCCCATACCTATTCATTGACTCCCTTCGTCAGAAAGACAAATTACCCAGCGGGCTGCTCTTTTAGCTGTGCTTTCTGTACAATAATCAATTTGAGGACGAGAGAAAGAGAAGGCTAGAGAAACGTCAAATTGTTCATCAGGGGCTCTCAGTAGCGAGGCTGTAGAGGTGTGGGGGATGGTAGGGGCTACCTCGTCCTCCGTGAGATAATTAGGGAGAAGACCAAAAAGCAGAAATGAGGGGAAGACAGCGGGCCGGCAGTGAGAGAGAGAGATAGAGAGAGAGAGAGAGAGAGAAAAACAACAAAAAAGAGAGAAAATACAGAGATGGAGAGTGGTAGGTGCAGAGTTGGGGGACCATAGCTTCTCAGAGCAGTTTGTTGTTATATTTGGAAATCTTGAGATGGTGTTTAGTTTGTCGTCCCAGCAACAGACAGATACACAGGAGGGGACAGAGGACAGACAGCTGGGGCCAGTGACGAGTGAAGGGGAAGTGCAAAGGAGGAGGAGGAGGAGGAGGAAGAACTCTGAGGGGAGTATGACTTGGAGTTAGCTTCAGTTAAACTACTCAGGAGAAAAGAAGGATAGCATGAGGAGGAGAGGAAAAATGAGCCAGGCTCTCTCTTGTGGCGGGTGTTTATTCAGAGACCTCTTGTTTCCTACCAATTAAAGGGGCTGGGGGACTGCTTCAGCACAAACTCCCTTCCTCCTCTGCTCAATCTGTCTTCACTCTCTTCTTCCCTTCTACTGCAATGTTTGCTCCATCTGCAAATTTTGGTAATTTAAGCATCTCACAACGGACATTTGCACATGGGTTTTTACCCTCTAAATTCTCCCAACTGACATTTTCATTAATTTGGCATTCTGCACATACATTTAATATATAAACGTGTTAAAACGACTCCCTCTCTCTCTCTCTCTCTCTCTCCCTGGAGTAATCGTTAGTATGTTTATCTTGTTTTAATTACTTCTAGTATCTACAACAGCTTGCATTTGTTCTGTTCTTATCTGTACCCTTCCCTGTGCTGCTGCAATGACCCAATTTCCCCAGAGGGATCATTAAAGTTTCATCTTTCACCCCTTATTCATTTCTCTCCCCATTCATTCCTCCCCGGTGCAGCTCGGTCCAAACCAAACAAGCTTGTCGTTATACTCGATTTCTCTTCCCGTTCCTACCCTAAATCACCCGCCTTTAGCCTCTCCATGACTGAAAGAGGTTTTGCCAAAGACTACTGTTTTTAGGCTGTAACATACAACAACTAAAAATGTTTGCGTTTGTGGATCAGTTGTTAATGGTGATAATCTGTGGATGTATTTTTGCATCAAGCTCATAATTTGTTTCTAGAAGCCATCTTGGAGGAGAATAAATGATTGGGAAATAGAAAAAAAAAAGAAAGGATGCTGGAAAATCTTGTTTCATACCATCTGAATTGTGGCAATGTGGTGTTGAACACAAATCAGTGTTAAACATTTGTAACAATGCACTCATTCATGATTTTTCCCCCTCTATTCTGGATCATTTCACATATCCATCAGCTATGACGAAATAATACATAGGATGATGTCAAATGCAGCTTCTATAATACGTCTTGGAATCATGTGATTGTGCTATCTGCACCTGCACTGTCAGCATCTTTTCTTGTCACCGTGATGTTATTTTCCCTGGTTGAATAAATGTATTGTTGTGTTATGGTTTGTGTCTCACTGCACAATGTATGCCTGTCAATCAGTATAATATAGCTTGGAATATAATGCCACAGTCTCAAATATTTGTATGAAAACAGCCCGTGATTCTGTCTGGTATCTGTCTTATTTATATTATCTCTTTTTTTTCTGTCACTATGGAGAGCAATACATACCTGCCCAAAGCCTCTTTCTCTCTTGGGCCCTGAGTTGTCTCTCAGATTGATGACAGGGAAAGGACTGGGGCACCTGAGGGTACATTATGATGCGAAACATAGCTGTAACTGTGAGTGTGTGTACTGTACTGAGTGTGATTTGTGTGTGCGCATGTGTTTGTTTGTTAGGCCATAACTTGCCTATTCTGGCACCCGTCTCGCCATAAAACAAATACACTGCATCGCAGTGACTGCCGTCTCGTTCGACGCTGCATTCACTGTACGCTGCAGTTTCTTTGTGTCTGTTTCTCTATTCCTACCCATGCTTGTATGTCTTTGTCTCGCTCACTTTTCTCTTTGTTACAATACATCACCCTCCCCACCACCTATTCTTCCTCATCCTCCTCCTCCTCTCCATCGCTTCTCTTTGTGACCCGGGTGCACTCCTCCCTTGGAGCATCTCTCCTGGGTTTTGCTCTTTATTATTTCAATCTCTACCCACTTTGTCTTCTTTCACAAACAAAGGCCAGGTAGGAATTTGGGTAGATACTCATTTAATATGACTTACTTTAAACAAAGAGCAGCCCACTAAGCATCAGATTTATGCTCTGTATGCAGTGTGTAATTGCACATGCTCTGAAGTTCGCCCCTCTCTTGCTTTTTGTGTACAGTTCAAGTAAGGTACTTATTTAGAACTCAATCTAGCCCAGGGACATTTTCCTAACACCACCATTGAGGTCATACTGCTCAAACAATGGTTTCTATGGGCCAGTACACTTGAATACATTTGTCTCAAGGTCTGACTGCTGTCTGATTCCCAATTCTTTTGTTTTGTCAAACAAAGCCCACAAAGTCTTTCTCACCAATTTCATTCCTTCAGGGGGGATTCATTGGCCTTATTAGTGGAAAAATCTAGAAATATGTTTTTTGTCTGGGCAAAAAATTAATTGACACTCTCACACACACACACTTACATACAGGCTTCCCTCCGCTAACCATATTTTATCTACTCGTTAATGTTCCCAATTACTCTGTCAAACACTGCCAACGTTTTGCAGCGTGGCACGCTTATTGAAATGGTAATGCAACCACAGTGAAAGTCTTTCATTCACTGGCTTCTAAGTGGATTTATTCATGACAATTTACTCTTCTCATGCAGGATTACACTAATGAGAGGGTTAAAGGGTTGTGTGTATGTGTGTGTGTGTGTGTGTGTGGCTTTTCTCTGCTTTCATGCGAAGGACTCTTGCCCCGGAGAGAAAGGGCCACGTTTCTACTGCCTCCAGCTCTCTCCATTATTCAGAAGAAGAGGACTTGATTTGGATTTGTATTATTTCTTCTTCTCGTGCTCATTGGCATGCACTTCCTGCTATCTAAAGGATTTCAGGTGTCTACTATAGCTGTGACAATTAACAGTGCAAACAGATTCTGTCTGATTTGAATCACAAGCCAGTATTTTGATTGTACCAGTGGAGTCAGTGAATTGCTTCACACCTGAAACTTAAATGTAATAAAGAAAGGCTTTGTTTATGACACCAGGGCCGGATTGTATGCCATCTCCTTGCAGGAGGTCAGGTCTCCATGGGGAGGTGTTAGCACAGATCTCAGAATGTAGGTCATTGTGCTTTGTGTTGAACAGTCCCTAGGTATTGCCTCTTCTCCACCGCCATTTCAACCTGCTACTGTCAACGCCCTGTCATACACCTCTCTGTGTCCCCTTGCCTGTCGCTCATTAGTGTCATCCACACAGCATTTTCAGTTGTTTGCTCTTCCACCTCCTATTATCACCCATGCCAGAAGGAATTTCAGGTTTGTTTGGAATAATTAAAGCACAGTTTCTGTGTGGCTGGAGCTTGTGGTCATTTCACACTTGTCACTCATATTTCTTTTAGTTTTTGGCAGGTGCTTCACTTAAGTACATGCCTAATGAGTTTAGTTACAACATACCTTTAACTTTGTTTATCTGAGATGGTTATATGAATTTATGGCAATGGGTTGAAGAGTTCATGGTCTACAGAGTGAAGGCTATGCACAATAACAGGTGGTAAGACATCACACCCACACATATAAACATTTTATTTAGACTTCAAAGAGATTTAATCACACAAGTCTTGCATCATCAGAACACTGAAGGAGTGCTCTGTTCTCACAAATGTACAGCAACTTGATACCTTCAGTAAACTTTATTTTGCAGAGAACTACTTCCCTGAATGCATTTGCAGGTAATGAATGGATCACGCAGTCATCCTGATCAAGCTTGATTTAATGAAATAGAAAAAAGCAGACCTGAGTAAACTGAATTAGAAAATGTACTTAAAAATGATTAGCATGTCAGATGTTTTTAATGATCCTGTGTGTACATAGTTGATATATCTGCTCGAGGAAATAATATAATATGTAAATAATATTTAGAAAAACTATTATTTGCTTTTTATTTTCATTACAAAGTAATCCAATTTAAGGAGAGTGCGCCAAATTAAACAAGTTGAACCTCTGTGGGTTTACTCCCACACTCCCACACTGACTACAGGTCAGTTAAAACTAAAGACAGTAATTGCCCATGTATCCTAGAAGCCATAATTGCAGAAACGTGAAGTAATAGATATAGTTGAGATACTATAACCCAATTTATTAACTGGTAATCAAATCAGTGCAGTGAACTAACTCCCCACAGCTACGGTATAGAAGGGTTTCCCCACTACAGAGACATTGGTATGATGTCATGATAGCCTGTCATGAAATACAGCAATATGGTAATGCTTCAGCACAAAAACATACCCTGATGATAATAAGATATAGATATAGATATAGATATAGATATAGATATAGATATAGATATAGATATAGATATAGATATAGATATACAATCTGTTTATGTATGGTATCCAGGTAGATTTGGACTGGATGTGTGAGCTTTGGGGAGATTATCTGCTCACTGCTCACATCAGTGTGCTAATATGCTAATGCTAGTATGTTGATGTTAAGCAGGTATAATGTTTACCATAGTCACAATGTTGGTTTAGCATGTTAGCATGCAAACATTTTCTAATTATCACAGAGTATAGCTGATATTTGGTCATAAACCAAAGTAATGGACCGATCACAATTTGACCAGATTAGACTATATGAAAAGTCAGATGATCAAAGTTATTACACATCATCCTCTGCAGACCATGAACTTGTGTGCCAAATCTCACTGCAACTCATCCAGTATTTGTCAAGATATTTCACTGTAGAGCCAAAAGTCAGATGATCACAAAAGTCATTAGAATGTATCCTCTAGGAACCCTTGAATATCTGTTGTAAATTTCATGGTAATCCATCTAATAGTTGTCAAGAACAACACATGTCAACCTCATGGTGCTGCTAGAAAAAAATTCAAGAGATCACCAAAGTGGGTAGGATTCATCATCTGGGGACCATGAATATCTGTACAAAGTTTCATAATTATCCATTCAGTAAATGTCAGAATATTTCAGTCTGGACCTAAGTAGTAGACTGACCAACAGGCTGCTGCTAGCAGTTCACGGTCATCGCGATTTGCCCACTTAACATTAAAAAGTATGAACCACACAGCACAATGTATTGTTTGGTCTGAATGACATAGTGCAGAGCAGTTTTGCCTTATGTTGCATGTTCCAGACTAAATGAGCTTAAGTCATGTGTGGGAATGTTTTCAATAAAAACACTATATATTTCATAAACAAAAGAGCAAGTGTACGTGTCTGCATCTGTGTCTGTTTTGCTTAACATGTGTAACAACTTCTCGGCCTGTGTTTCCAACGAAACCTTTCCTCCGTTCCTTAAGTTGATAAAATTCCCTACAGCTCATAAAAATGTCTAGAGCACACATTCTTAAATCTTAAATCCAAACACAGTGTAATGTCTGTACACATTTACACATATTTCCCATTTGATTCTGAAATGATTCAATATTGAACATTAGTTTGTTATACTGTACCAGCGTGTTCTCCAATGAGTACTATTATTGAAATAAATCATCATGAGGAAAAATAAGGACGGTATCTAAAATGTAATTCCTTTTTACAATATCTTGCTATCTCTTCCTTATTGCTTACTCTCTGAACCTGCACCATTTAATCTATTTATTACAGTACTCTGATCATCATTCTGAGAATAGTCAAAGGCTGCTTTCCATTTTAAGATGCCGCTCAGGCTGCGGGCCAAATAAATGTAAACTTTGAAAATACTTTTGGTTTTGGTTGCTTTACTGTCATAAGGCCATTGCAAGAAATTGAGAAATTTGAGGTAACAACAGCAACTAAAAGTCAACCTGGTGCACTTTTGTGAGATTGACAGTTTTCTCAACCCTATCAGAGCTGTTCAACCTCCATTTCACCCAGCTCCTCTGCCACTTCACTAATTCTCCTAATCTGCTTCATGTCCGTCTGTTTCTCTGTATCTGCCTTCTCCTTATTCCCAGCAACGTTTTTTTTCTTTCTCTTCCTCCTGTCTTCTTTCTTACAGAGGGATATAATGAGTGGAGGAGATTAAAATGGAGGTTACACAATCCTTTTAGCTGGTTTTTAATGTCTGCTCCTCACGAGTGATATGTTCTGCACGTACATCAACAGGATTAGAGTGTCAGAACATCCAAGAACTGATGAACCGGTGCAGGGAGCCATCCTTACACACACACACACACAGGCACAGGCACAGATGTGTGTGTGCCTGTGTGTGTGTGTGGGTGGGGGGGGTTCAGATATATTAAAGTAGGCGTGTCATGTAGTAAAGTGGGTGTGATGTGAAGATCTTCTCCAGTCTTCTTTTTTGGTCTTTTTTATAATAGTAAAATAACAAACCAATAACTTTAACAGACTTCATAGAGAGGCCAAAATATTATGACATAGTGTGCAAAGTCAGTTTATGTGCAAGACATGGGAAACAGAACAAAACAAAACTCAAAAAAGGCTTAGATATGAGACAAGTATCTGATAGTTTAAAGAGGTACAAGAGTGGCTGAGATAAATTTATGTTGTTGTTTATGTTTAATGTTATATTTGCACTGTGAGCATGTGTAGCAGGGGTATTTCTCTCTTTATGTAGATGTGTGTAAGGGTTGAAAGTTGAAACATGATGGTGACACAATTGTCACATTAGATGAAAAAGATACTTAAAAAATGCAATTAAATGAATGCCTGATACAGATTCAGAAAGTAAAGATCAACATTGGGTTAGCATCTTACATAAAGGTGTCTATGAAGCTCTTGCTGTGATGTTTTAGACCAGACAGAGCCACTTTATGCAGAAGGGAAGGTTTTTTTGAATGTGGTAAGAAAGAGAGCAAGAGAAAGGAAAAAGTTAAAGAGTAAAATTTGGCCCAGCACATAATATAACCGGGAGCTTTATCCCCGGTAAGTGAGCCCCTATGTTCAGTTAATTGGCTCGCCAAACATAAGATAGATTTATGGCCCTGCATGCAAAAAAATCTGTTTGCCTTGGGACTTTTTTGAGTAATGATTTCTTTGCAGAAAATGAAATTCAAATAAGGGAGCTTGGGGAGGACATGCAAGGAATTTTTGTTTCCTTTATAAGCAATGCGTGGTGTCTTCTGAATGCTTGTGTGTATTCCACAAATCTCGTGTGTCATAGTTATGAGGCTGAGCTAATGCGTGCATCCTAATTTGTATGTGTGGGACTTTCATTAGGGCCCAAGAACCAAGTGTTGCAACGACCCTATTGTATTTCAAGGAATGAGTTTTAGGGCCCAAGCACCATGTGGGGCGAAGGCCATATTGTATTTCAAAGGATTATTTGTGATTTTTCTTTGTCAAATTCAAATACATTTTTGAGGTGCTCGAAAACTCAAAAAACTTTGCACATGCATCAGAAGTAGGAAAACTTGATATCTGATACAGGTCTTGGGTTGGGGTGTGGAAAGTTGGCTTGATAGCGCAAAGTTTTCAATTTTCAAGTCAAAGCCCCGCCTTTAAATTTGACATAGAAGAATGAAATTTGGTAGCGTAGACATAACATCTCCAGACCTAAAAAAAGCCATGGAGCCATGCCCTAAGCCCAACAGGAAGTCCACCATTTTGAATTTACTGTGCAATTTTTGCACCGTTTTTGCCATTGACAGGTGCCATACTTTTATGAACTCCTCCTAGCAGGTAAGGAAGATGCACCTCATCAAAATCTAAAGACCATGATGCTAAATTGCGAAGCTTTTCACTGTACATTAACTGTACATTATTCACTCTCATCCAGACTTGACCTGCCTCATAAGAGTTCAGGCCCGAAGATTCTATATCTAAGTATCGAGTCATAGTCATAGTGCCATGTACTGGCAACAAAAAGCAGACATTATGTTACATACCTCCTTTGATTTGCATTAAATTTAAAGTGTGTGGTCTACTTTTTTTTTTTTTTTTTTGAAAAGCACCACATAGTGGACACAGGAAGTGATATTTATCTCCTACATGCATGTCCAATATTCATGAAAATGCATATCCATGTCAGGCAACCTCCAGCAAATATATTGCTGCATTAATAACTCACTTGTGAAACGCCACCTACTGGCAACAGGAAGTGAATCCTAAATGACACATAGTTCATCACATGGATACACAATTCCAATATGTCATCTCCAGTGTCACATACTGCGCACAGGAGATAATATTTTACCCATCCACACAGTGTCCAATAATCCTGAAAATTCAGAGCTATGTAAACCAACCTAGCAATACCGAGTAGCAATACCTAGGCTGCCACTCTGCCGCTGCGTGAGGTGTGAGGGCCTGTACATCACTGCTTTATTTTTTTATTGGATTTGCTTGGTTGCAGTTCATAATATGGTATTGGCTTTGGTATGTGCTTGCAAAGGGGTACAAGGCCCACTGGACTGCCTATGTGAGAGTGGTTTATTTGTGTATGTGTCTGTCTGTCTCCCTCTGTCAATCTGTCTGACCAGCCCAGCCCATCCTCACAAGAAAAACGACATTATAGGTCAAAAATTCAGCCAGCAAAAACAACCTATTGTTGCATTTACGCCATCTAGTATGGTTGGGTGGATGGCTAGATAGAGAGATGGCAAAAAGTGGACTTAGCTACATATTACCTCTGTTTGCTTCCTATTCATATTAAAACAATTTTTCAAAACCAGAATTTTGATTGTCGTGGAGGTTACGGTTGTCACGACGACGAAGGATGCGTAACTTTAAGAAAGTAACCTTAACCCACACCATGTTTCAAGTGATCATTTTAACCCAAACCATGATCTTTTCTTAACCCTAAGCAAGTAGCTTTTGTGCCTAAACCTAACCAGACCTCAACCACAGGGTTGTCACACCATAAAGCATAATTATTTTTTACGATTACTGGTGATAGAGGCAGCATATTAGAAAACGATCCTATGGGTCACTCTGGAAAGCAGGTACAATCGACTTATGTGGTCATTTCATTATGAGGATGTGTTGGTCTGACCACCTATACATGAGCTGCATATATTGGTTTTTCTGTGGAGCAGCTGTTTCTCCTGCAGCTTTCCATCTCTCCAGACTCCAGCTCTGTTAGAGCAAGGAGGAAAAGAGGAGGAGGAGGTGACTGAGGAGAAGAGGGGGGTGGGTGGGTTTGGATAGAAGCAGAGAGGTAGGGGGTAGGGAGAGCTCAGGAGATAGATTTTGAGAAAAAGTCAAGGATTTCATATCTGATGGGGTTGGATGATTGCTGTATTTTTAAGGTTAGCTTTGGGTATTAATTTTATTTATATATTTTCAAGTGTGCCCTGGGATATTTTAGTCAAAGAAGGCTGGTTTGTATTTTAGCTGAAATGAATGTTTTTAAGCACTGGGAGACATTAAGACTTCAGGACAGTGTAATAGATGCCAGTACTTATTTTTACTTATTACTACTTACTCTTGGAATAATGTGTTTTAGTGCGGTCCAGAGCGCCACAGAACAGAGGAGGAACCATAATTCCAGCTTCTGCCGCTGTCTTTTTTCCATTTTAGTATTTACATATTGCTGAGATCATCCGATGAAGTATAAGAAAAATAGTCACACTGCACCTACAGTATGTAGGAATAACAAGAGGATGGGAAGTCATTTTTAGAGAAGGCTTGATTTCAACTTCATTTTCCAGGGAGCATTTCATTGATCTTTTCATTTTTTCTCCACTCACTATCGAACCATTTAGAGGAGACCAGTGTGTATGAGATACTTCAATAAGCTACTGACTAAATCATGCATGTATGTATTAATAATGTAAGGGGTTCCAATAAATTAAGTACATTATGGTATAGTGAGTGCTTTTGAATATTGCTCAAGTAGATGTTCGTCCTTTGACAGGTAATCAATCTCATTCACTTTTTACTAGTTAAGTCATATATTAAGTGAATACCAAACAGTTTCTTGTTTAGTGTTGTGGGTACTGGTTTTGGCTTTTAACACTCTATCACTTTAAACCACCAGTAACATGTTATGGGCAGAATTACTGTATTTTTGACATTTTATTTCAATTAAGATAAATTCTATTTTGATTATACATAGTTCAACATTTTGGGACTTCCTGGAATCTTGTCATCACTAGAGGTTGCCAAGCAACCAGCAGAGACTGCAAGAAGTCACCGCTCTCAGCCAAAGAAATAGGCTGTGAATGTCAGAGTGTGTACATTTTTCCACAACACAGTGACCTCAAAAATTCTACAATTGAATGAAAAATAGTGCCCATGACATTACACCACTTTCTGCCAACAATCACACAATGCGATGTGTCAAGTTTTATACATGTGAAAAGTACAGTCGAGTGACTCTATATATCAAAATGATGGTTGGTAAGTGCTCACTATTGTGTAAACAATTGAGTCTATTATTCCAGAAGGAACGAGTGAGTGAGCAAAGGAGTAATTTTGGTCACATCTATAGTCAAGCACATTACCCCCTTAAAGCCACAACTTGTTGTTTTTACACTTTGGTGGATTAAACAAGATAATGTGTGCTAGGATAGGTGTTTTCTCCCATTTCCTGTATTTACGCTAAATTAAGCTAATTGGCTTCTGACTGTATACTGTATTCATATTTAGCGTACCGAGAATAAGAGTAATTTTGATATTCTCATCTAACTCTCAGCAAGAAAGCAAATAATCACATTTCCCAAAGTGTCAAATTATTCCTTTAAACATCAACATGTACAGAAACACAAAAACATAAAATCTTTTCTGACAAAAGAGAATACATTTCAGCAATTGAGGACTGTGATGAATCTACAATTTGAAAAGTCAGGGTCAAGTCACTCCATTTAATTTTCTCACAAAGAAAACACTATTTATCATACAGTTGGCAGCTAATATTTTAGCCCTGCTGATTGTAAAAATGTGGTTGCATTCTTAATTTCTTGATTCCCCAAGCCTGCATGGCATGGTTCCCTGCTTTAATTTGTGTTCTCTCTCTCTCTCTCTCTCTCTCTCTCTCTCTCTCTCTCTCTCTCTCACTCTCTCTCTCTCTCTCTCTCTCTCTCTCTCTCTCTCTATCTCTCTGATCTGATAATATAAAACATATGAAAATATAAAACACATCATATTAATGATGTGGAAATGCCGAAGTGCTCTATGTTTTTATTCCTAAAAGCCTTAAATTTGTTGGTGGTCTCTAAACAGGCATTTCTCCCCAGTGGATAAGCTGATTGCTAATTGTATTCCTCCAGTATAAAATGAATTGGAAGCAGAGGCATGCACAGCTGTTGTCCGTTTTTGGCAAATCTTAACTATAACTGATATCAAACCATCAGTGCCTTACAAACTGTAAGACATTTCAAGTTGGTTTAACTTGGAAATTCAAGTTCTGCTGCCCTGAAAATGCAAATTAACTCAACTTGAAGAGTTGAGTAACAAAGACTTTGACCTTGAAACAAAGGTAACCTTAAACTTGAAGATTAACTTTGTTTCAACTCAGAAATTGAAGTTCACAAAGTTGTCTCAACATTGTTTTTTAAAGACTCCATCTCTGTTTTTTTCCAGGCTGTTTAAATGAAAACGCCCACTCTGCTGTTAGCAAAAAGCAGTGATGTGGGTTAGAGCACTGATCCCCCACCACCCACAAACACACATAAGTAATTCACTGACTGTCTTCCTACCATACTCGCTTGCTGTTAGATCACGAAAAATTAGATATACTATGAGTGCTGAGTCTTAGGGTGTGAGATGTTTATAAATGCAACGGATGGAGCGGAGGGACAGACAGCTGCTGAGTGCCGGGAGCTCTGGAGAAGTGAGCCAGGAGCAGCGCTGGAGCTTCCGGACGAATAACACCCGCAAGTAACACCGTTTATTGCAAAAGGAAAGCTCAAGAGTTTGTTTTAAACTCTGAGCAGCAGCAACAGTGAGTTTTCTGCCTGTGTGTGTCTGGTAGCATGTTTAGAAGAGCAGCAGCAACAGAGAATGCTCAGTCCATCTCTGGTGCTGGCTAGACGGGCTGGGGTGCTTATCTCGGTTTATATGTAATAACGTCATCATGCAGAAACCTGTGTGAGGTCATGTGGGAAAAAGCTTTTAGAAGGGCTTGGGAAAATGGCATTTTGATGCTAAAACATACATACTTTGACCAAAATTAGAATTTTTGGGTTTGAATAAACATGGAACACCAATGTGAAACTACAAAATGATATAAAAACCTTAAAAAAAAAATATATATATATATATATATATAAACATAATGGACCCGCATTGTAAGTTGTCAAAGGTGATCGAACTTTTAATCACTTGTTGTTTCAACTCAATACTGTGAGTTAAAATGAAGAATTACTTTCATTACCTAGCCAAACAAACACATTCTGCATTATTGTAAGTCACAGTTTAAAGTTAAAATTACTTAACTATATTTATATGACTTTCCATTTCAAGAGAGAGAAGGTGAGAAAGTGGGGTTGCAGACAGACAGACAGACAGAGAAGGTGGGGTGGGTTGTACAATGTGAAGAAAAAGACAAATGTGAGATAAAGACAACGGGTTCATAAAATTGTCAAATAAACAAAAACAATGTTGCACATTGATACATCTTAAACATGCCTTCATATCAAAACAGTTATGAGTTTTAACACATGAGCCACACATATGTTGACAACTGGGAAGGCTTGGGAAATAGAGACAGATGGGTCGGGGTTGTACATTGAGGCAAAATGTGAGATAACAACAACAGGTTCATAAAATCTCGATATGAACAAGAACAATGTTGTACATTGTAAAGACCCAAAAAGCAGATGTGTTAATCGAACACATCTGCTGGTTCCCACATACTTTCAAAACTGGGAATGAGAGAATAAGAGAGAGATGAAGAAAGACAGAGAGAGAGGAAGAGATAAAATAGGGCGGGGTTGTGCAGAGGCAAAATCTGGGGTACTGAGAACTTTAAAAAACCATACGTAATCGTCCATTTCTAAAAGATTCCTTGTAAGATTTCATCTAAGTCTTTTACATTAAACAGGCCTGTGCCATCATTGTGATGTGGAAAGTTACTGTGGGGTGGGGGTGGAGGCTGACCACTCTCAGCCTTAAAGTCTAAACAATAGAACTCAGTTTGAGATAAATAGCAAATTAGGCTCAGTCATTACATATAGTTAGCAGTCATTTTCAGATCATTTATAAGAACTATTTGTATAAGGAGCTACGTATGTCTGTGTGAAACATACTGGTGGTAAATAAAGAGGTGACATGGAGTTGTACATGGTGGGAGCGGCATAAGATGTTACATTTCTGCAATTTCAACTGTTTCAACAAGTGTTAAATAATGTTCATGTAAGTAAGAGACAGGCAGACATCATTGGCAGACTGTGTTGCACCGTGACAATGAGTAAAGTATAGTTGAAAGCCAGTTTTATTTTTTCCATGGTGTGTTTGTGTGTGTGTGTGTGTGTGTTTGTGTGTGTGAGGTGCTCAGACGCACCCTCGTGGAAACATGACACAAAGCAGGAGAGAATAATTCTAATGAACATGAAAAATATTACCTTACTCGCATGTCAACTTAATACAAGTGAGTGTAGTATGAAGTGTGTAAATACATTGTCTAACATCACACATCCTGATTAAGTCAGAGGAATCCTCTGAAAGATAGCTTGGAAAACCAAGTAAGGCAGCTGTTCTTCCGTTTCGGTTTGTATCCTTTAAAACACTTTTTTCCTTAACAGTTTAAACCTCCTTTTGAAGACAATGCAGACCTCTTGACTACTTAGGTGAAACAGACAGATGACCAATTGACAGAGAAAAGGGCATGACTGAGGCAGCAGCATAGAGATGTAGGGGTAGAAACACAAAGAAATCATAAATATGATTGCAACAAAGAGTACATGCCTTCTGATTACATCAATGCTCAAGTAACAAAATCCAGGATTTCTGTGCTGTACTACTCAGTTGGCAAAGGATTACCTGTCTCTTACTTAACATTGCAGGCCATCTGTCCATGACTGCAGAGATAAGTGGCTCATCACCAATGATCTCTTTTCTGTGCTGTGAGAATGTTGCAATCATCAATTCATCCAGGAGCTGTAAATCTGGATTTCTCTTCTGCACTTCTAGAAGCATGGTCTCGCAATCCTTCTCTCATTTAACAGCAATTTGTCCCTCAGTGGCTTTGGCAAGAAGTGGATCTCTCCCTTTTTGACTTCTTGACTGGCTTGCTGTTTTCCTCTCCCCTTTTTCTTTTATTTACAAGAACTTCAGGGCATCCAGCTGCCATCATCCTCTGACGGTAATTGCCCATTTCGAATTTCAAGCTGAATACCCAGCAATACCATCCTTTACCTGACCCTGGCTCTGTGAGACAAGGGTGCTTTGCAACAAGAGCTTTGGCTACATTTTCATAGTGGTCTTTACTTGGATAGGCAGTTGTTTTGGATATCACTAGTCTGTCCAGTATTTCACTCTTCACACCCATTGAGATGACCATCACAGTTCATTGGCATAGGCATCATTTGCTACCCACAGGTGAAACTCAACATCATGGGAGAAATCTGGAATGACAAAGGCATCAGTCCATTCTGTTGAATCGCCACTATTTGGGGAACCAAAGCTTTCAGTTTTGAGTCAGAAATTTGTTCAGAAAATGTGAATAAAACTTTCAGTGTGGTTTGTTCCATCGGTAGATCCTTGATGTCTGTCAAATTGCACTGCTCATTCCTGAAGTCTGGATCTTCAAACTGTAAATGAAGTTCCCTCGGAGGCCCGGAGTGTTGCACAGTACTATATATAGCTCACTGGCTGGCTGACAGGGGAACATTCTGTGGGGTGGCAAGCCTTATTTCCTGAGGTGAAATAATAAATCTGAGAAGCATCACTGAGGAAACACCAGTAGCTGAAACACAGTGAACAAACATGAAAACACTTTATATTAATAGGAAAAAAATCTGAATCTGAAGTGAATCTAAAAGAAGTTGTAAATAGAAAGTTAAAACAGCAGAGGCTAGATGCATGAAATTGTACAATAAAAAAAGTTTCATGATCTGCAGTAAAGTGTATGCGATAGGGATAAGGTTGTGTTTAAATGTACAAAACAATCCTCCCCAATAAACATTACCTTAATGTAACATGAATGTCCTTGGAATAGTGAGCAGCTTTCTTTCAACAGAGTATGCAGCAAGAGGGATGTAGTCATTCAGATTGTCAGGTTCAACAACCACAGTTACTGTAGAATCTCTTTTGGTGAGCTGGTAACACCTGAGATTCTCCAGGAAGGCTGCTGTGATTAGTTCCATAATGAATGATATGCAACCATCAGCTACACAGATCTCTAGCACTCTTCCAAAAATCTGGCAGTGCACTTGTCTGTTCAACTGAGCACCATTTCTTTACAATATTTTGTCACATTTAAGTAAGCAATGGAGATAAATGAAACAGAGTCCAGACCTTTAAACTAATTCCATATAGCTTCTGTGATAGCAGCATCTAAGATGCCAACAGACACAACTGATACTCTCCCAGTACTATAAAATAGTTGGCATCTCCAAATAATATGCCACCACCAGCTGATATCTTGTGGCTAAAGTTTACAGAATATTTTTGAAGAACATTCTTTCTTAAAGAAAGAATGTTTTGCCTTGTGTTGTCCAGAACTCATATGATGACCAATTAACAGGAAGAAATCTCAGAAGCGCCCAGTTCTCTTGTCCATTACCACCAATTGTTATATTTTTTGAATAGTTTGTACTGTCTGAGGTCAGTTTGTTTACAGGGCCCAACGTAACATTTTTTTCCCCACTGGCCCAGTTGGCCAGTAGATCAGAGTTTTACCAGACCTTTGTATATTTTCACTGGCAGCCAAAAAATTAAAGTAACTCTTTTTCCATAATTGTGGTGATTTATTCATTGTATACATAATATGGACAACAGTGAAGTTCCCTTTAGATTTGGTTGTTTTACTTTAGTTATGGATATGTAATGTTAATATATTACACAAATATGCAAAATATACAACTAGGCACATATTGGATCAGTAAATGAATGGTGTATAAATGTAGGTTTCTCCATATTTTGTGTAAAGCCAGAGGGTATGGAATACATAGGAAGAAGAGAACAGAATTTATGATAATAACATTTCAGTGAGTATGGATGACCTTGATAATAAACTCTTGCGTCAAGAACTGAGACAATGCTAAGAGATCTGCGGAAATGTACTTGTTAAGATAGAGCAGTGAGAGAGAAAACATAATGGCATTTGTTTGTGTGTGCATGTTCACGCCAAGCTCCTTCTGTCTGTTTCTGTGAGCCACCTGTCTACCACAGACGTGTTGAACTGCTCCATGTCTGGATCCTCCATGCTAACGAAGAGCAGTCTTGTCAGAGTGTCACTGACAAACTGTACAAAACATACCACAGTTGCTACTTTTCAACGAGGAGTATTGTTGCTTCCATGAAATTAGAAGGCCTATCTTTTTTGTAGCCTCATATGTTTCTTTTAGATACATTTTTTTCCAAGTACTGTACTGGCCAATCGACTTGACCTGCATAAACCTTTACTGGCCACAGGCCATTAGTTCTGTTGGACCCTGGTTTTGTCATAAAACTAAAAGGGAAATGATGCTATTCTATTGTTAATATCATTCAATGTGAAATACTTTTTAGTAATCAGATCTGAAAGACATATACTTAGTCCCACAGGTACAGTTCCTTCCAATACATCATTCAGAAATCAAGTAGAAACCCTTTTGCAGGATGAAAGTGAGCAAGTCTGCTTAGAGGACAGTCTTTCTTCAAATCATCAACACATGAGGTGTCAGTTGTCTGAAGCACATTAACAGCTTCATCAAACAGTTGAGGTGTTCTCAAAGTAAAAGTCCCACTCCTGGCATCATGCTGCTGAAAAATTATATGGTTAGCAAAACAAAATCTGCAAAATGTCTGCTATCCAGCAAGTGAGTGTGCACCCAGGTTGCCTGTAGACACATATAAAACAGTACCTTTGACATAAGACCCCAGTTTCTGTACAGATACTTATGGTCTATGCTGAAGATCTTTAATTAGCAGCTCCAAAACCTTGCTGTAAACATATTGTTTTATGTGTACAGTTTTGTACAATACAGCTAGATAAATCGATGATAATGTTGATCTAAGTCTTGTGGGTAAGTTGGCCATCACCCAATATATACCACATGCTTTGTGTTTCTTTTTTGAAGTCCCCAACAGATTACAAAGTTCAAAATTGTCAATTTATAGACCAAGAGCTATCCTTCAGTGAGAAGTTTGTTTTCTTTAAAGTATTCACCACTTTCAAATAAACTGTAATGACTTTCCCATTCATTGGATCTCTGTAATGTTTAAAGCGTCTCACTTCTTTCCAACAACTTACTTAACAAATCCAAAATATAATAATATAATATAATATATCTCTATAATGTTCTTAATATTTTGATAAGCAAATTCTCCAATGTCAAATAACTCATCAATTACTTCCTGTAGTGCTAAATTTAAAACATGTAAAATTGTTTACATGCTAAGAAATAAAGATGCCAACCATTGATGGTCTCTCCATTTTCAATAGCAGGTTCAGCCTCAGGTAGAGAATCACATGAACCTCAGTATCAGAAATAGAACCCTCTTCTATTACTGCATTTGTAAGTGTATGGTGTACAAACAGCTCTGGTCTTAAACTATTCAGGGTGGAAAACTTATGATAGTGACTTCTATGAGTGGTAAATATTGACTATAGTTCACTTGACTTGAAAGAGCAACCTGCAAATGGACATTTAATTGTTTCACTGTTCCCCAAATGAGTCTTTAAATGTGCAAAATATTTGTTAATGTTACCAGGCTCTGGGAATATACACAGATCACAGCACAACTTAGTCACAATTTTATGACCTTCTTTTGCATGTTCTTTCAAATGGTTTTTAAATTCAGTTTGGATTTGACTGTTCAAACAGTCTTCATAAATACAGACATGACCTGAACACCTCTGATGATGTCCATGACGCTCTTTATAATGCTGTATTATTCTTCCTTGCCCATTGGAGGAGAATGCACAAAACTAACATTTCCACATGAGTTGGACATACTTGTTGACATCTGTAAACAGAAAAATAAAAATGTTTTTCATCTCTAGTAATAATACAATGTGTTACAAAAAATTAAACCCAAATGATTATATATTTATTTCCTAAATGTTTAAATTACTGATCTTTCAAAATGTGACTAATTACATAAAAACAAACAGGCATAAAGTGATTTTGAAGCAAAAATGCCAAACATTCCCATGTTCCAGCCTCCTCATTCTGAGAATTTGCTACATTTTATTGTCTGGTGTGATAGTATTTTTTTTTTTCTTACTGGCAGGCCCAATAGGATTACTCCTTGAAATCAATAACATAATTGTCCAGCATTTTTCTTCCTCACAGTGGACCTCTTATTAACACTCTGTACTGAACAATACTAGAATAATAGATTATAAATTGGACTACCTTTTATTAAGTATAAATTGACTATTCCACATCTAAATTTCAAATACATTTTTCAAATACTCTAATACGCTAATATATTCAATTAGCTAAAACCTATTCAGTATAATGCAACTGCCTTGCAAGAATTACAACCTTTATGGTGGTTAAAATCTTCAGTTTTGATTTTGTTATTATAAGTCTTGTTGATGTTAATTTTGGAGACTGTAGATTGTCATTTTAATTTTATTACATTATAAACTGTGGACAAAATACAAGAAACACCTCTCAATATAATCCAATTCAATGGTGCCAAAAGACTAGTAAGTAATTCTCTAAAACCTCTGATCTGTCGATTGACTGTGGAGGAGCAGTCGAAGACATCTCTGCTTGTTTAACAGCTAATTGAAAAATTCCTTGTACCGTCTCTACTGGGGGATTTTCTTGTAATTTTAAATTAATAATTTTAATCTACAACTGGAGTAAACGATAACCCATTGTCAGTCTTATTATCTTTGTGGCCTCTCTGTTTTGCTGCGCTCTGAGTGTATGTGTGGAATTCAGCCCCACTCATGCAAACCTAACACCACAAACACACACAGCAGAGAGGGGGGAAAGGAGAAGGGTGATGACTCAGAACTGAGTTTTGAGTTGCGTCCCTGGTCTGCAGCATGTTCCGAATTACCATAAGTAATTATCAGCAAAAAAATCCATTATCAAAACAACATTTCTAAATAAATTTTCCTTTGACTTACTGGTCAATATAAAATACAAAGAGTGAGAAAAGCATGGGCAGTGACTCAGCCGTTTGAATATGAATCCCTCATCCAGAGTACACACTGTATGGGCATATGACGTAAGCGGACTGCTCATGGAGTGGATGCTGCAATAATGCACTTCCATTACAATCAATGAAATTGGCTACACCAGGCACAAAAGCAGCTGACACGTCATGGATATGTGCCACAGAGTTCAAGCGTACAAGTCTAAACATAAACCTGTCTTCTATTTATATTTTTTATGCGAGCATACATGGTTATAATGTACTATAAACTATCTATATTTTTAAATAATTAAACTATACAGGAGTAATGACTAGCTTTGGCAGATTGGTTGTGAGATTTCCTATTATTATTTCCTGTTTCCTGTTGTTTAATGTCCCGTGCTCAGTTGACAACAGAGATTGAAATAGCAGCTATTTTGTGTCAAACAGGGCTTCCGCCTCAGGGTCTTATCACCCTGTCAGCATTTAGTGAAGACACAATCCCAAAACCATGGTCCAACATCTCATTTTGGCTGTGAAGTTACACAATCCTATGTTGTATGTCTGCTGTTGGTGCAGCCACCAGAAGAAAATATTATGCAGCAAGTCTGCTCCACAAATGGCCCACTTACATTACATGCAAAGTGTATCCTCGACTGCGAAGCTGGCTAGCTGGCTATTGATATTAGTGAATACTAGAGTTTGGTTGGGGGTTGGGGGATGTTGAGCAAAAAACTTGAAATTAAAAACGAATATTGCGGTCACATTTAAAATCTAAGCCAATTTGTTGTACTTTTGCATTTTATGCTTTTTATCAAAAGCGTGACTGATGAAATTTGTCCACCGTGAGTCTTAGAACAAGGTCATGGGCATAACAGACAGGGAAAAGTGTTTGCTTAACATCAAGGCCACAAATTGAGCCTTTCCAGCCTCTTAAAAAGCACAACCTACATAGTTAATGTTATTACGTTACTACACCTAAGGTTAATGGAAAAAGACTTAATTAAAGACATAATTTAAACTCACCTCCTGGCACTGTAGCTCAGCGAAAAAAAAAATCCTCACCACACTCTGCTCTTCTCATTGCAGACAGTAATGTTGAATTGCTCCACCTAAATTCATAGGCCATTGTCAGGTACATAAACCCTCTGCATGCAGCAGTATTCCTTTCTTGTTTACCACAAAGTGTTTATATTTTAGTTGGAATTTAAATATAGGACTTATCTGTGTTCTCCTTCATCGACATCCACATGATAGACAAGAGGGGTTGAACACAGTAGCATGAATATTGCAGCTACAACACTTACGGGATGGTCGGCGGTGGTGTGTTCATGAACCTCCACGCTGTCTCAGCCCTTTTCTGTACCAGCCTCCTCTCGGCCAAATTCTCATTAATGAAGGGTTTGGCAGTGGAGAGGGCTTCAGCCATTGCACGACCAAGGTGTGAGGTGTTTTCTTTTACCTTGATGACCTAATTGCCATGGCCAGGTCCAAAGAATGGGCTATGCTCTACACAACCCAGTTGATTTTGTACCTAACTAAGTTAGGGTTCACAATCAACTGGAAGAAGAGCATCTCCCGGCCACAACAACAGGTGGAACATCTGGGAGTTGTACTTGAGAACAGGGGAGCTTAGGTCTTAGGTTTGGCCTTAGATCAAATTGTTGCAATGCTTATGGCCTTGTTTAGTGGGATGAGTGTCGAGGACATATGCATGGCAGCGTCGTAGTCTCTGCCATGTCCATTTAGACAGTTCCATCTCTTGGACAAGTCGGGCTCCTTTTCACAGTCTATGCTCACTAGATCAACCCAAGTGAAAAAGGTGAGTGTGTGTTTCAGCTATGTTAAATCTGACCTCTGGGCATGAAACACCTGCATTTTTCTTGTGCTCCTTGATGACCAGGGGAATGGGATGTGCAGAGTGTCTGTTGTGTGACACTAGACCCCAGCAGGTTAGGCCATGGCCTCACCCAGTTCAGTGATATACTGCCTGGATCGGCTGGGGCCCCTACTTCATCACTGAGACGGCCTAGGCTATAAGAAGAAGGTGGGCTGCAACTAACCTTAGCCAGTCAGGATCAGTGAGGCTGGTTCTGATGTTATGTCGTGGCAGGGCGTTCATTCATTGAGCAACACCCATAGAGTCCAGTGGAGGGTGGAGGGTACTCGCCCTGCCACTCCTACTCTGCTCGCTGAAGAGGTTGTAGGATGCTCGGCATGCTGCCTTATATACTGTGGGCTCCACACGTATTCAAGTAGGCGTGTCCTGATTGGCTGGCTACATTTATGCAAATTTCAATTGGTTAATATCCTGGGTGTCCAGTGGAGGGCTCCGCCTGTGCTCATACAACTAGGGTTTCAATATCGTAACCTTCGATCTGCAGTGTGCAAAAAGGCACTTTGAATACAAAATAGAGTAACAAGGGAGGGTTAGATTTGACTGTGGTGACAAAAGGTGCCTCTGGCTGTCTCATGCGGTGATGCACTGTGATAAGGTTACTGTGTGTGCCCCTGTCTGTGGGGTTAGATTGTGTTCCTTTTTGGTCCAGTTGGACTCTGCAGAGAGGATTATTGGAGCTCTGCTGCAGTAGGCCTTTCAAGCTCTGGCTCAGGCTCCAGAGGACTAACAACAAGTCAGACACTGTCAGATCCAGGGTAGTGAGGCCAAGGGCTGATGCTTTGAAGTGGGCTATGAGATTCTCATCTGGAGGGATCAGATGGAGGGAGAAAAGAAGACAGCGAGAGGTGCAAAGCTCCAGCTAAACAGGCAAGCTGGGTTGGCTTCAGGAGCTGTAGAGGTGGGTTATGCTGTTAGAAGCCAGAATCTGCATACTGTGAATTGCTTTGACTCTGTAAAAACCTGTGGCATTTATTTGTATGTAACTCCTGAAATAAATAAGTATAATTTGACAATAAAAAAAGCCTTAAAATACAAATGCAAGTGTGAAAGAGCAGAAGGGAAAATAAGGTTACACACAGTAAAAGAACCTTTAGTTTTTGAAGTTGGCTGGGAGATACAGGAGAAATATTAATGACTCTGCAATCAAAGCGTGCAGAGAAAAAATTGTCTGTATTTTTTTATAGCAGAGGTAAGAATCTGGGTTTAATTTGTGCTGATTGTCCTCTGCATAATTCTGCAAATATCCCTAAAATCCAGACAGCCATCTCTGGATAGCCACATTTTATCAATCAGCCTGTAACAAAATTTAAACATTTATGTGTCCAGCAAATGCATGAATCAGTTTTTCCTCATTCGTCTTCTCTATGGAGACAGGTTTTGCAAATGCCTTTGAATTAAGGGATGTAGGGCTATACAGCAGTGTCAGCAACATCCCTCCTATTGTGGGAAGTAGATTGTCAGGATATGTTTCAAGATAAGCAGCATTTATGAATTGCATGGAGATAATAAATGACAGGAAAAGAAACACTAAGACAAGAGAGTGGGAGGAATTGAAGATGGTCTTGTTTTGAGAATCAGAGTACTTACGTTTGCGTATGCTTGTATGGTTTTTAGTTGGGCATGCATAATTTCTTATTATAACTTAATAAGCAGATTCATTTTGCCTTCTGAGAATATAAACAGTCAGTTTTACAAACACATGTTCCAGATTATCCCTGTGCTTACTCAGCACAATAGTATAACATGCATAAACGAGCCAACTCTTCCTTGTTCAATACACACAAAAACACGCACACTTATGAGAACATTCTTCGCTAACCTTCATAAGCTTCCTCTGCTTTTAACCCTTATCTCTCCTCGCCTTATTTCTTACACTAACCCCAACGCTATCACCAAAAATAAATCTTTAACAAAGGGTTCGGAGGAAATAGTCCAGGCTTTCAAATCCTATGGAGACATTAGGACCTCACACGATAGTAAAAACAGATGTGTAACCTGATTGCTTTTGGAATTATAAGATAGTATCAGTCAATCAATCAGCATACACACACACGCACACTGTACTGTACACAAAATTGTGATGGTCTCACTTTCTTCCTGTCTGAAGTAACCTCAACCATGTTTTTGCGTCCCATGAGGAATGCCTTTTATCATGTGACACGGTGGTGTTCACGGAGGTGGGGGTGGGGGGTTGGGGAGGGAGGGAGGGGTCGTCAGACAGCTGTTTCCCATCAGCACTCAGTCAACTGCAGTCAGCCAGTCGCAACCCTGCTTGGAGGATCAGAGGGGCAGAGCAGCAGAGTGGAGCTCAAAGAGATGCAGGGGCCGAAATACTTCCAATTAGAAGGTCATCCCAATTTGTTCTCCCATATCCACAGTGCTCATCAGGCATCTCAGGCTTGCTTGCCCAGTGTTATATACAAATCTGTAGCCAGGGGTGAATGGGTTGCCGCCATCTGGGAGTGATTATGCCTTTTCCTCATTGTTTCCTGTCTTTTCACCCCAACCCAGCTCGACTGAGTTCTGCTGTTCTGCTCTCTGTGTTGGCTCAGCTCCCTTGGCTTGTTCAGGTTCTAAGCCCCCCCCTGTAATTTAAGACTGGAAACGCTTAACAGCAGTCACTCATGCACAGGCGTCTACATTAGCACATGTTGTTCACCTCATCAGGAGCAAGAATCTGCTCAGTGATGTGAAAGGAAAGACTTGTTTTCATTCATGATGTACCACTTTCTCTTTTACAAATCGGCATTCCTGATGTCCATCCTCAGCCTCTCACTTGCAAATAATGGTCCCACACTACAGTTGAGAGGTCTAAGATTATACTGGTTGATTTTTTCACACATTTAAGTGTTTAGAATCTCTTGCCTCTAATCAGAAATGTGCTCCTTTTTGTGCTGTTTAGAGCTTGAGGCTATACAAAGACAGGAAGGAGCTGCCAGAAGTCACACTTTTTGGTTGAGCTCTTCGTGGATGCAAGTTTGAATCATCTCCAGTTCAGCTTCTGGCTACAAGCTCATTCTCTGCGCACAGGCTACTCACTGTGGGAAGATGATAAATTGCTGTGGTAGCTTTCCATTGCCTGCTAGTGGAGCCGTCTGGAGCTCACCTATCTGCTCTGTAGCAGTGAATCTTCTCATCTTACTCTCTGCCATTAAGACAACCAGCTTTCTCAGCAGCTTGTCTCAATAAACTATATTCCCTGTTTGAGTAAGGGAGTAACCCCATGAGGTTTCCTGGGAATTTTTTTTTTATCACAGATAAACAGATTGCTGTCTAGATAGAATATTAACAAATCATGATATATTTTGAGCATGATCTGGTGTGCTGCTTTTAAAAATTGTGAAAGACAGAGCTCTTGTATAATGCTTTATTATGCTGCCTTCAAATGGAACTTGTAAAGTCGTATTTTTGACATGATAAGTCAAGTACACAATATCCTGCTGCTCAATTGATATTAGTCTTGAGAACTCTTGCTAGGTGATGAACAATAAAAAAGATTGTAGCCTTGTTATCTCTACAAAATGATGAATGATTTTGTGTTTGCATGTCATTTCATGCTTATTCTGCTTATTTATGCTTATTCTGAGCATGGCATTTCATTGCCATGCTCAGAATAAGAAAAAAGTAAACAACTGAAGAAATTAATAAAAAACGAATTAAAAAGCAATTTGTCTGTCCCCTGACATTTAAAAAAAAACACATTAGCATGCAGTTTGTCACAACTTCTGAGCTCAGAGCTATAAAATTTCCACTTATGAAAGCTGTGAATACCACATCAGTCAGTAAATGGACTCTTGACGTTGATACAATAAACACAACCCCCACTTGAACGCACCAACAATATGAGCAGATATTGTGATTTACCATTGTCGTCATCAAATCATGGTCAAGCATCATTAAATTGCACTCTATTGACTCGTCTGCTTTTTTGTGTGTTTTCCAGTTTTACGTGATGACTTCAGACAGAACCCAGTAGACGTTATGGTTGCAGTGGGTGAGCCTGCAGTGTTGGAGTGCCAACCACCCCGTGGGCACCCTGAACCCACAATCTCCTGGAGGAAAGACGGTTCCAACTTAGATGACAGAGATGAACGCGTCACAGTAAGAGATACTATTTTGACCTTAAACAAAAATTTTTAACTTTGTCATTCTCACCATCATGTAAGACAAAACACATATTACCAGTTGGTACATCCATATGATACAAAACAAGAAGCTTGGACTTAAATTAAGCATGTGGCTTCACAACTCTTGGATTGTGTTGCACAATTAACTCTCACCTCAATAATTTGGAAATATAGAAGAACAAGCTTGTTAAGTCTAGATCAAAAACAATTTTCTTGTGGTCACAAGAGCTCCTAAAAATAACTATTTTACCCATATAATCGCTGAGTTCCCACACAGAACTCAAAATGCCAGGAGGAATTTAAAGAGATGTTTTTGACAGAAAAAAAAATTAACCTTAAAATAGTGTATCAGAAAAAAACTGCATATTACCCTATCCATATATTCCTGATGGCAAAAATACACAATAACAGAAAACAATAACAAGTTGGCAGTAGTAAGAGTCATTATATGAGCTATAGTGTTGTATTACTGTAATCTAATATATGAAGTTGTCTTGTGGCATACAGTACATAGCAGTGATTTTCTTTTCATGTTTCTGTATACACTTAAGTGATTTCAGACCCAGAAGGGTTTGATCGGTTAGGCCAGCAAAAGCAGGAGTTCTCATCCCTTTAACTCAAGGACAGGAACAGGTTCCAGCAACTCAGACGGTTGTGTGTGTGCGTGTGTGTGTGTGTGTGTATTTGTGTGTGATGATTTGTTTATTTGAATGTCTCTGCGTGCTCCTGGGGACACACAAGAGCAGATTCAAAGCTCATGTTAGTGTGGAGTGACAGGTAGATTCTCTCTGGGGGGCTGTGATGGACAGAGCAGCTATCTCTGATTTAAGAAGAGGCATGGATCAGAGCCAGGCGGAGGCTCCTCTGAGGGAAATACAAAGGCTGCTTTTTGCTTTGTACTTTCTACGTGCCTGTCTTTGTCCTCCCTAATCATCTTTCCTATATGGAAATATGTCTTTGCCATGAGAGTTCACTCAAAGACATCATTTACTGTACAAAGACCAAAGGAGTCCACCACAACAGATTCATGGCTACTTCCCATCCTTTTAAGTGTTTTTCTTGTGCCCTGGACCTCAATTTATTGATACTGATATGTAGATAAAGCGGTGAGTTAATTCTTAAGAGCATTTTTAGAAGGTTCTAACACACAAAAATGTGATTTATAGATTTTAACTGCCTTAATACATAAAATACATGTGATTCACACTATAAGCAGCTTCAGAATATGTGTGCCTTTAGTGTGTCTAAGGCTATGTGAATAAGAGAGAAAACATATTGAAACAGAACAGAAATGAACGTTGAGGTTTCAGTGTCCGAGATGGAGGATAGACAAACCACATGTGGATTTCTTTGCAATGGAATTGCTCCTAAAAGCGAGGAGCGGTCAGTCCAGGAAATAAAAAAGTTCTTGGTCTGCTCTTTAATCAGCTGCTAAAGTTACTAGTGCAGCAGTATTTACAGCAAACAGCAAAAGTTGCAGAACACAAGTATAGCATTAGTCAGTGGCATTGGTTAGAGCAAGATCATCTTTGCAGTCCTTGAGGAATACTTTACTGGCTTCATTACATTTCCACAAAATTTGATTTTGGTTCATCAAGAGACAGTTATTGCATCGTAGACCCACCAGGCCAAGTGCCCACGGATGCCCTATTAATCTAAGACACAAATCTTTTTTATCCAGGGTAGCCTCAATCACCTGAATTTAATATGCTTCTGCATTTGATGAAAATGCTTACTTACTTATGGAATGGAAAACTACAGTATGGGAAATATTATGAGCAAATAATAAAGCTATACACTGATATTCAAGCAATTGGAAAAAAGCCGTTTACTGAAAGTCTGCATGTCATAGGTTCCCATATGTGCCACTTCTATTAATAACTGCTGATCCTGTCTTCCATGTGCAATAAACTACACAAAAAAGGATGTTGTTTTTGGGCAGGAACATGTTAAGCCCCAGTGGAGCTGAGGATGGCCAAAAAATTCCATTTTTATTGCAACTTAGTGTGTAATTGTGCAATGTAAATTTATGCATTTATATCCTAATATATATTTGTATTGGGCCAATCAAACACTGTAAAATACATTTACTGCAAAAACATGGAGCCTGTCTGACTTGATAGGTTTCCAACAATGTTGGATTTCATTCATGGCTCATTTATGGCGATATAACCACCTCTGTAACTGTATGCAATAATGCAGTCACGTTTTTAGTCATATACTGTATAGAAGATTTATGAATTGGTTCTGTGAGTCTTTTTATTGCTAATGTGAGTCTGAACATCCAAACCTAATCCACTGACAGGAAAGTTTGAATCTGCAGTACCAGTTCCCAAATTCTGCCACTTTCTCCTTGTGATTACTAGTGGTTGGCATTGTGTATAAAAGTACACACAACCACAGGTCACACCACAGCTTGTCAAATCTTCCTCTTAAAACCACATCATTTGCAACAGATTTGGAATGTCAGCCATAGTTAGGCCATCCATAGTTGTTATTTATTTGGTGTACAGTATGAGCTTTTTGTGGTGGAAGGTTAGCCTGGAGGAGCCTGACTAATGAATGAAAGGCAGTTGGTTTCGTCCCTGCAGCAGCAATTTAATGATGTATTCCATCTGTAAGCTGGTGAGTGGAGAGTGCCCACCAAGCCAGGTGCTGTCTAGCATGACGCTGAATCCCCTGCCTGCCTCATGGACACAGCACTGTAGTCAGCCTTGATCTCTGACCTCTGTTAAGAAATAGCAGGGCTGAGGTATAACAAGCTGTGTGTGAATACATGAATAGATCAGTTCCATTGCCTAGTGTGAGTAGGAAAAAAGCAATCTTAAATCATAATAACAAGGCTGAAAGTTTAATTGAAGTTGATGCCTAGGAGAAGGTTTCAGATGTCTGGGCATAGGGAATGACCTTGTGTTTGTTTTGACATCTTCACATTGACATTTTTCCCTGTTATAGTATCACGCCTGCTTACTGCTGCTGTGGTATCACCTATAACACTGGGTAGCTACAGATTATCTGAGCAGTTTTCAAAGTACCATAAAGACAGCTACCACAGTCTGTGGGGGCATATGGTGGATAGGATATGAAAAGAATGAAAACAGCATGGAGTGTATGCAGTATACCTTCTACCTCTTTGTTGTGTGTGTCTGTGTGTGTCTGTGTGTGTGTGTGTGTGTGTCTGTGTGTGTGTGTGTCTGTGTGTGTGTCTGTGTGTGTGTGTGCATGATTGTATGTGCGTGCAAATATGAGTACAGTGAAGGTAAAAAGTTTGAGAAAGGCAAAGTAGACTGATAGAACATCTGAGGAAGGTCTCTACAAAGAAGCAGTATATCTTTGTTCCCAGGGTTCTGTGCTAATGTAGCACCAGATATGAATTATGTAATTTCATAATGGGTGACCTTCTGTGAAGCTTGAAAGGCAGTGCAGATTCTAGTCCTCAGATAAGAGATGCATACAGATGCACACAAGTATACACGACACTACTTGCTGTTTTGCCATCAAGTGTGCACAAATTTATATTTTCAAATGGATGATAGCCAGCGATGTGAGCACACAGTGCGTGCATTATGCATAAAATCTTAACACATCTTCAGAGAAAGCTGTACAAATATAAATGAAATTTAGCTGTGGCACATTTTATGATAAAATGAACACATTTTGGCCAGAATATTACATGCATTATGAATGTCACTCAGCAATTCACAAACACAGTACACACAAGGATGATAAGGTCTTGGGCAAATACAGCTGTGTAAATATATTTTGTGCTTTCTTTTAGATCCGCAGTGGCAAGCTGATGATCACCAACACCCGGAAGAGTGATGCAGGGAAATACATCTGTGTTGGAACTAACATGGTGGGAGAAAGGGAGAGCGAGATCGCTGAACTGACGGTGCTAGGTAAAATTTGCGGCTTCGTGATTGCATTTTCCATTGTTGCGGTGCTTAACTTAGTCCAAGTACCCTCTCAGTTCATGGTGGTTTAGTTTGCCAGTCCACTGTGTGAGGTCTTTGTCACTGGGGTATAATAACCCATTAATTACGTTGATTATGCAGCACTACCATCCAATTTGCCAGCTTTGGAGAGGTTTCCCTTCAAACCGTGCTGAACATTTACCGCTGCTACATCCAAAGCTTCAATCGTCCAAACCCTTCAGTACAAGAGCTCCCCATGCTACCTCTGACAGCCCCCACCCTAAACTCCTGATTCCAGCCTCAATTCTCCATCCCCCACTTATTTTCCTAGCATTTCCCATCAGAATAGAGCTCTTATCAGTATCACACAGTTAGATAACCTTGGTTGGTGTTGGGAGTACTGCCTCATAAAGCCATTCAAGGCTGTGAGAATAATCCTGCTGAATGCAGAAAGAGGTCAAAATATACAGGTTGTGCATTACTAAATGACTCTTTAGAATTTTTAATTTTTCCAAATTCTATGATAATTGGCTGGCTGTGCTAACATGTCCTTGTTTTTTAGAGAACTTTAGAATGAATATTATGTTGCCATAATTCCTTGCACAATTTCCTTGCATCAATTTGTTATTGTGAAAATACTGTATGCACACAAAAAACCTTAATCAAAAGACAGCAATCCAGTATTAGATTTGATACCGTATGAAAGTGAAGGTGTGATACATCCAGTCCAACAGGAACCTTTAGATAAACCACAGTAATTATACAAAGAGATTTATAAGTTTAAAACTATTTCAGTATTTTTTTTCTCTCAATCCGACATTTCAGCGATTAAGGATAATAAAAAAGAATGTAGGGAAGGCTTGTTACTTGGTATTTGCAATGGATGGCACTCACAAACATGATGGCAGTGCATGTATTGATATTTGTGCTGCTTGCTGTTTTGCTGCTCTCCAGAGCGACCAACCTTTGTGAAGCGGCCCAGCAGTGTGGTGGTGTTGGCAGATGAGAGCGTGGAGTTCCACTGCGCAGTTCAAGGAGACCCTGTTCCCACTGTCCGCTGGAGGAAAGATGATTCTGACCTGCCTAAGGGCAGGTAATGCACAAAGGCCTTCTATACAGAAAAATGTACCATGCAAACCTGGTGTTTCAACTTTTCCTTTCATCTCTTGATTCTGTGTGTCCATCTTGCCTTCAGATTTGAAATCCTAGAAGACCATACCCTGATTGTTCGCCAAGTGACCTCTTCAGATGAAGGCTCCTATACGTGTGTGGTGGAGAACATGGTTGGGAAGTCTGAAGCATCCGCCACGCTCACTGTGCATGGTCAGTTCAACCTGTCCTCTAACCATAGCAGCACCTTCTCAGTTCACACACTATTTCCAAAGCCTCAGATTTCCTTTTCACGGATGAGAAGTATTTGCAAGACAGCTTTTCTTGCCTAACAGGATAACTAATCCTGTCTCGTAGTGTCACAAATTAGCAGGCAGTGACTTTTACACTGCCTATTATCCAGACCTAGTTTTTGTTATTGTGCCATAGGCTGCAGTTGCTCTCAAGACAGTACAGACAGGCAGAATTATCTCTGGGGTTTTTGTGTGTTCCTTCCTCCTTCCTGGCTGGAGGTCATATAATGTCTACAGCAGTCCTCGGTTCTAAAACAAGCAGTGTAGGACTTTGCTGCAGTTTGTTTACAGTACTTTTCATAATAATGTACTGTATAAACTGAGAAGAGCATGCAATAAATGTTTGTGTGACCGCAGAAAATGGATTCATTTGGCTGAAGCTGTCCTGCCACAATGACACCCTTTAGTTCTCAAAGCAGGAAATGAGTGGTAATACTCCTCTCATAGCAGCACCTACAGACCCATATATACACATAAACACACTTGGCAGGGACACAGGGTGTGAGGACAGTAAGACTTAATTAAAGATAAGCCAGGGCTGGTCTCATGCTGGGAAATGACATGGTTCCAATTACATCATCTTCCTCTCCCTCCAAAAACCTGAGAAAATGACCGTCAAGGGGGGCCATTACTAATTTGGGCAGTGAATGGAGAAGGGCAAGAATAATTGGCAGATGAATAGAGGTTGTCTTATTGGAGGATATATATATATATATATGTGTGTGTGTGTGTGTGTGTGTGTGTGTGTGTGTGTGTGTATGTATGTATGTATATGTATATGTATATTCAGTCATAGCAACAAAATCATTTTTACTGACCTTAAACATTTGGTTGATATTAAACAGTTGCCATTTGAAACAGATGTAGCAGGCCTTGCAGCAAGCTTACTCATTATAAGGTTTGCCCAGGTTCCAAGTATGAAATGAAACGACTATTTAGCAGTGAACTCATTAAAATGATTTATATACTTTCAGACATTAACTTGGGAGAAACTGATGAATTCAAATAAATGAAATACATTTGACTATACATGAAACATGTCTCCTCAGAGAAAGTGCCAACTATGTGCAAAATCATGTGCCATACTTAAAAAAAAACTTTGAGCACAAAAATGTTGAGCAATAACTGCAGTCATACTCTCACTGCAGTTCCAAAACCAGCTGGTTAGCTAGCCATTCATTTGACCATAAATCTAGTTTACAGATGTCAAGATATACAGTAGTTCTCATCTTAAAATTGTATCTTCGTTTGTGTAGCACATTTAGATGAGCAGAGGTCCCCGCATAACAGCTCCCTCTCCTATCCTATATCCAGACACAGTTCTCCTTCCTCACTCCTCGTAGCTTTATTTCACCCATTAGGGGATTGTAGCTTTGTCCAAATAGGCCTCAAGGCTGGCTGGCTCTGTAATTTAAACCAGCACTTAAATTTTTCACGCCTCAGAGTCAACAATTCTGCCGAGTCTAATAGGATCTAAACAGCTTGCCTTGTCCTTTGACCTTGGTTTGACGACCGGAGAAATGTTTCACTTTTCATTCCAAAAGCACAATTTCCTTTCCTGCATATCATTTCCAAACTATACTTAAAAATGTATGAGTGTATATGAAATAGTTGTTGTTTTTTATACCAATTCCATTGTACTCACTCATTCAAGCATGTGTCAATAATTTTTAATGCATCATCTCAACTGCATATGCCAGTATGTGCCTTCATCACTCATTACACTGCTCTTTTTTTGTGTCTTTTCCCTTATAGTCAACACTGGTAAGTTGTCATCCGCCCCCCATCCAACATCAGACAGTAACAGGAAATCATGAGCCCCTGTCATTGTCCTAGCTGCACTGTACTTCCATCCACCAATACAGTATGTAATTCATGTTATGTGTGGGTAAATGAATAAAAATATGCTGTTTTTTTCATTACAAAAGGTAAAGAATGACCATTTCTTGCTACATATCTTATAGTTTTTATTCTGAGGTTGTTATGCATACTGACTGATGTTCCTAAACTGGGAATTGAGGAAATGTATCAGGCTACCTTGCTAATTAGGACCCTTCTTCCTCTACAGTGCCTCCAGCATTTGCTGTACGCCCCAGGAACCAGGTGGCGTCAGTGGGCAGGACGGTCACCTTCCAGTGCGAGGCCACTGGTAACCCACAGCCCGCTATCTTCTGGCAGAGGGAGGGCAGTGAGGTGAGATTGACCCTCAGTCTGTCATCACACTAAATCACCACTTGGTGCAAATAACGCTAATGAAGGGGTTTCTAACTCTGTGATCTCTGTGTCCCCTACAGAGTCTCCTGTTCTCTTACCAGCCACCACAGCCCTTCAGCCGTCTGTCTGTCTCCCAGATGGGCAGTTTGACCATTACTGATGTTCAGCGCTCTGATGGCGGCTTCTACAGCTGCCAGGCTCTCAACATCGCTGGCAGTGTTATTACTAAAGCACTGCTGGAGGTTACAGACAGTGAGTAAAGGCAGGGAGTGATTGAGGGCAGATGGGGATGCTTTTATCTGCCACCTTTTCAGCTTCACTCTTTTGTCTTTTGGCTAAACAGACTACTTTGCTGCTGCAATTTTCCTTTGTTGAGCAGATATATTAGGCTATGAGCTGGCCTTGGTTGCACACCAGTGAGAGCTACCTCCCTTATGGGTGTGGTAGTTGGCCTTGGTTACTAACTGTCAGGGGAGAGATTTCAGGAGATGTTGCTCACATGATGGGCTCAAAACCCCCTGTTTCCATGGTGATTTTGTGTAAAGAGTGTTTGGTCTCATGTCTCTTGCCTCTAAAAATAATTTTTACTATGTGGTAAATGTATATAATCTAAATAAAAAGCTCAAAGGGAAATATAATTATTATCTATGATTACTAGTTTTCAGTAATATAATACAATCTAGTCTTCTCCAGATATTTATAAATTAAGACTGCCGGATTATCGTGTTGTTTCTAGGTATGTTTATGTAGAAAGTGGTTTGAGGAACTGTCATCCAAGTCCTAGGTGATGGGATAACTTCAATAATTGATTAAAAAAGCAATTTAAATGTGCTAGGAGGCTTACGCCATTAATTACACACCACCAGCAAAGTCTACAGGCTCCCAATTAAATGACCTGTCTGATCATGAATACATGTGTCTTTGTAACTGTGTAACTGTGCTACTCTGTACATATATTAAATTAATGAAGATAATTGCTTCAGGCTTAGACAGTTACCTCATGTACACATTGAGTTGTTCAGTGCAGCCCTGTTAGTTATAATGTATAATCCGCAGCTCATATTGGTAATGCAGCCACCTTAGTAGGGAAATGAGAGGCATCCACTCCACAGTGAGAAATATGTTACAGGTAATGGAAAAAAAAAAGATGGGGTCATGTTTTATGTATTTTTTTCAGTGGTCTATAGCACTCCACTCTCGCCTCTACCTGTTTGTCTCTACTCTCCCCTCCCCCAAATTCTCTCCATCCCACCACACTTCTCTCATTCCCATTTGGAGTGGTGCATTTTAATGGAAATAACTGGTCCACATTACCTCCGGCAGTTTTCAAGGCGCGCTTCCATCATCTTTTTTTGCTATTCTTTTTATTTATTTATTTATTTAGAACCCCTGCCCCCATCCATGGGGGTTTTAAAATGTAAGAGAGAGCTCTGTTATCTAAGTTGGATTGTTATTAGTTGGGCTTTTGCCGTTGTGATTGGAGCCGGCTTCAGCAGTACCTACTGCCGAATGAACGATTAGTTGCTCTCCGCTGGAGGGGAAAAGTTGATTTCTTTTTCCTCCGCTGCCTGCACAGCCACCTAAACCTATTGTTCTCTCTCTTTACCAATTTTCCTCTCAATATCTTTCACATCTTATCTGTCTTGCAGTTTTTGGCAGTATTTCATTTGCTCATTTTTCATTTTCTACTTTCATCTTTCTTACTTTTATTTTTGTCTGTCTTCACAACTTTGATCTTCTGTGAACATCAATTCTAAATTTCCAATTCCATACTATAAGCTGCTGTTTACTGTTTTGACTAATACAGTTTTACCCCCAGTACAAGAATGTAATAAGCATTTTGTTTTTTATACATTAACCATACAAAGCACATGACCTCTACTACTGAGACGTCTTTCCTTAAGCTTAACCAAGTGTTCTATTGGCCTAAGTTTAACCTTGCTTTACCCATATTTTACTTACAATGACCACATTTTTTGATGCTAGATATTTCATGATTATTCCTTCACTTTTCTACTTCCTTTTTTTTTTCTTCGTAGCGGGGTCAGACAACCCTCCTCCTGTGATTAGACAGGGCCCAATCAATCAGACTGTTCCTGTGGACAGCACTGTGGTGTTGAGTTGCCAAACTGCTGGCACTCCACCTCCTACAGTCCACTGGAAGAAGGATGGTGCGGTGTTGTCTCCAGTGGACTCCCGCATGTCCATAGCAGACACAGGATCACTGGAAATTCGCTACACTAAGGTATGGGATGAAGTAATATGGCAGTTAGTACTGACAGCACTGAGCCAAACCAACCCACTAATGTCTTCCACTATATATCCTCTCCTCAGCTGGGAGATACAGGCTTCTACACTTGTTTAGCTTCTAGCCTGAATGGAGAAGCTTCCTGGACGTCATACTTACAAGTCGAAGGTAGGTTACTCAAATTAAGACAAATAAGTAAAGGTTGCTAATACACTGCATAGCTTGTGTCATTCACTTTTTAATTTATTGGTATCTCTGTGGCAGAATTTGGAGTTGTTGTGCAGTCCAGTCATCCTACAGACCCTAACCTGGTGCCTAGTGCTCCATCTAAACCTGAGGTGACTGACATCTCCCGTACCTCTGTCACCCTGTCGTGGAAATCCCACCCCAATGCAGGAGCAACACCTACGTCTTACCTAATCGAGGCATTCAGGTGAGACATACATAGAGACACAGAGTGTGTAGCATCCATCATGTTTTAACAACATATATTATCGTGCTTGATTTGAATTTTGCCTTGTATCTGTGAGTTATCATTGCTTCACCTCTCCCTGCAGTTACACATTGGGCAGCAGATGGGTGACCCTAGCTGAGCATGTGAAAACACAGACCTTTGTCCTGAGGAACCTGAAGCCTGCAACTGTCTACCTCTTTATGGTCAGAGCGGTGAATGCTTATGGCCTCAGTGACCCCAGCGCAATCTCTGATGCTGTCAGAACACAGGGTCAGTATGGGCTTTTCATTCTTTTCTTTTTTTATAAGATTAACCTCATTTTTAACAGTTAATCTGAAGAGAATCTGCATGTTTATTTCAGTTCAAATCAATAAGTAATTGTTGCTCTTAAACTTATTTTGTATGTTTGGTACCAGCAGACAGCACTTCCACCATACAGGGGGTTGATCATCGTAAAATCCAGAGAGAGCTGGGAGATGTGGTGATCCACCTGCATACACCAACTGTCTTGTCATCTTCTGCTGTTAGGGTGCAGTGGATGGTAAGTCAACCACATACAGTAATGTTGACTGTCCTGCACACATTGTTCATAAATTTACGTAAGAGTTTAAAATTGTCTAGGGTGAAGACACTTGAAAATATTTACTTTACACTGAAATGACTTGGAGTTTTCTCTTTAAACATTTATTAGCGGAGAATAAATCCACTGCACAGAGAAGTGAATTTGTCTTTTGGATGATAAATTGCACTTTGTTCCAAACACAAAAGAATTTGTTTAGAGCATTTTTCTGTGCATGTTTGTGTGTCTGTGTGTGTGTATGTGGATGCCCTAGCTGGAATTTAAGGCATCCATTGTCATAATTGCGTGGTTTAAATGGAAACTGCTTATTCCCCTCCTGGGTTGATTTTTAAGTAGAACCATGCTGAGGGGAAACTATTAATGACCTCATATCACAGTTTACACTGAGAATTCACAGATATGAGGAAATGTTACTCAGTGTCACCCTCAAGGTAAAGGGAATTAACTGATTTTTAACAGATCGTTCCTGCAGGATGTTCACTGCTACACAAAACAAGGCTCTAACTTCTTAGGTGTGTGTTTGTTTTTTTAACTAATATGCAATAAAGACTTTCATACATTCACACACTTGATTCAAACCCGGATGTTCAGTTGCTCAAGAACAAAAAGGAGCGTGCTGACATTTATGCTGTATTTTTTACTCTGCATTTCCATTAGGTCGAGCAGCAGTCTCCATACATCCAGGGCTACAAGGTGCTGTACAGGGCGTCTGCTGATCATGGCCAGCCTGAGGGGCAGTGGAGTGTCCTGGAGGTACATGCCCCACAGGAGGACGGGGTGGTTATCGGTCAGCTCAAGAGGGGATCTATCTATGAGTTCAAAGTGCGCCCCTTCTTTGATGAATTCCAGGGAGCTGACAGTGATGTGAAGGTGGTCAGGACATTGGAAGAAGGTGACTGTCTGAGAACTTTTCTTCTATGGTATTAAATGTATCTATAAAAAGCAGAGAGGAATCAAATAACATCTTTCGTTGATTGTATATCAGGATGACTATACAAACAGCAGATATTGCTTTATTTAGTGTGCTGTGCTGTCAGAGATGCAGACCATACTTGGGATGCGTACAGCATCAGATGAGACTTTATATGTCTCTGTGGTAAACTGTCTGTTCCATTGCTTCAGCCCCTAGTAGAGCACCCCAGGGTGTTACAGTGACAAAGAGTGAAGCCAATGGGACTGCCATCCTCGTTACTTGGAAACCACCTCAAGAACCGGAAGAGGCTGGAGTCATTCAGGAGTACAAAGTAAGAGAAGAAGGCTCCTGCCCTCTACTGTATCGTACCCATGCTCTGAATCATGTGTATTCCAGTTAAAATGTAAATGGTATCTTTGTGAGGCTGATGATGCCTCTTGTGTTGTCAGATATGTCCCTCAGGCAATCACTGTCATCTCGTCTCCTCTTCACCCTCTCTTGACAGATCTGGTGCCTGGGTAATGAGAGTCGGTATCATGTGAACCAATCGGTTGATGGCTCCACCTTCTCTGTGCTCATTCCCAGTCTGGCACCAGGAATTCGCTACAGTGTAGAAGTTGCAGCTAGCAATGGTGCTGGACCTGGGGTGAAGAGTGATGTCACTTTCTTTCAATTAGGTGAGAGTCCTCCCTTAGGAGAGTTTGATTAGTAAGCTGTCACCAAACTTGGCCAAAAAACACTGACAATACCTCAGGGTGAAAACTTCTAATCTCATTCTTATTATCATTATATTATTATTATCATTATTATCATTTCCTATCCTGTTATTTATGAGAAATTTGAATGAACAAGCTGAAGCTCATGTTATGACCCCCTTTTCAGGTTGTCTTTTTAACAATGCATGATTACTTTCTTGGCATCATTGCTGTTGTTTTGTTGTAATGTCTGACCTCTCACTTTCTTCTTTTACCAATCAGACTCTGCAGGCCAGATGATGGATATCAGTGAGGAAAGAGACACGTTGTCTCAAATCTCAGATGTAGTAAGGCAGCCGGCATTTATTGCTGGCATTGGTGCCACCTGCTGGTTGGTCCTCATGATTTTCAGTGTGTGGCTCTACCGTCACCGCAAGAAGAGAAGTGGCCTCAGCAGCACATACACTGGCATCCGCAAGGGTGTGTGTCTCTCTGTTATGTGTATATTTTAAAAAGGCAGATGGATAGATAGATGTGTATGTTGAAGATGCTAATTTACAACCATGTGGGCCAGGTGCAGGTCTGTATAATACGTTGTCAGTTTACTTTTGTGGGAACATTTGAAGGTCGTTATGATTGTAGAAGTGATCAATCCATGACACGTTGCCACCAGACTAAACAGCAGTCTTCATCTCAGTGATATTAAGGGATATTTTCAGACACTGATAAGCAGATCACATCAAAGGGTGAAAAATACTCTGGTCTAATCTCCCTTTGACACAAAGACTTCAGAAACAAATTAGACATTTTTCATTTGTGACTATGCAGACATTCAAAGGATGACCTTTAGTCGCTCATTTCCTCAACACAACACAGTTCTTGGAGGCACGGGCTTGTCAACCTGCCATTACCATGTCTGCTACAATATTACTGTTATTTTTCCCTCTCCCCCGGGTTGTCTGTCACCCCCATTAACCTGCACCTGGACACTTGTGTCAAGACAGAGGCTGCAGTAAGGCAGTTGGCATGTGGTTATTTAAATGTTTGTACACTTTGTACACTTTTTTTCCACATGAAGAGATGTCCATCAATACTGTGTGCACACAGCAGAGGATAGATGCATAGATATGACAAAACCTCATAGCGTGCATAACTAAGCTCATATATACAATAATACAAAAGTAGACAGAAATTATTTCAATTTGCTCATATTACTTTGTTTCTTCTCCTTTGTGTGTCCCTACAGTCCCGTCATTCACCTTCACACCTACAGGTATGTACAGTATGATAAATCTACTAATGTTTGTGATAACTTGTATTGAGTAGCTATGTATTTGGCAGGTTGATTATTATTTTTTATCATTATTTGTATTGCACAACTGAAGGAGTGCCACAATGCAAAAAGAACATGAGAAATTTTGATTTTAAGAACATAATCTTGACATAGAATACAGCAAACAAAAACAAGATAAAGAGAAATGAATTGAGGTAAAACATCATCAACAATATCAGCTAAAGTTGAAAGTGAATAAATAGTTCTTCTCCAAAGTTTGAACTAAAGTAGCAGTTGATGCTTCCTCCTCAGTATATTGTTATAGTACATAAATACAATACAAGCATGTTGAACAAAACTATGGATTTTACTGTTTATAATAAAGCAACATCAGTTTTATGCATAAACATTTGTAGGCAGATAGTGTGCCAAGCCCACCTCACTAGGTTAGGCTCATTACATTAAATAAGGAAAAATATGGAATGCATTATACAGAGAACTGTATTTGATGTTTTACCAGTGATGGAGGAGAAAATGTCCCAAATGGTGTTTCTGATTCATTTGTGAAGTTATGCCGAGGGCTGTAAAAGCACAGGCAATTATTTGTGTTGTTTTCATGCCCATTAAACCATGTAGTCAGACTTTGTGTCCTGTGGAATGGAAGCATGTAGTGAAGAGAGTGTAGACTTGACTTTAGATTTTAGCTCGGAATATTTACCTGCCTTTCATGGTTTCTCTCTGCCTTTAGCATTTCCACTTTTTGACAGCTCATCAGGTTTATAACGTTTTTCTACTTCCCTTTACAGTTGCATATCAAAGAGGAGAATCTGTGTGCAATGCTGGCAGGTGAGTGATATTTTTGTTCCTTTGTGTTATATTAAGACTAACAGAAGAAATGCACTTACATTGTGGGAACACTAGGGGGAGGTGTCTGCCTGTTCTAAACAATGAAGCTTATGCATCCACCCCACACTCTTCATTCTTCAGTGATATATGAGGACTGCAGGTTTTGATTGACAGCATTTTGGTCCTCCTTATTGCAGACCTGGCCTTCTCAGCATGGGGGAACCTCTGAACCAGCTGTGGCTGCCAGAAAATTGGCCAAATGCATGTGCCAATCACAAGGACTGTAGCATCAACTGCTGTAATAATGGCAATGGCACCAGTGACAGTAACATGACAACATACAGCCGACCAGGTTAGTGCATGACTGAGTTCATTTCATCATTCGGGTAGGAGCTTTTGTGATACATGTTGTGTGTCTAATGAAAATGAAACAGCTCCCAGCAACGCTGAAGCTTTGTGACTGTGTTCTTGCTGTGCTTCATGTGCTGCTTTGTTTCATGTCCTCCTCAGCTGACTGCATTGCTAACTACGGAAACCATCCAGAAAACAAACAGCTTGGTTCTGAGACGCCCATTTACAGTGATGTGAACCTCTCCAACAAGCTGAATGAGATTAAAACATTCAACAACTCCAACTTGTGCTATGCAAGTCCAGGAGGAGATTCAGCAGCCACATATGAACCCATCCCATATGCCACCACACAGCTCATTCAGGCAAGCATTAAGAACAAGGCAGCCACTGGTGGTGCTATTGTAGAGCCTCTGGACATGCCCTGCTGGAAGCAGCCTCCTAACCCACCTCCAATACCAAAAGAGATGGCAGCACAGATGCAGTACAACATAATGGAGCAAAACATGCTAAATAAAGGTAAAGTGGGGTTAAATTTGATTTACTTGCATTATTTGAATGAAAAAGGAAATATGTTGTAAATTTTCTCACTCTGTGAGACTCTCTTTAGATCATCTGCAAGGAGGTGAAGGAATGATCCATCCTAAAACTATCCCCTACAACCAAACCCGTGATCACAGCACTGGAGGCTCACACCACAGCTCAGACAGAGGCAGCAATAGCACCTCAGGTGAGGCCAAGAGATGAGCTTTACAGATGTGTGGTGATTTTTAACGAATCAAGGCAGAAGTCCGTGTTTACCGTGGGGTTTTCCTCTAAATTCTCAGGCAGTCAAAATCAAAGGAAGGGACCACGAGCCCCGAAGACACCAAAACATAATGCAGTGAGCTGGGGAGAAACTCTGTCTCCTCCTCATGCTAATGCCTGGAACTGTGATGAGTATAGCCTACCCATGGAAAAGAGGTAGACACACACAGATCACATGTACGCATACAGCACAAATACTCACAGTGTCTTTTAGCTGGTAGTGCTGAAGTGGGTCACCACATGCATTACTTTATTTGTTTTAAACTGTCTTTTAAACACAATAATACACAAAGTTATCATCCAAGTGTTACTAAAGGAATGCAATGAACATCTGCAAACCGTCTTTCAAAACAGAGCCTTATTGTCACTGCCAACAATTAAACCAAACTAATTAAACTGTTTAGATATTTGTCATTGTCAGACAGTCAGTTTACTATATTTAGAATTACCTAATATCTAGAATTACAATGGAAAGAACAGAAACATGCATGAATACAAGACATGTGCAGCCTTTCAGCAATAAAAAAACAGATGTTGCAGAAGGCTTATTGTTCACCTTTTTACATTTTCCTATGATGGAAATTTGTGTTTTAATGGAGGACCAAAGTTTTTGAATCAATATCAAATTGGCTCTAGCTAATGTGACAGGACTACTCATTATTTTAGCCATAATTAGCCATATTTGTCACTTTCTCATTAGTTTTGATCCAGAGGAGAGAATAGAAGGCTGTCCTACTCCTCCAGTTAGAGGAGCAGCCTCATCAGCTGCTGAAGTGTCCTATAGTCACCCACCTACCACAACACCACAGGGAGACCAGAGCAGTGGCTTGCGCGATGGAAATGAGCACCTCAGGTAACCAGATTGAAGCTTTCTGACACTGTCATTTCTACCTGACTAAATAAAAACTTTTGTTGTGACAAGACTGTATGATTTTTTTTTAAATGCACTTTACAGCCAGCACATCTCCAGCCATCCGCACCCTCTTTCCCCAACACACACCTACAGCTCCATACCCCTCTGCATGGATACTGATGGACAGGAAGAGGATGATGAGGAGGCAGAGGAGGAGACAGACACAGAGCTTGCAGAAAGTCACTACAGCCAACACCACAACCGGCAGAAGCACAAACACCAGCTGCACCACCCCTCTCCACACAAGCTGCTCCTCCACGGGTTGGAGCAGACCCCAGCCTCCAGCACTGGGGATCTGGACAGATCAGTCACAGGGTCCATGGTTAACAGCTGGGGCTCAGCATCTGAGGACAACATCTCATCAGGCAGATCCAGTATTGTCAGCACCTCAGAAGGATCCTTCTTTACAGATGGCGATTTCAACCAGGCAGTAGCATCTTCGCGGGATATTGTAGGCCTGCGTATGTGTAGATACCCAGAGGAGTCAGGTGAGAGGGCTTCTGTGGAAACAATGAATTAGTATTATTATTGTTACATAATTTTATGTCGTTATCATATCTCATTTTATCATATTTGTTTACTCTGTTTGATTTATTTGTGAATTTGCACATTTGTTGTTGTTTCAAGGTTCTTCAGTGACATGTTTTTCATCCATGACACTCAGCTTTTTAGGGTTTTATTTTAAATAAAAGAAAAATGTGATAAATATATTTTTTTAAAATTGCAAATATACATTAACATTTCAATATAACAACTTTATAATAGATGCCATATAATCTATGGTATGATGGCCTCCTATATACTGTCAACCAACCAAAAATTGGTATTAAATTTTAAATATTTCCCTAGAAACTGAAATATCCATGACTATATATGCAACAATCAGATATGGTTGAATAGTTTAGTTAGTTAGTTTGAAAATAAAACATACTTATTTAGGGAACGATGTCCCTGTGGTCCTAATTTTGGACCACACTGCTCACAATAAGAATTGATGGAGAAACAAGGTGTTGGCTTTAAATTTATCCAATGAATATTTGACAAATAGTGTTATCATATATTAATTTATTACAATTCAAATATGAAAAAACCAGAATCATTCTGTAAGTTTACAGTTACCCACTGTAATATTTAATGTAATTTAACCATTTTTATATTTGCGGCATGATTTCAGGCCGGCGGCATCAGCGACCCAGCAGCCCCATGTCCACAGACAGCAACATGAGTCCTGCAATAACACATAAAAGGCCGAGGAGGCATAAACAGAACCAGTCTGGACAACAGGGCTACCAACCCAAAGATGTCTTCAATGATGGTAAAGACTGAACCAACATTTAGATTAGAGATTTAAACGTGTGCATCTCATACCAACTTTAATATTTGGATCTCTGTTTTCTGATGTATCCCCAGACACCTGCATGCCTCTGAATTTCACTAGCCAGATGTCCCATGGTGACTATAAAGTGAGGGGGGCCACGCTGCCTCGGATGGGTTCTGGAGACGGTCGGGGTCGACGAGGCAGCACTGGGACTCACAGGGTCAGGGAAGGTACACTTGAGCAGAGAGAGAGCCAGGACAAGCACAAGACTCCACTAGTAGGAAAAGGAGGCAGCAAAAGCAGACAGCACTCAGGTACAATACTGGATGCATTATCTTGCTCACTTTGCAACCTATAGTCTAGCCAACTATAAAACCCTCACTTTCTTGTCTCTTCTGCAGAATTTGGGGACATCCTTCTGTATAGTCGTCCCTCTTTTCCGTCAGGTCAAGCTCAGAGGGAGCCTGATGATGCCAAATCATCCAGCTTTATATCATGTGGAGACTCACGGACCAAACAGGGAGGACAGGTGGCACCCACAGGACAGCTGTAGGATGTAAGTCAAACTCAGGAATCAAAACTCCAGATATAAAATCCTTTTGTTAGCTTTATTGTGTAAATGTCATTTTCCCAAATACATGTCTCTTTTATTATCTGTTACACAAGTTAAATGATAATTGAAGTGCATTAAGTGCAAAAGACAAACACAACACTGTTTTGTTTTCACAGTTCCTGAAAAGCTAAGAAGCAATGTGAGCACTACAAGAATATGCTACAGTTGCTTCACACAAAGGACAATGACCTTTACGATATGGAAGAAGACTCCAAAAATACTGCACAATACATGCTATTATTTTCAAATTTCTCATTAGATGTTATAAAAAAGAAAAAGTGCTCTCATGTTCAAGTCTGTGGACTTCAGTTTGATGCACTGCTTATTGTTTGCTTTTTGAGTGACCAGCCTCCACGAGCCTGAACAGCAGGTTGCTCAGTAAAGTAAGATGTATGCACATTTGATGGCGGTTGTGAGTGTCTACAAAAATATTGTCCCTGACAACTGCTTGATGCAGTCCATATTATGATCTTTGCTTGTCAGTTGTCTTGTTCTTTTACTGTAATTGATATTGAGTCTTTTCCAGCCATCTTGTAAATTGTTTACTGCCACAGAAGTGCTTGAAATTCAAATTTTATATAACAGTGTTAATGTTTTATAAGTGATGTACATCTTGTCTTTGTATTATTTGTTCTACTTTGGTTATAAAAGCACAATCACTTAATTTTATTATTATTATATGAATTTCAGTCTGGGGGAAATCAGTCTTTGGAGTCTTGTTAATCATTTCATCAGCTCACTTCAGGCTGAGAAAACGATTGTTGATTGTGATTGTGCATTCAGTTGCGTACATTTTGAGCTGCTTTCATTCAGATTTGAAATATCTGTTGTGTGTACTGAGAGAATTGCATGCAGATTCACCTGTAGGAGATTTTACTAAACATCCTGACTGCTTTGTCCTCTCTTTGGGATGATGAAAACTCTGGTCAAGGACTGGTTCCATTCATTGTTTTCTCCACTGAGTCAGTTTCATCTACACCTGTGTTCGCTTGACCTTGGCCATAACTTCTGGTGCAGGGCTGGACAGTATGCCAAATTTATCAAATTACTGACTATTAATCTCTCACTGACCTAAACTCACTGAGCAATTTTCATTAAATGAATTGCCTGAAGACCATACAATTAAACTGGGAATAGCTACACCAATCACTGACATCTAACCAGATGTTCAGCCTTCTAAAATGAACCATCTAACAAAGATATCAAGAGTGAGCCTTCACAGGAAAGTAAATATTATTAGGCACTGGAGTATTAAGAAAATTATTACTGTTACAATTATAGATTTTGGTTATATTGTCCAGCCCTTTTCTATAGGTTATATATGGAACAGGTATGTCACTTTAACTACTCTACTTTGAATAAATATTGCTAACAACAAATTACTCATTTCTGTAACGCAATTCTTTATAGCTTTCACTGTAGATTCTACTTTCCAGATTCTAATGCAACAAGGAAAGAATCATATCCTGCAAAAACCAGCCAGTATTTACCATATACCATTTCACCTATGTCTACAAGGTGGTTTTCAAAGTTAGAACTAACAAAACTAAAGCAAGAAATATTTTCGAAAAGTACAGTATGTATAATGTTTCTTGATCTTTTTTGATCATCTTGTCAGAAGGCACACAGAACTCAGACGGTCATGAAAAACCTGGATGACTTATGGGTGTTTTTTTTTTAACCTTGAAAGGTTAATTACATATATACCACACATTCAGTCAGATTTTGAATATCTTGAATATTTTGAAATCATTTTATAGTCTTTATAGTCTTTCAATCATTTTCTAGTGGTCTCCTGAACCATTCATATGTATAATATTCAGTTCAGTTTATGCTACAGGAATCATTATTGAATGTATTTGATTTATAAAAGCTAAAGTTTCATAGATAAAGATGAAGGAAATGAAAAACTGCCCTGTTTATGTAGAAGTGGCATCAAGGAAAATATTTCACATGACTACTGTACAGTGGTATTGCAAAATGCCAGTAACTCTTGAGAATCATATAGATTTATTTGGGGAAAAAGTTGTCATCATGAATAATGAAACATATTCAAAGATATTTGTCCATTCATTGATTTCAAAACTGTTAACAGAATTTTGCTGAATGTCTCTCATCCAATTTTTTGGTAGTGAGGAGAGGCGGATGAGGGAGACAGAAGAAAAGTAAACTGACTGAGGATGTGATGAGACATGCTGTTTAATTAACCTCGCTTATGAACCTTCATCAACAGAGCACCTGTGTGCTGTTGAAAGCAAGGCTTTCACAGATGTCTTTCGGTGTGTGTGTGTGTGTGTGAGTGGTGCATCATCCACAAATTATTTTATAATTATACAGACCTCAGTGTGATTTATTGGTAAAACCTGAACCACTCCATTCAACAGTGATAAGTGAGGTGAGCAGCCCCTGTGACCTTTGTGATCCCTAATTTCAGATCGCTTTCTAACATCACCCACATGCGACAAACAGTAGAGTAGACACAAACTCAGTTATTGCACAGAGCACATTATTGAAATCTCATTCAGGTCACAGGAATGACTCAGATTTCCTGATAAAATGTTTACTTGGCCCTTAATCTCAGACCTTCAAGCCACACTTTGTTAGGTCTTTATCAAACACTGAAATTATGAAAAGGGATTATGGATTTACATTTACCGGTGCACTGGGACATGACTCCAAATGAATGCTAATGTTGCTCCATGTCTGCGGGATGTGTGAAAAAGCAATTGATTGCTAACAAGTTTTCCATATCAACTTAAAAGGTGATATTATGTCATTGTGTGCACAGCTTCTTCTCCCCACAAGTGGCCAGAAAATGAATTATTGCAGGTTTAACTTGTGACTGTCAATGTATGTAAATTTATCAGAGAATAAAATCTCTGCATATATGAGTCATTTCTGAAGGTCAGCTGACTAGTAGGGGCCAGGAGCCAATGAACAGACATATTGATAATAGTTAAAGCCTTTTTTTCAGTAATTAAACCATCTTACTGTCCAGTGCTCCACTCAACCTAGAAACAATTCAACTCTATTTGGCTGTTGTCCAACTTGATCAAATATGGCTTTCAGAACACATACTGTATGGCTAAGGGTAAGAGGATCAAAGACTGAAGAATAGTATCATCACCTTGCAAGCAAGGTTGTACTTCTCATTGAAATGCCATATTTATTCTGTGACGTCCTCATGCCAAGTTCTACATGAGCATGACAGAACCTGAAGAACCTTGTGGGAACAGAAAACTAAATAAATTACTATGAGAAGGGCCACTCTGCACTTTTCCACCTAGAGTCACTATCATAAGAGGGTTTATTTTACAAGCCTTGCCGTAGGCTCACTGATCCACAACAACCCACATGACTCACTTAATCTATGACTCTGTCACAACAGTATGTAACTTTTGGCTACAGCTTGTTTTCTACAGTCCATTAACCTTACTCACTCCCTCACTTTGTGACAGTACAGTAGGTGAAGTGAAGTGTGCAAGGAAGAAATCTAACTGCTCATGTGCAAAACACATCTTACTTATTCTGATGATTGGACAAAAAATAAGAAAACACTTCACAGCTAGTTACTGTACAACTCTACAGTGTAAACTAAGAACTAATCTCAAAGCCACTGTAGTCTTTATATGTAGCAATAGGCTAATAATGAATTTGACATTGATTGCATGAGCAAAGAAGGCACTAAACATTCCAATAACACATCTTTGTTTTCTGTGATTGCAATTGCTGATATTTTGTTGTCTTTCATAATACATAAATAATCACTGCACTTATGAGGTTTGTTCGTTTACAGTTGGTGAGAGGCACAAATGTAATTTTCCATAAAAACCTGTCGAAGCATCTTGCATGTGTGTGTATGTGTCCCACTTGTGCAAAAAGGCTGACCTCCTTTGCAGTTGTACAGCTGTCAACAGCTACCACACAGTGTGATCCACCTTTTTTGTCCAATTATCACTTCAAGCTGGAGTGATGTGACTGTTATGACTAAATGGTGGGTGAATAATTTTAACCAAAACTGTTAAAGGTAATGTCCACTCCAGTCAACATCACTGACACAGGATTGTTCAGTAAAACAAACAAACAAAAAAAAAACATTTTTGTGTCTATTTAAGATGAAATATATCATCCTTTTCATGGTTGGCCCTGAGGTGATGATTATATAAAAAAATATGGAACAGAGTGTGCGTGGGGATTTTTTAAATGGAAAACTGAATATGCAGGTTTGAATGATTTTTATATCATATTTAGTGAGTCATATATACACTCAGTCTCTTTGTGAATTATTCCAATAACTTGATTGCAACCAGTCAAATGCAGCCAACTTCTTAACACCATGAATGGCTGGCTTCATCTCCATCTACTTAATCTTTCTTATTTTTCTTCCTTTTCAAGGACAACTGTCTACAGTAGGTTATTCACAAGTGTTTTCCTCAGTTTCTAAGATACTGTGTGTGTGTGGGTGTGGGTGTATGTGTATGTGTGTGTGTGTGTGTGTGTGTGCATGCACGTGTATGCTGCCAAGTTTCATTTTCAATTTTACCATGTTTATCCAGCAGATTCTCTGCAATCTGTTGACAAAGAAAGGCCATGACAACTAGGACAAATGTGGCAGAATTGCAGAAAGGCTGACAGAAAAAGTGAAACTGATGGCTGTCAACCCTGAGCAACTCTTTAAAAGGGGGACAGATCTATGGAGACAGTATGGCTGAGTGCTGTGCTGTGAACGAAAACATTTCCTCTGCCCTGCCAATTGAACTGCAGCATATGTCATTTAGGTGTTCAATTTTCTCCCATTATAACACACAAAATGTTGAATCCTAACATAATCCAAAATATGATTCTGAATTTGTCATGGGAGTCACTGGAGGTTTTGCAGAACTGGCACACTGTGATCTCTTGAACAGGTACATGCTATCACTCAGGCAACAGGATTTTCGACATAATGAGGTTTATTGAGGATGTGTAGAAGGCACCGTTGCAGGAAAAGATAGTTGGAGGTGGTGAGGACATTGATTAGGTTCACAGCAGTGAAATAAACAGAGTTAGGCTGCATTTCTCAGCTCTGAGAGGCAGTGTTTTTCTGTGTCATTGACTTCCTCGGAGGCATGGACGGTGCCAAGGTTGAGAACTATAGGGGCTGCAGTGGTGACACTGGTGTTGAGTGAGAAGTTAGGCACGGGGGGAAGTGCAAATTTATGATTTCAAATTTACTGCAGTTGTGTTTGAGGAAGATTACTTTCTTTTAAAGCAGGCAGTTGGTGAGGAATTAGGAGGTGTCAGAGATAATCAGTCTGGTGGTGAGGTGGAACTCGCAGCAGCAGTAGTAAATTCTAATTTGTTTATGGAGATATATCACTGTCTGTCACTATAAAAGTTGACTGTGAACCATGGGAAGATGTGTCCTATGGTGCCAAGAGAGGACTTACTGTGGCAGATGAGAAGGGAATGCTAAATTGTCCAAAGCTGCACTCAAGGCAAAGAGGATGATACCATGACTTCATCTGGCATCGGGACAGACGGGGCCATGTGCAACTTTGAGTGCACACATGCTGACATGCTGACAAAGATCATGAAGTGAGATTTTCCAGCACAATGAGAGACAGAGGGTTGTTATAAAATGAAAATTTAAAAAATTGAATTTTAATTTAAAATCACTCATAAGTATACATGATTTACAGTAATGCCAAAGAAAGAAAGAAGGCCGAACAAAATGTTTTAAAATCCCCCACTATAATCTTCAGTGTGTGGTTTGTCTGTGTTATAAATAAAGGGAGTTTTCACCATGTTTAAAGGCCCCCTCCATGTTGTAAAACATAAAAACATAACCTGCTTTGAGTAATATATTGGTTTCAAGTTTCCACATCACACAAGTTTCACACTGGACAAACTGAAAAGTCTGCACACCATATAAGGTGGATTCCAAACTAACTGTGATGATCATACTCTTACTGTACATGTACATCTTAAACTCTTCAGGTTTTAAGATGAACATAAAGAAACATTCGCCCTTCAGCAGATGAAGGCCTTCTGATGTCAAACTTTGCACATGAATCATTCTGTACACTACAGTTCAAAGATCCAAGCAAAGGAACTATAAGAAATACACATTTTTGAGTATACTTGTTTTCAGATTGGCTTGATAGCATTCCCATGACAACATCATCAGACAATGTGTAAGTCAAGATTTTTGAACTGGAAAAGAAAAAGAAGAACCTAACTAGAATTTACAAGTGAGCCGGTCCACTCTCCAGGGGAACTTCCATCAACTGGAGCTGGATTTTGGTTTTAAGATTAAAAAAGCTTCAACTTGTCTCAGCTGGAGACTGTGTCTGAATAAGTCAACAAGAGAATGTATAGACAAAGATCAGCATGTTGACATCCTGCCTGTAGTATAGAGCCCTCTGTTCGAGACCTCCAGGAGAGGCCTCGCCACTTCATATCAGTGGCGCCATGTGAAGTGGCAACATAAAAGAAGCAGATGAACCATCGGGGTGAACAAGATGAAAATAAATTGGTCACTAAGGGAGCTAAAGGCCAAGAGACCATGGCCTTTAGCTTATCCTCAGGGTAGCTGAGCCACAGAGCTGGATCTGTGGTCTCAGGTGGGGTGCATGTAAACTACCACACTGTTTGAATGTTGCAATTAGTCAAATGTCATGAGTCACAAATCAGCCTTTCAAGGCAAGGTTACACATAATCATACTGAAAAGGTTGTCCACCACATATTGGGAAAATTTCATGAAATGATGTGGCTCATGGAGGACTGACGATATGTAGATCTTAAAAAAAGATAAAGAGAGATTGAATGGTTCCCTTTCAGCTTATTTGCATATATATATATATATATATATATATATATATTGTATATAAAAATGTAAAGCCTGGCCACTAATGTTAAAATGTTAAAGGGCTACACGAGACACAGTACAATGAATGCATGTCACTGGCTGAGCCTTATATTGTGAAATTTTAACAACCTACTTTGCAATTCATAAGGTTGGTTCAAAATATACAGTGGAACTTCCATATTTCCTTTGAAAATGTATGATTCTGACATTCCTCATGTCTAAACCTGACTCTGCAGTGGGGTGGAAGCACTCCAGATATAAACATCCTGTATGTAAATATGTCAATAATTTTACATGTTATACCTTGAATAAATATGTCTACTGTCACATTTGTGGGAGGCAGATTTTATTAATGTAAACTATAGCCTGTCATTCTTCTTCTTATTATTATCCTCATTTTTATTTGTGTTTACTGTGTTAAGAGAGTGAATTACCCACAGAGTATTCTTTTATTTTATTTTTTGCAATCACAATCAGAAAGCCCTTCTCGCAAATTCCTTTAATTTTAATGTCTTCATCTGGCTATTTTGGAGTGGCAAATGCACCTACAAAATGACAAAACACTGAATTAGAATGAATTATGTGATTTGAAATTAAATGAATTATGTAATTTTCTCAATGTGTTATTTGTTATTTGTTTGTTATTTGCTAGAAATGATTATACTTGTCTCCTATCGGGATATATCTTTTTTTATGACTATGAAATAAAACACTGAACATTGCAAAATCACAAAGGTGGAACTGTCTTTTTGCTTCACTTACACAGAAATAAAAGTTTTGGGTCATCTACAGACAGTAGGTGATTCATTAATTTTTAACAGGGTGGATGGCCCAACGGAAGGGTGAGGACTAGGTAACCCTAACCCTAACCCTAGCACTGCAGGATTATCATATAGGTCTAGCCTAATTCTTAACATTATTGCAATTTAATAGTTATTTAACTGTTATTAGGCCGAATACATATGTTGTGTAGTCATATGCTTTTATTGGATGTAGACATTTAATAATAGTTTTGACAGTATAAACTTTCCCTTGAGTGATGTCAGTGTAGCAGCTGAGCACGATGCGGTCAGTGCAGGTTAATTTCCTCAGTAGCATTACCTGCTCCACTCTCAGGTTATACCAAACATCTTTAGTAGAAACCATGCTGTAGTCATGTCTTCCCTCAAATATATTGTTACAGAGGTGGCTTGGTCACAGGGTGTATTTTCAGCAGCACAGATGCAACTAAATAATCATATTATAGGAATACTACAGGCAGCAGTGTGTCTTTATGATCCTCTCACTCTTCTGTTACTACACATTTCTACTTGTCATTTTGGCATGAGGGTTACACTACTCTATAAGAGTATATAGGCTACAATATGGTATAAAATTGAATATTTACAGTATATAGTTTAGAGAATATTATAGATCCAAGATAAAACTGACAGAAGGGCAAGACTGAGAGGAAAAGGTGCAATTACAAATCTGTCTGCTACTCCAGCACTACAGACAGTGCTATGGATTTATCAATACACAGCACAGTTAGGCTGCTGATATTTCAGAGCCCTGGTAAGGGCCATAGATTCTAACATGCACAAACCTCAGTCAGATACAGGGATCAGTGAGTGACGCAGACTAGACAAACATATACAACTAAACAACCCCTCTGCCCCTGCACACTCTCTGCTACTAGGTGATGGAGAGGGGTGATGGCATTTTGGTCATTTTTCTAACAAGGGGATGGCATCTTCCCGTCATCCCTCCTCAAATCGCCTACTGTCTGCAGAGCAGCTCTGGTTTTCCTGACCCAGCTCAACTAATCTCTGCCAGTTTAAAGACACAGCAGGAATTTTTCAGTAAGATTGAAAAGGTAATGACACAAATAAACAAGAATCTTAACCCCAAGAAGTCTCTTAAATATTGACACCTTTAATTTTAAGCCAGTTGATAACTCACAATAAATAATATAGGTAAAGATAAGATTAAAAAAAAGTGTTTGATCAGAGAGAGGCCATGACAAAATGAAATATAGAGGTCACTTGTTAAAGCTTTCTCTCATTATTTCACAATCATTCAAATGACTGATTATATTCACATGGATCCTCTATGCTTAACTGTCATTATTACTACCAGTGCTTTCCAAGAAAAAGGGCCTCCATTATAAATATTTTCCTATGTTTTTTGTAACAGTGGCCAAAGAAGGGAAGCAGTTTGCAGCCAAATTGTTCTCCTGAGGGCTGAAAAAGTATCTCAGCAATAAATAACTTATTTTTCATCAAACCAAAACCACAAAACCCCACAATGTGGCCACATCACCCTAAGGCCAGTATATTGAGCTAAATCTTTATGAAGCAGGACTGTAGCTGTGTCATTGCAGGCAGAGCCTTGTAATTGGGCTCTGTGGGCTTGGCTATGTATTTCTGTTCTTCTATTAAATTCACATGTACTACAAGATGGGTAAATTAGAAGGAGCCTATACAACACTCGGTGGTGGGAGTGTGCGTATGTGGTGGTGGTGGGGGTGGGGTTCCTGTAATAGGGCTTCCAAAATGTGTCAAAGTGAGTATAGAATTGACAACACAATGCCAATTCTTCTGTCCTCATACCACTTCTGGAAACCCAACTGGCTGGATTTAAAGCTTAAATAGTGGATCGTACATGGTGCCCCCTTGTCTGCACAATATCTGCAGACACTCCTAATCCCTGTTTATCTGTCTCAAGATACAAATATTGACAGGCTGTCCCACACTGTGCATAGCACTTATTGCACCATCGCCTAGAGCTATCCTACCCATAGCAAAGTTATCTCCATGTAACACGGAGCTGTCATGGTGATCCAGAGAAAACAGAATGACTTTCAGTCTTTCCTGGCTCCTCTAAGATAGCTATGGTCAGGACAAAATAATGTTTTTAAGACACCACTGAATATTTGCGCAGTGAGGCAGTCAGCTCTTAGAAGGGATCCACCTAATATGTTAGACTGCACAACAGCAAATCAAAGCATTCCCTTTACAATGTGACTATATGGGGATGTCTTTTAAATAAAGCGGGCACATTTCTCAGCCATATGGAGTGCTATTTGAATATTAAAGATTTCATAAGCTGTTTTGGGGCTCAAGAAAGAGCAATTAAGTCAAACATAATCCCTCATTTAACTTCTTAGCACCTGTATCAGCCGGATATTTAAATGAATGCTGTGCTAGGCCCACATATTATTCAGCTTTCTAATATTCATAATACTGATTTATACAATTGAATCCCTGGATGGTTTGAATAAAGGACAGATTCAGGCATAGGTGGTAATGTGCATATTTTACCTATGCAATGAAAAAGCATTATATCATTTTTTTCCCCTTATTCTAAAGATTATTTCATAGATTGATCAACACTGAAACCAACTGTAAGCAGCTGTAAATGGGATGTAAGTAAAAATCCTGATTAAAACATTGTCCAATATAAAAAAATGTCTTTATGAGATATACAGTATGGTATGATCTAAACTAGCTTGACAAATGTATCTTCAAAATTTCCAAAATTAACATTAGTGGGTAATATTCAACAATGTTTCAGACTCAAAGGCACTGTGAGGAGAAATCTGGTTCATTTTCACATACACTGAAGAGAAATCTGGTTCATTTTCACATACACATTTTATTTTTGCATCAAAGAATTGAAAAACTGCCCTACTGTATGCGGCTGTGTTATTCCTGAGGGCAAACCAATTTGGCAGGTTAAGATTCTTCAAAGAGAGAGCCTTTACCAGAAAGATGATCAGAACAAAACCATCAAAACAACTGTAAATACATCGCATTGTGAATCTCATTGGCATAAAATGCTAATTTGGCTGCATTTTAAAACTGAAAAAAATGTTTTCAAAAGATTCTCAAATTTGGCAGTCGTTCAAGTCTATACATCTTTGTAAGATGATAGTGTAAATCCATAACCATTCAACAGTGTAGCACAAATCTAGTAAAATTTCTTTGATGTTTAACATCGCATATAGTTGTAACGAAACCCTGCATCTTTGTCTTCAGGTGACATCAGGACATTTTACTGTATACCATCCCAAAAAGGTAATGTATAGCCTGTGGCCTCCGTTGACTCACTTCCATCTTCCTATTTCCCTTTACTGTCATACTGTCCTTTGAATATTGCACTATCATCATATCACTGTATGTAATTGGAAAAGAATTACCAAAACAAATATATATATATATATTTTTATTAACATACTCTTTTTGGGAATGGCAGAGAAGTGACACAGACTCTACCTATTTTCATGTGTCTTTGCTTTGGATACCACAACTAATGTGTTGCTTTGTTACCATACAAAATGTTCTGGTAACTATTTGTTGAGAACCATTTTTAGTATAATGCATAATAGGATTCCCAGCAAGTAGTATGAAACATTGTTTGTTATTTTGGCATATTATTTCCAAGTATATACCTGTGTTTTTTCCTTGTAACTCTCAATATATGGGTATTTCTCAAAACAATTACAGCACAGCCAAGTATATATCTTCTGTTGAGGTTCTGTGTAACATAGACATCCCTCTTTGCCATAATGATTCTCCTCCTCAGCTTAGCTGACAATGGGTTTGTGCTTATTTTCACCAAAACGCTCTGTGCAAAGTACAACAATACAGTAGCTTCATCAAAATAAGCTAACAGTTTGAGCATCAATGAAAAATGATTCACAGTAATAAATCACAAAAGAGACAACATTAGGTTTGGCTTGCATAGCAAAGCAAAAGAAAGAGAAAAACATTAAAAAATATATTTACAAATTATGCAAGTCCATTTTCATTTTAGTCATTTTGTTGTGGTTTTTCTTCTTCATCTCCTCTGTGTGAATTGTTGTACACCAAGTGACAGAAAATAGAAGCGGACATATAACATACTGTTTACTCTTTTGAAGAGGGGGATGAAAGTAACACTGTGAGACTGGTGTCTGTGTCTGTACATGACATTTACAGCTCTGCATTTTTATCTCGCACTTTGTTTCTTTGTCTTCATTCGGTCGCCTTTCCATCTTCCAAACATCATTCTGTGTCACTCGCAGAGAGAAAATCTCATAGCGCTTATAAACAAGGTGTCCTGGGACAGGCAGCAACTGCAGGGAATGATGCTTCACAAAGACTCTGAAAGAGAGGCAAGCAGACACAGCAAAACAACAATGTAAAATCTGGGTGGCATTGAATATCTGCATCTTCATTTTACAGTATCAGGATATATCTCAGTTTGGATACAAGCTAGACTCTGGTAGGATCCAATACTTTATCCAAAACTGTCAAAGTAATTACACATACTGTAACTATGTACTTTTGTCATTTCTGTGTTGTGACTGAAACATTATTCAGTCTTTATGCTTCTTTTAGAGTATTATCAGGGTAAATCAAAGAAAAAAATAGATTCATTAAAATGTAAAGGAAGTTTCGGTGAAACCTGCATATTATGGTTCTCTGCGGTTATATTAGGTTACATCCATTATGTGTAATGAACACTCAGACTCATCCTCATGGGGATAGACACTTACAGTGATCCCTTTTCTCTGTGCTGTTTGTGGGAGGATGCCCGTTGTGGGAGGGATCTGTGCCAGGTCTCTTGTGGGAACCCCTACTCAGGGTGGCCCTGTTGGATGTTGTTGTGCCGCTCCAGGAAGCCATATGCTGTCGCTCCAGTGTCGACACGGTCACCATGCACTCCTCAGAGGGGTCTGAGGCTGCAGCTGCCCACGAGCTGTGCATGCGGGAGCCCACGCTGTGCAGGGACTTCATGGCCGGTGTGTGGGCTGCTGAGTGGATGGTAGATGAGGGTATTTGGCAAGCGATACAAATGAGGCATTATGATAGAGGCACTTCTCATGAAATTTACTATAGTAGAGGATTCTCTGATAAATAATGGCTGAGAGTCTAAAAGACTTAACTTACCATCTGTGTTGGTGTCTTTTCGTCTGGGTAGAGTTCCAACCTTGTCTGTCTGTGGTTTCAGACCAGTCAGCTGTGCCCTCTTGTGGCCAAGGCTATGTGTGCCCTGTGCACCATGATCTGCTGCACCAGAGCTGCCTGAGCGACGTTGCTGGGAGCTTTTACCTACAATTGGCAGGAGAAAGAGAGTGATGATGATAAAGATTTGGCTAAGTTCGCTTGAACAAGTAGTCTTTGGCTCACACACAGTGTGACACACTCAAGTGTGATGTGGATGTACAAAGTAATCAGCCAGATATGCCAGTTGCAGAAAGGAGAAATAGTGTTAAAATTGAAATCAACAACACTAAAAAACAGGTTAATTACTGGATTTTGTGTCAAACCCATGTTACATACTATTCACATAGTCAACTAGTCAACATGTGATGTCTTAAAAGCAGGTGTAAAGATGATTCACAAAATGTTTCCATCAATCTGTCTATTTGTGGAAATGAACAACTGTAACTGCCATAATCCCAATGTAATCAAAGCTCACACAAGCTGAACCATTGCTTGTGAATGTCCCCTAAATGGAGCTTCATTCAGGTGTTGTGAATGCATTGAATGAACAGTGTTACTGAATGCTTTAATCAGAGAGCCACACAATAATTTAAGCAATTTAAGCAATCAAATCTCTGAAAGTTCAAAACTGCGTATTCCATTCGATTACATGATGAATTCAAATCAGGCATCATGGAGGTATTTATTAACTCAATGAGGTGTGCCTTTTAAAGCATTAAGCTGCGATTCCAGTGTGGCACCCCCTGTGGAAATACTGCCACCACGCTGGCTTTGTTCATGTTTTGATTCAAGATATTTCCTCATTCTGCCTGAATGCACTTCTAATACAAAGGCAATATGTGACAGTTAAACAAGAGATGATAAAATGTTTGCATTGCTAATGGTAGTAAATATTTTTAGTTACACTGACCTCCATTTTGCCCTATTGTGGGGTATTGAAAGTGTTGAAAATACATGTTCTCAATGCACAAGTCAATCTTTTAACCTATCAAACAATGGAGTCTAAAAATGGTACAATTCTGTCCCTGTGGGAGACGTCTTCAAGTTTCACTCTAAAGAAACTCTTTCAGACAGAACCCTATTTTTAAATGCATCATATCTTAAATATTAGACATGCGATTTTTCTGTAGAGGCTTACTTAAGTTTTTAAAATATTCTATGTTATGGTTTTGATGTCTGTGCAAGAATGGCTTCAAGTAACTTTTAACAAACTGTCAAAATATCTCTTTGACAAAGAATACTTACAGTGACAAAAGGGGATGCATGATTTGAATCTGAATAATTTTAATTTGTGAGCCTACAAAAACTGTTTTACTTGACGTCATCTATGGTTTCTACATCACCTTTGAATGTCAATCACTGATCTACCGTGTAATATCCTATGCGTGTGTGTGCTTGTTGTATGTGTGTGATTAAATGGGCTATTGTTTGCCTTGGTCTTTGTTCTATGCACTGTGTCCATAGGTGATAGTTCAGCCAGCCAACAGACCACACACTGTTTTCTGCCTCAGTGGCCCAAACCCTATTCTATTGGCAGACAGAAAGTTGATATTGGACGATTCTGCTGTAAAATCCTGGATTAAAGGAGACATTTCTGAACCTTCAATGTCATTGTTTGTTTGTATTTTCTTTCTTTTTTTATGCCTACAATATCTCTACAAGGTGAACTACTGTTCAACAATTGGTTATGAAAAGACTGCCATCATGCCACACACATCCAATCACACATCCAACCACCACCCTGACACATTGCTTTTTTTGCTTGTTACATGAGGAACACACTTCTTCCTGCACTGGCACTAAACATTGTCATAGGATTAAATCATGTACTGCAAAATATTCCAATATGAATGTAATTCCTTGGGATGGTGGGCTGAGTAGCCTGCATACAGGAGGGGAAAAACCTGGGTGTGCACTTTTTCTGTCCACACCTGTTTTACATACGGTACATGTAAGTGAAATTTCTGATACGAACATATTTCCTTTTGTGACATTCTTAAGATGAAGTGAAAACCACATCCTTCGGTAGCCATTCTTAAAACTAGTGCCCTTTTGATGACCTTCTGAAAAACTATAGCTATTATTTAAAAACAGTATTATATATTATTTCATACTTTTCTTTTAAACATTTCTGATTCATTTGTTTTATAGCTGAAATTGTTATTGCCCATATCATCTTATTTATGACATTATTATTTATCCATATTTATCTGCAGCTGCACTGGCCTGATGCTGCCAAGTGTTCAATTATATTTTGTGCAGCAGCAATGATGTGATGAGGCTAGTTAATTGTGAGCCTGCCTTCTTACTGACAATAACCTGTCAGTTTACTCGTTTAAAAGCAATAACTTCAGTACAATTAGTTTTTACATGTCAAACATACCTGAGCTCTCAAGGTTATCCATGCTGTGACCAGGAGTATATTCAAAGCCACACAAATTCTTTGACACCACAGCGTATCTTTCATCCTCTTCATCCTCCTCATCTTCAGAGAGGAGTGTGGCTCCCAAATCAGAGCCCAGTGTGCTGGACATGAAGTCCATTGGAGGGATGGGGGTGTTGGACACGCTTGGACTGCTCTTCATGTGCCTAATTAATTGTGGGGAAATACTGCATATTAGGGATCAAAATATTTTTTTTAAAGCAAAGCAGGTCACTGTGGAGGGAGAGAGAGAGGAGAGAAAAAATTTGCAAAAAAGACCCTAGAATGCAGAATCAGTGCATATTCAAAAAGGCAGAGATGCAATGTGCGGAGACTATGAATGCCTGCAATGATTTCACTGATTGCTTTCTCGGTGCTGGTGTGTGTTGTGTTAACACAATGGAGTTGTAATTGGACTGGATAAAGGATATCTGGATGGGCAGGGCTGTCACCAACATGCCTGTTATCTCCTCCACAGCTGTCCTCCATGATGGCTCACATCCCGCCATAGAGGAGATGCATGCATAATTACCAACTCTATTTACTGATGTCAGAACAGCATGTTAGACTAAACCCAGTCATTACCCTCCAACACATGTTGCCACTGACTTGTCAAGTTTTCCAATGTTCCATCAAAGGTATAATCAATGGAGAGCTGTTTTTTATCACTTGCAAGGAACACGGCAGCTTCGGGCTGACACATGTAAATACCAGCATTATAAAACGCTCAAATATTGGCCATTGATATGCAAACTATCGACAAAATGAAATTACAGGTGTCTATCCTACTACACAATGCAAATGTATCTGAACAAAATTGTGATGCATAATCTCAGTTTAAGGCTTTCAAATTAAATTAACCAGAAAATCATGGAAGGAAGGTGGTCTCAACAATGCAGTTAAGTAGAACTCCTTACCATGCCTGCTTGGCTACCTCATACTGGTAAGCTCTGGTCAGCTCATCCAAGTGGGCTTGCAAAATGGATTGCATTTCCTCATGGTGGGCAGAGCCCAGAGAGGAGGATGAGGGCTGGCCGAAAGGAGCTGCTGCTGCTGCTGCTGCCGGCGAAGAGGATCTTCCTCTCAAGGGAGGAGTGGGACCTCTCTCTTCCTCTACTTCATTGTCCAAATTCTGGTGGCGGTAGGTCTGGACAGACATGGGTGGAGCCCAACTGTTGCTGTCATATCTGGCATGTGGACAAAATGTATCTGTGTTAATCATCACACTGACTATGCTGTACAGACGACTGCACATTTGTGTTGAACCAATTTCATATAGCCTCTAGTTTAAGATACTGTATAACTGCTCTGATCCTAAATGGATTGTACAACTAATACAAAAATCTAGTTTTCTTTATTAGGAAAATAGGCAGCTAGAGTTCTATATTGTCATTGTTTGAAGGTCTTGTCCAATCTCTCTGATGGTAAACACACACGCACTGGGCACAGGTGCAGGATAATGTGACCTCTGTGTTTCAATGTGTTTCTTTGCGTCAATGTGTTTTCCTGTTTGTGTGTGTCTGTTCCAAGCGAAGAGATTGATGAGATATGAATGCATCTTACCCTCCTCCGTGGTTTTCCTGGGGGTAATGGTCAAGGTCAACCTCAGTACCAGGGAGAGGGTGCATAGGTGGTGGAGGCAGGGGCATGTTCGCCCAACATGTCCCATTTGATTTAGAGGTCTTTGTTCCACCCTTCACCTTCTTTTTCTTCCCAACCTTTGCACCTGGGGGTAGGCAAAGAGGAAAGGAAGTTTAGTAGTCTTCTCTACACAATGCTAAGAAATTCCTGTACACACACACACAAATATATTATGCTATACTTAATTCATACAGACACACACACACACACACGCACACGCACACACACACACACACACATACACATACATAAGCTGCCTTGAAAGCTATCTTCTATCTTTCTCTGCTATCTCCAGTTTTTCAAACCTGTCTCCCATCCAGTGTTCATTATTTCTCTTTTTTGTGTGCTGACAGCGAATTAGGACTTTTTCTAAATGTTGACATTTCTTAAAGAGGCATCAAAACCTGCGGCAAACCACTTTAAGTTGCTTCCATACAGCTTCCCCACTTGCTCTACTTTATCTCTGGTGAGCCTGACATTTAGCTGAGCGCACAGTCTATTGTGCAAAAGTATAAAAGTACAGAGAAAATGCCTCCGTGACTATACTAAATGTATGAACACTGCATAAATAACTCGGAACACTGAAGGATTTTCCGCCATCACTAATCAAGTTAACCCAAAGAAATGCGTCATGATTGTGTGACATTTCTGGGCTAGATAAGCTCCCAGGGTAGAATTGTGATGAAGACAGAAGAGTAATTAAGAACATTATCCTAAGGGTCCATTTTCAGCGAATACAGTATGTAAATAAATTCCCTCCTTTCCACTCTGCTCTTTCCAAGGGTGCCGGAAGAAGGAGTTTAAGGAGCCATTGCCCACCCCCCACTTTACCCTCCTCCCACATTCTTTTCAAGTCACAAATTACTGTATCCCCGCAAATGCCCAAATATTTCAACATTTACGGTAAAAAGACGTTTCAATCATTCCCTTCCACTCTAAGACATTGGGTAAAATAAAACAAGTAAACATAAAACGGGAAGACTATATAACTATAATAAGTTTCTTCATTCTACACTTACACCCATAGGTGAAACCTATTCACATGTGCAACCAGCCAGTCAACACACACATTTTGAAAGTTAAGTTGCAGACTACTACTTGTTCATATGAATGTTCACATGAATTAGTTCATTCATGATATCACATTAAAATGACAGGTCCAAAGCATTTCTTTTTTGAGTAAAGGCAACCAAGGTGCTCCAAAAGTTTATTTAAGCTATTGTAGGCTATAAATGACATTTTCACACCAGCATGGCATGTAGATAATTTGCAAAGGTGAAGCAGTAGGAAAGTAATGTTTTTTTTCTGATTTATTGTTAAATATGGTAACGTTAACATACCTATTACCTGCTTGCTATTTATCAGCCGGAGAAGTGTTACTCTCTTGTAAACTCGTAGTTTAAAATAGGTGTATCTGTGCACTTGCAATACACGACATACCCACTTTGCTATATGACACACCCACTTGGTTAGGTTTAAGCATGAGCAGTGAGATGGTTAGTGTTAGGGTCAGGGGTCAGGGGGGTGTGTCGTGTTGAATATCGTTACAGTGACAACATCAGGGGATGTGTTTCGTGTAGTAAAGTGGGCTTCATGTGGTAAAAATGATGTGTTGTGTAGGTCTGGAAGAATGCATATAGAGTCTTTTTCTTAGGTTTGGGTAAATGAACACAAAAGCTTGTATCTAATCCCATAAGCACTAGTTAGCTGCTTTGTGTTTGAAATTATACCGCCACCCTGTGGTGCAAGTGGGCTACAGTTATTCTGCAAAAGTTTAGTGAGAATCGGTCTATCTTCTGCTACACACTAACACACACACACACACACACACACACACACACACTTTTTGTCCCCTGCACTTCTAAAATGAATCTGGCACCCCTGGCTCTTTCCCTGATTTACCTTGCCAACTCTTTTGTAGTAATACTATTGCTAAAATAACTGCCTGTCTTTTTAAATGTCACACTAAATGTTTTACTGCTGCAGTTCACAAAGATTGCAATACCCAAAATACATTTACATGAGTGCAAACATCACACACACACACACACACACACACACACACGCACACAGAAAAACACAAGTATTTAGATGTATCTTGCACATTTCATCATGGCTCATACCACTGCCAGGGCATCTGTCAGTTAGCGAGTAGCCCAGGTTTGCCATTTCCTGCTGGGCTTGGAGAGAAGCCTTCCAGCGGGGATCTGGCCTGTCCACAGCCAGCTCGTGGAAGCTGTTGGACTGGAGTATCTGAGTGGTGGCATAGGGGGTGGGCTGACTGCCTCGCGCTGGGCTGTTGTAACCTGCCTTCCCCATGAAGTCAATACTGCTGTAGATGGCACCATCAGACAGCATGGTGCCCGTCTTCTCCACCGCAGCGGATGGTAAAACATCTGAGACAAAGGATGAGGGTGACCGAGCAGGGAGGCAAAGGGAAAAGGGATCATGGAGAGATAAGTTGACATGAAGTTAACGATCTTTAAGGTCATTAACACTCCCTGCTGCTCTGGCACTCTGTATTAGTTAAATACAGGTCTCAAACGGACTTGATATAAATGAAAGTGATTATCTACAACCGTAATTAGCATGCAACACGCTGTGGGAGTCCGGTGGAGTGTTCACAAGAGGGATACTCAAACAGTGCTAACCTTCAGCTCTACTGTCTTGCACACATAAAGCTTGCAGCTCACCAGGGTTCCAACGAGCTTAGAGAACACGCAAATGCACAAATACACAATGCAAAGCCTTATACTTGAACTATCAATCCCATAAAACCTTACAAAATGCACAATGGCAGGGCATGAGACAGTAAAGACAGTAAAAAGAAAAGTATATTCAAACACCACAAATTTAAGCCAAATATCAGGCTTGTCAAATCAAATTAGTAAAGTATAGCCCTCAAAGGCTCTTTTAATTTCTGTGTGTGTGTGTGTTTGTTTGTGTGTGCGTGCTTATGTGTGATGTCCTGTCACTGTGCTTCCCAAAGGATGAACATCAAAACTGTCCAACCAGGCATTGCTTAAAGTGTATTTTCCATCACCCAGGCCTGTTTATGATTCTTACCTCCTCGGCCAAAGTTGCTGCCACCCTTTGGACTCCCTAAGCCCCCATTAGCTGGGAGACTAGTGGAGGGCCAGGAGTCAGCCAACCAGGGGAGGCCTTGGTCACCCGATTTCAACAGCCCCGGACGACTGCAAGTGGATGTTTGTAGAGAAACAAAGAGAAGAGAAGAGAGGTGAGAAAGACAGAGAAGCAGTGACATGGTTAAATATCCAACCTGCATCATAACACTCGTACTGCTCATTTTTTTCTTGCTGCATCAACAACAAATTGATGTGAAAACTCATTCAGCATATTCTTGCCTGTGGAGCAGCGCACAGGCGACAATAAACAACAGAGAGACATAAAATGGCAAGTCTATAAATCAGACTTCTGCCTCCCCCTTAACTCCACCACCCCGAACTCTCCCCGGAGAAAGAAGGCAGGCCTAAATACACACTAAATCCACTTTAGAGCCTTAGCACAACAGAAATTTACATTTTAAATTGAGAATCATGGACAGCCTCTGGCAGAGCAGCTTCACTGCTGCACGGTCTCCATGGCAACAGAGACAGCAAAAGCCCATTAGGTGGTTTAGGAAAGCTACCGTGTCATTTTGTCTCAGTGAAATACAGCGGTCATGAATACAGGCTTTGACTTCAAAGTAGGGAAGTTGTGGGCGGCAATTCAGGAGGAAAAAAAGACAATTTACAACCACTTCGTATCAGCTGCTGTAAAAATGGCAAAACATCCACTTGCCTCATGCATCCTGTTCGCATATGTTTACTTAATGTGCTACCACACAGTGAATTTTCCACTGTGCCTGATTCACCAAATGCCAAGGGAATTGTTCACAGCTGACTTGGTGATGGCTCAAAGGTGTTCAAACAATTACGTCAATAATTTCCATTTTAGAATACACAAGCATATACATACATTTACATACATTTACTTAGAAACACACGCCAACACCAATACAATGACACATGTGTATATACACTGTGGGGAAACACACAAAATAGCGTGGAAAAAAACTGTTTATTTTTAGTTCATTATTTACTGGCTCTGGGCTTATCTGCTTGCTTAGGTGTGACAAAAAGGAAAGGGGGAAGAGGGAGGAATAAAAAAAGAAGAGGGCCTTCATTCTTTCCTTTTCTGCAAAGCAAATTTGCCTCCTTCTCTTGTTGTTTCAGGACAATTTGATATCCAGTGGATACAAAGGGCTTCATTTCGGGCATTTTGAGCAGGCAGGAAATGCTCATGGTCACAGAGTGGAGTCTCAAGGTCCAACACTTTGTTGTTCCATCCCCTCATACGACCCATCATTGTGTACTGTATGCCAAGCTTTTGAAACAGCACATTCATCACCTCTCCCCTCCTCCCACGACCTCTCACTCTGCCAGCAACCTTAGATGAACTGAGAGAGAGCCAGTAAATACAACAGCAGCCCACCTGCATTAATTGGTAGGACTCACTTCAAAGGAGTGATTAATGATTTCATCAAGTGTACATTAGTGCAAATCACACACTGATATGAGGAAGCAGGGGGAATATTGGAACATGTATGCAAATTCGATTCATCATGAAAGAACTCCTTATTTCAGGTATTATAATGAGCTCTTGTCATTGAGAAGGCATACTGAGTATTGTGCTGCGTGGTACCAAAATGTCAGTGGGAAAGCTAGTTGAAGGTTTCTTCTTTTTTTTTGTATAAGTTAATTTAAATTCTCACCTTCCATTTCTGATCAGACCTCTGTCTCTTTGGAATGTAACTTGTAGAGGAAAGAGAGAGGACAGAGAAAAAAAAAAGCATTACACTGCAATTATTTTGTCTGAAAATGTACAGTACCACCATCAATTTAAATGAATGATATATTACCGCTGTCAAGAATGAAGGCAGCTAAATTACTGTGATATTTTAATATATGATGCACAGTGTAAAGGCATACCTGCACGAGTAAAGGTGAAGGACTGAACTGCAATTCAAAAAGACAATGAAAGTGGTCATATTAAAAGGCAAATAGTGTGTTTTTAAATCATAAGTACATCATCATCAACATCTCCATCATGAAATCATGGCCAGGTGTGAAAATATGGATGGGGTCCTTTCATCTTTGCTTTGTTTGTTCATCTGTCACTGGTGGCATGTTGGCATGGATTGGGTTTTGATGAAACTTGGGGGATGATGCGTCTAACCACTGCATTTCAGCATTTTTTAAATTACACTGATTGCCCTTAGGGGTAATGTTCAAATGAAGGTGACACATTTGACCTGTTATTCCCTGAGGCATCTGTACCATCATCATTTTATTTATTTATATTCCAAAATACAAAGTGGTGCATGGCTGCTGATTTGCTGATGAAGAGGAAAAAGGAAAAAGAGGTTAATTCTGAAATAATATTACTTGATAAATGTGACACATCAAAATAAAAGTATGTTGCAATCAAATATTTGTTTAAGTTTGTCATGTAAACTAAAATAAAAGACATTTGAAAAAGAACTCTCAGAATATTTAAGATTCTTAACCATCCCTGAAAAAAAATTGCAATACTTTTTTCTTAAATGGAAATATGATGTTTTGGAATTAAATTCCTCAATTTATTTTGAGAGAAAGGATCAGAGCAACAGCACTCAATCATGTAAATCCCCATTGAATTAGGAAATCACTGCGGTCTCTCCCCAAGTCACCACAATGAAAGCTGCAATGCACATTATGATAATGGCGCACAGCTATATGCTTGACTCATAGAGGGATAAAAGAATATTTCATACCTAAACCTAGACGTGCCTTGTGTTAATGTGCAAACAACACCAGCCATGGTCTGATAATGGAAGGGGATGTTAAATTACTTATCTTGCATGAATGTATTAGAGTGTTGAGGTACGGTGCTGATGGAACTCAGCACAGTTGATGCACATCACTGCACAGTGAATTAAAGTAAATAGGGCCTATTTCCATCTGTGCTGAATATATTTCCTTTGTTCTGTATTTTAGCCAGCTCAAATGGAGTCACATCTGTGCTGACATCAGTTTTCATTGGAGAGAAAGACCTACTGTGCTTTGAGATTCTATGTTGATGCAGAACCATGTAAATTGATTTTTTACCTGCATAGTTGCTGAGTCCCTTCCTCTTTTTTCTCCTCCAGTACAGCCAGGCACTGAAGCCCATGAGGACAATCCAGCAAGCTCCTCCCAAACCAGCAATGAAGGCCGGCTGCTTCACCACATCTGAGATGCTATTGTTGCCCTCCGATCCCGTCATTACGTCCCTCAGTTCTGCACCTGGGGGCCCCACACACAAATACACACAAACACACACACACACACAGACACACACACACACACACACACACACACACACTATATATATAAAAATGAAATAAAGCCAAATCTTGTTTCCTTTTTGGTTCTCAAGTTACAACAAAACATGTAAATGAAGCATGAATGAAGAACAAAGTACAAGAAATGTGAATAAATATCTGACAGAAGATAATGTGAAAAAAAAAATGTATTCCCAATATCATTTGTCTAGTTTGGTTAAATCACATGGCAACTATTTGAAGAAAAATAAAATCAACAACAGTAGAAGATCTATTGTTCAGGCCAAAATATGCACTTTAAAAATAAAATCAAGTCAGTGGGGAACATGAATCAAACATCAAGACACATGGGTCACAGGAATCGCCAAAACATGAGACCATGAATAAATGAAAAAAAAAAACACACACACAGGGCAACTGTAGTAAAAACAAAAAAAACAGCATCAGTGCATCCAATATGTAGGCAGAGTTAATCAATTCAGCAGTGCACTTATCAACTTGAGCTGCAAGACACAAGATTGACAGAGCAGCTCTGACAGAGTTTGATTTTCTGTTGCAGTTACTGTGCTGTGAAATTAGATTCACAGTCTCCAGCAGGAAACCCCCTCCCATCATTAAGCTTCAGTCCACGGGCCTGTGTTTCCCTTTCTCTGTGTGTTAAGGGTGTTATTATCAGTCAAAAGTCACAGATGAAGAGCATCTGGCCTGGGCTCCAATATTGATTCTGGGCTTATATACTCTGAGCATCCTTTAGCTATTTGATAAGATGTGATAGGCTGATAAGCTCCTACAAAAACACTGTCTACTTTGTTAGCACCAGCTGCCCACATATTGAAGAGGATTATTGATATGGCTAACAGTACTTGGCACAGTGTTACCAGACACTACACTTAATGAACTGCTATTGATTTCTCAGTAGACGTCTGCGTTGTAAAACGCAATCTTCTTTCTTGAAGTGCGATAAATTGATAAATCATTTTTCCAGACCCCCCCTCCCCCAATATGTGATGGAGACCTTGGTCCCCCATTATGAGGTCATTTTATTTGACTTCAGGTTTGGTCTGGGTGTGTGTATGTCTGTGTGTGTGAGTAAATTACCCAAGATGATGAGCTGGGGTTTGCTCTTGACCCCCACCCCTGCACTGGTGCCTGCAGCTACCTCCACACGGTACTGCACTCCAGCCTGCAGACCCCCGACAACCACTGAACGGATGGTTGCATCCACAGACTTATTGACATGAAACCGAGTTTCGTTGGCCAAACACCAGATCTGACAAAGACAGACACGCCAGACAGAATTTATTGTAACACCGCGCAGTATATTATGAAAGTATATGAGGTGCAGGGATTGAACCTACCTTGTACTCCTGGATGATGCCGTTCTGTTGGTCGGAGGGGGGAGGGTCCCATGACACACTGATGGACGTACTGTTATGGCTCCCTACTGTCAACACCGACACTTGCTGCGGAGGTGCACTGGGTGCTGATAGTGGGTCATGCGGGGGGTGAAAATATTAAAGAAACAAAGGAAATACATGAAAAATAGAACAAAATGAATGAAATAGAATAAATTGTTTTGACCAGAAAAAGGAGTGTCTCCAGTTTTTTTATCATGTCACAGAAGGATTTGTCTCACCCACTACCTCAATTCATATTCACACAGCAGGTATTTTCTAAGCCAGCGTGGCAGATGGCACTTCATCTCAATTTCATATCTTAATGGTAAGTTTTTTGTATAACTGGAATGCACATTTTTTCCATGATATTGACTTTATTTATTTTTACTGGCATCCTAAATTATACACACTAAGCATTTGAGGTCCAAATTGTGCTTTACTAATTGCACAAATCTCCAAGCAGACCAGCAAGTTTTTATACTGTACGAGTCCTCTGCCAAGAAACTAACATCACTTCCATAATGGATTACCATCATTACAACTACATATAAATGCTTCCAAAGTAGCTGCATTCAATTTTGCATATCTTATCTGAATGAAAATGGTCAATCTCGATGTCCTATAATGAAAGCTTGGAGATTGTTAGTCAGCGGAAACGTGGTGCTATGCCTCACAGTGCCAAATTCAAGCTCCCTCCCCAATGGGTCATTTCTTAAATGTACCGAACTGGCCTGACCTGCATGAACAGATCGTAGATTTAAAGAGACTGCAGGCAGCAGGAGGCATACACCATGTCTATGCAACTGAGCAAACCATCATCTCTCACTGGATGGACCACACAACAGCTCTGGGCACATAGTTACCCACTATTCTCATTAAAACCATCATTATGTTCTGACTGAGTGGATGAAATAACTACTTTGAACCCAATTAAGGAGCTGCAAAATAATAATGCTATCTGCAGTGGATCCATGTAAGCAAGGCATTCATATCCACAGCAGTGCGGAGAAGCTGGAGCAGGTGGGCCATGACAGGATTGTCTTGTTTGCCACCTGGTCAGACAGCAACATGGTTACTGTGACTTGAATTCTCCAGATGGGCTTGGTTCTGTAAATGGCTGGAGAGAAATGCAATGAACATGTCTCACTGAGGAAAAAGCAAGCAAGGCTTGTATGATGTGAGTAATAAAGCCAGGCCCTCCTGAGAGTAAAAGAGTCTGTGCTGGTTCTGAAGCTGACTTCTGCCTTCTTTTTTGAGTTGGAAAGATAAAGCAAACTTTCCTTTATGATGTTACTTGTGTTTAAAAGAGATGCGCTAAGCAGGTATGACATGTCAGCACAATATTTGACAGTCTGGCAGTACAAAGGAATTAGTCTGCCATATGAGATGCAGTTTTTTTTATTACATTTAACAAATTGACTTAACCCAGTTTGCGGATATCTATATTCAGCCATTTAGGCTCTATTGACTTTCTGAAACAATTACTGTTGGACCAACTTTTCACAAATGTACTGTCACAATGTTGTGATGACTCAAATGTTCAGAGAGCAAATCACTTACTTCATGACAGGCTAACCCAATATAAAACTTAAGAAATGATCCTACACTCATAATATATTTATGTTGAGGTTCCATTCAACTCTATGTTCAAAACAACCACTAACCAGAGAGGTAAGACTGTAGTGAAGGAAAGATGGCAGTTTAAATAATTTGGATCACTATTCAACATGGTGGTTCTTTGATTCAGTGTTTCTACAGCAATCCATTGTGCTTTTAGTGATAAACTCACAAAATTAAAACATAAAGTGGATCTAGGAAAAACCTAACATACATAATAAACAGCCTTTACAAAAACTCCATGTGTTGGTCTTTTGCACTAGCACATGAGCACATGAACACAGAACAATAGCTATGGTTAACACTGAAATTGGTTTATTAGAGGACTGCACATCTGGATTGTCATCACAATCCTTTGGCTTTCATCAAAAGCTGTCTATCTACTGTTCTTTTTAAAAATGTATTTGAAAAAAGCAGCAGTGGAAAACTTACATTCATCTGTGGCTGTATTGCATTTAAATGATCAGTTCAAATTTTCTTTGTTCCATCTGTCAAACATTGTTGTATGACATCCTGAATACAGTTCCAGCAAGAAAGAATGAAATGTGCAAGATTGTATACATATGTTTGCTGCCACATACAGTTCCCACAAGGTATCAGTAAACAGTCTGCTGCATAATTTACCCTCAGCATAGAATATCTGCAACTGCATAGTGTATGTTGAAAAGAGTAGGATGAAAAATAATAATATAAAAGGACGACACAATTGAAGACACGACTGACAAAGATCTTGCCAAGCAGAGTGACCAATTGATCACAGTGAGCACCAGTTTAACTAGTTCTTCACATCACTACCATGCATAAAATAGATAAATATAACTATATATAGATGGGGTTAGCTACAGTGAGTGCACTTTGTATGAGCTGCTATTGCTGCTTCAGGAGACTGATGCCTGTCCGCCAAAGGTTTACATTAGGAGAAGAAAGGAACCATTAAGTTTAGCTCTGCAATTTCCGTATGTACGAGAACAATCCCTGAGGATGAATAATGACTTCAGTACCAGTAATGACTCAGGGTAATTTTACAATAAATGGTCACAACAGCATAAAAAATCAAAGAGCATGTTCTTAGTAATGTGACTAATACTGATTTCAAGACTGATGAACACAGCAGCTAGAAAGTACTACTTTAAAGCAATTAATGCTCCTGATGTCTGTGGGAATGTGTGTGTTTGCACTCACAACTGTGCAATTAAACAAAAGGCACTTAAGCTGCTTAATGTCCTGCTATACACAAGTGGTAAACATAACCTGTTATGCTAATGAGGCCATCAATTAAGCTAATTAATGCATGAATTCGCAAGCATCTCTATGTTAACATACCTGTCTCCATATAATGCATGTGTAATGTAAAATAAGCTCTATCTGGTAGGGTCAGACAGTTCCGTTCTACACAGGATGGCTTCATCTTTTTTCACTGCACCTCCTGCCCCAGTCTCATAACAGCAGTATATCCTCATAATAACAACTACTGCTGCCTGGGATTTAGCATAGCATTTCATTTGATTTGCTAAGCCTAAGGATCTTGTGGATGACAGGGACGGTGGTGACGTCACAGAACCTATATTATATACTACATTGCTCTCACAGACAACTCGCTGAATGCTGGGAGAACCATTAATCTTGATACCCATTTTTTCCCCGGCTATAGTGAGAGACATCATCTGTTTTGACCTCCGAGACCCCTTAGATGCCCTCTGCTAGGTTTTCACAAAGGCAGTGACACATTCTCTATATGCCTTTGATGAATAATGAGTGTTTTCCTTCATAATTCTGCAGTGCAGCATATTTCCGGCTCAAGAGTATTGGTGGATCAAGCCAATTTTTCCTGTACCATGATGCCTATTTTTTCCAGCATCCCAGAAACTAGAGACAGAGTCTGCAAAGACCTCCAGTTACCCTGTGTGGCCATTTTAATTGGGCTCCAGCGAAGCGAATTTCTCTTTCTCCACCAGTTGTATTCCCTGTTCATATCCTCCTACTGGGAAGAAGATGCAGCACTATGATCCTTTCATATATCCCTCTCATGCTGTGGGTTGAAGTTTTCTTTTACATTAATGGCCTCATCATGACTTGCTCTCAGTACACAGTTCAGCTAATGCAGCACCTGACCAGGGTAGGGTCTACCATAAACTACATGAAAAGGTCCTCGCTCTCCTCTCCCAGCCAGCAGGCGTTGTACCTGAAGTGAAGATGCCAGTCTAGTTGTACACACTATACAACAGCTAACACAAAATTTTTAAATTAGGCATTAAAGTTTATTCTTGAACTTTGACATACTGTAGTAGTTTGACAAAACAATCCAAACTGGCTTGATCAGTGGGTGGAGTTTGCTCAGTTGTTATGGAAATTAATCTGTTATCTGTTATAATCATCATCCATAGCACACTTAAAATGTTCTAGAATAAGCTAGTAAGGAGACGAATGAGTCGGGATTGTCAAATTAATATTTCCAAGGTCAAGAATTAACTATCAAACTTAATTTATAGCAGTGTGCAATGACATAAGTGTTAAGAATCATGTGGATGAGATCATAAATCAACAGATCAAACTCCATGAATCTTTAAGCAAAATCTGCCGACTATGATATGGGTAAAAGTTAGTAATTAGACTATGAGTTATGTTTGTGAAAACCTTTTATGTTGTTTACCTTACATTTTTGAGAGTAAGAGAGGTGTTGATTCAACCATTGTAAATTTTAAGGATACAATTTGCATTGAATTATATTGAAAGTTGTACATTTTACAAATAAAAGGCAACAAATTATATCATTTTACATCAATTTGTGTCAAAAAGAGTTAACCAAAGAAGAATCAGTGGATTGAATTTGAGCTACCAGACAGGAAGACGAGGAGAAGACCAAGCAGTCTTATCACCAATAAAGCTCTGAGTGTGTATGTCTACGGGTGCATTAGTGAAGCAGGGATCATATCGTGCAGGTCTGGTATTGGTGTGTGACGGAGACATGGCAGCAGGGGTCCACAGAGGAGCAGTGAGAGATTTGAGCTTATGTCAAAGGAGACAGTTTCTGCCCTCCCTTTCTGCCCACCAACCCACAGAGGCTCAGACTTGTCACAGACCCCCACTGTGCTGTCTGGGAGACCTGTTTTCATACACAGGGGACGTAGCGCTGCAGCAGTATGCGTGCATGGGTGGGTGTACTTAAAATGCCATTATCCATTACTATCCAGACAGGAAGCTATTACTAGAGGCAGCTAAATATAAAAGTAGGTAGAATCATTTACACAAATGCATCTGCTCATGCGTAAGAAACTGAATCTTACATCATTCTTGCAGCATAAAGTAGGCTGAGAAATTGATTTTCATCAGAAATATGCACTCATTTGTCGCTTACCTTCCTCCATGGTGCGTGCTGTCATGGATTCACTGTCTGCACCCTGGAACTCATTGAAGTATGGCCGCACTTTAATCTCATACACAATGCCTTTCTTCAGACCAGAGAGCGTCATGTCTCTCTCTGAGGCGACCTTCAAGTCCTGTATCTGCCATGGCCCTGGGGAAGGTAGCCCTGATGTCTGCCGATATAGAACGCGGTAACCTTGAATAAACTGGGATGGATTCTCTACCTGAGAGAAGAGGAGAAGGGAGTGGGATGAATACATACTGCACGGTAATGATGTGGGAGGTGTCATACATCTGTGTGTAAACTGCTTTGGAGCATTCAGTTTGTGCCCTCTGTCAGTGACAATGCATGCTTAGTTAATCATATGGTTTAATTAGCAGCAGAGAAGCAAGAGGCCATATCAAGAGAGGTGTTGTGAATATGCCACAGCTGAATAGTATGCCTGGGTCAGAGAACCTCAGCACAGTCTGAACTCAAAATACCGGATCAAAAAAGACAGAATTTTTTTTCATTTCTTTTTTCCCCCCAATTTTGCTAGTATATTTCAGGGGAAGAGTAAAATATGTGACAGGTACAACTCATAGTAATGGCTTGTTAACAAGGGCAGAAGGAAGAAAAGGCTTTTACAAGTGATATAAAGCAGCTGTTTATTATCAGACCAGCCCAAATATATTAGGATTGATCTCTTCTTTCTCTCTCTGTCTTTCTCTCTTTGTAGTCTTGCTCTGCATGCCATTAATAAAATGATTTGTGAATCTAAAAGCCTTATAAACAGGGGTGCATCTCCAACCACTTTTTGTTCTTCTATGTTACTTGAAATAGAATTTATGTGGCTGAAGCAATAAATCAAAACTGAGTACGCTCATCTGTGATCACCCTCCACTTGTCTTAGAGGACAAACTTAATCAAGACCTACTGCAATGTACCTACTGCATACTTTTATTGCCATTCAATGTGATTAAATGCAACCTTGTTCTATTCTCAAATCATATCTGCCTTTTCATTATCATAAAGTTCAATTTCCACATACAGTAGCTATGCCAAGTTATACCAAGTTGCTCTAGCACATGATGCAATGAACATATATCTTACAAATATGATTGCAGATATAGACACTTTACTATACAAATATAGAGTAGTCTGTCACACAAATCCTGTTTTTCAGTATTGTTCTGACACAGAAACTTTGCAGATCTGTGATCTTTCATAAAAGGATAAGGTTTGAGTTCAAGATGAAGTCTAGAAGAAGGGTTACTACTAAAATTAGGCAACTAGGTGAGTGACACTTGTTCTCTGTTTTGTCACCTGACATTTAGCTGAGTATCAAACTGTTCAATTAAAATTTACTGAAATAATAAATCCAAAATGGGAAATGTACATCTGTGCAACTGTCACACAGGACATGCAGCGAGAAACAAAGACAACAGTGCACATAAACCCAATTAATACAGAAACTTTTGTTTGGGTAATGAATGAATGTTCTTCTTGCCAATGGAGCCCAGTAAATAAATAATGTGCACATACCCCTTCAGATCAACCACAGACGCAGGTTTATGCTGTCACTGTGTCGGTCTGAAAACAGCTTTAGAGCACATGGTTGTCATACTGACAAGCATGAAATAGCAGACTAGTGTAAGCACATCGTAGGTGTGTCATTAACCTACAGCAGCAGACAGAAGGGACACCTTGCCAACAGACAGAAATAACATTTCACAGATAAAAGGCTGACTGCAAACTGCCTCCAGAAGTGACACATGTATGTATTTGTCCTGGATAGAAACATTAGTCTTGATTCCTTCATCACCTCAAACTATTCTAAATTGAAGAAGCTGTTCAGCTGTTCAGACTATGAATGTGTAGCCTTTCCCACAATGTTTACTGTGTGTGTGTGTGTGTGTGTGTGCCAATTAATCCGAAACAAACCGTGACATGCCAAGTATAAAGTTCTAAAATAAGCTCAGACAAAATTTGTTTTGTTCCTCTGAAGGTAATGGTAACCCAACTGCTATAAACCACAGTAAAATACAATATTTTCTAAATGTTATGTGTACTCACAGTCCATGTGACCTGCACTGAAGTGGAACTAAGGACTACGGGGTTATGCATGCTGACCACCACATCTCCTAACTCCTTCTGCACGCGACGGTGGTCCACTCCCTGTGCTGTGGGACTAATGTCTGGGAGAGGGAAAGAACGGCAGGCATGTGAGTGAAATAGTGATGCTTATCAATAAGAATGCATTACAATCCATTTTGTTTTTTCTGTACCTTGTGTCCGGACAGGCTCAGACATCGGGCTGGGGTCCCCGAGCCCTTGAGCATTAACTGCCCTGATGATGAACAGGTAGACAGTATTGGGTCGTAGGTCCTTGACGGTGAACTCGGTGGTCTTCACATGGTCTGCCACTGTCTGCCAGCTGTTACTCACTGACTGACTGTAGAAAGAGCATGAAAACATCTAATTAGGTAGGAAGAATCTTTTCATTGCTGTAGAAGAAATCTATAGTTTATTTGGGGCAACACTGGTGGGCTATGCTCCTAGAGACTGGGAGCAAAAATCACATGTGAAACAGTAATGACATGCTATACTCTCTGAAATCTTTTGAGATTCTTCCTGTCATCATAATTAAAGAGTAATCAGAGCAACACTGATGGGACATCCTACGCTTTTGTAGTCCTTGATTTAGTAAGGGAAGGAAAAAAGCAAATTCTCATGTGCCAATCATATTCTGCCTGAAGTGAGCATTTATTTGCCAAATAATTAGCATTCAAATATTTAAATACCAGAAACAAATGTCATTCTTGAATAAAACACTAAAGATAAATATAAATATAAACATAAATTGTCCTGGCTTGCTTGAATGCCCACAGAAGCCCCCACATCTGTTACTGCCATGGAAGTTCGGGGTCACTAAATGTAGCTCAAGGCCATAGGTCACAGACATACCCAAAGGCCTCAATGACATAGGAGGACACTGGGGAACCCGCCTCTGGCCCCGGTTCCCATGACAACGAGATACTGCTCTTGGTAACATCAGTGACCTCTGGCTTGGAGGGCGGCCCTGGGAGGGCCGTCACATTGTGAGACATGAAGTCTATGAGATCAGTGGCGTCTGACAAAGGAAACGTAAAGAGACAAAAATGAATAACTGCAAAAGCAAAGCAGCGTTATGCTTTGTGTGAATACCATGGTGTTAATTTTTTATATCAATTGTTTCTACTGAAGCGCACCTCTAACATCCAAGTAGGCACTCCATGAGGTTTCTCCACTGGAGCTGGTAGCAACACAGGTGTACAACCCTGAGTCAGACATCTATGGAAGACAGATTATGATATTATCATAAATGGTCAAACAAGCTCTCATTTCATCTGCAGTATGGCAACATTAACTATTATAATGATTGTAGATAGTTCAAATAGTTAGGTGAAGCTGGATCAGTTTTCCCCCCATCCAAATCATAAACAATACAGCTTTCAGACTGTGCTCTGTTGCTATGTCAGACTGAATCTAATAGTCTTTGTGACTCTGATCCCAGATGGTTTCTACAAGCTCTTACGTCAGCCTGGGCTTTTGAAGGAGGTTTGCAGCTAGTAGTACAGTAAAAATGCATTAACCTCCACTGGCCTGCATTTGGCTCGAGAAAAGCCCGAGAGTGGATGAGAGAAAACTTTAACACTGGCCAATGAAAAAAAGAGCCCAGTAAGAGCTAACATTAATTTTCTTAATTGATTCCCTCCAATAATAGTCACCCTCCATTCCCAGAGCCATCAACATTACCATCATCAGTGCTGACACAGGAAATAAGAGATATGACGATCTATTTTATATTGGCAATACCTTAGGAGCCACTGACAAATATGCTATCTCTCAAGAGAGAGTAGACCAGAGAGTGACACAGGCAGAGCACTTTGACACGATGACAGGAAACTGTATATTGAAGTTCTTCCATTATATTACCCTCTTTAGACTCCTTTCACTAGTCCCTGTCCTTGAGTCCTTGGGTCTAACTGCTGCCTCAGAGATTTGGACTAAATAGCAGCGTTTAACGTCTTATAAAATCAATACTCGCTATTCATCTTTTAAAAGCAACCTGACTACGCTTGTCCATTTGAATTACATTCAGCTGACATCAGCTGGCAGACAAGATAATTTCTTTTTTTCTATTTCACATGCAATAGAAGGATGTGATGCACAGACACAAAGAACTCAAATAATAAACACATTTGTTTGAGTTCTCTGAAAGTGCAATACAATTATATCCTTTATCCTATATGCCTTTTTTAATCAAAGTTATTTTCATAGGCAGTGAAGTGAAAGGTAGGCAATCAAAGGTCCCTCCTACTGAAGGTGAAACACTGCAATGCAGTGTGAATGAATGCAGTTTGAATGTCCTGTGTCAGTATAGTGCATACTGTACATGCATAACTCGAAGGTGAGTAGAATCTGTAAGGTGCACACAGTATGATTGTTTGCTGGCACACATCTACAGGAGACTGAACTGATAACGAGCTGAATGGAAAATGGCTTTATTTTCATTTTGAGGCAAAACATTCTCTCAAACATTAATTAACAATCCTTTGTTTTTATTAATTAATCCCTCAGTCCTGATTGATCTACTGCCAGGGGACCATAATTGCTACAATCGCTTACTTCATGTATGAAGATAGCAAATCTTGGTCAAAGATTCTGTACTTCAGTAGGATGCTTGTTGTCATATGGTTTGCCCAAAAAGAGTTAGCTTAAAGGATAATTCTGGTTTATTACAACTTCCGTCTGATTTTTGTGAATTTGGCTATCATTGTTATCAGTAATAAGATTGCACTTATTACTTTAATTGCTAAGATCTGGGGATTCAGTAACACAAAAAAATAAAAAGTCTGACATGAGCTGTCAGGTTTAAAACACACAGTCTTGCTGCTCATTTCTTTCCCCATCAGACTTCATGTTCCAAGATCTCAGCAATTACTTTTGTGTGCACAATATTAACAAAACTTATAATAATTACCAAAACTACAAACCTAAAACCAAAATTGTAATAATCTGTAATTATCCTTTAATGGTATCTAACCAGTAAGCCATTGTGCCATTTAATGCTACAGGTAAAATGCCACTTGTTAACTCCTATGTATATGCATCTCACTGTAATCTATTATAACCCACCCTGGTACTCTGGATCTGAAGGCTGCCGTGTTCCAGCAGGGAAAACCGTGGATCTTTTCCAAGCAGACTGGCCCCGTTCTTTCGCCAAGTGACTGTAGGCTCTGGGTCCCCTGACGCCTGACACCTAAGTAGGGTCACACCTCCCAGTGCCTGTGTTTGGTTGGATGGGCCCTGCCGGATGATTGGTGGTGGGCGGTCCTTCAGGGCTAAGGATAATAATCAAGAAACAAGTGTTATCATTTGAATACATTTCTGGCACTGTAATTTTGATGTCATGGTCTTGGTGTGAAACAATGACTGTATTCTAACTAGTGTGATGTTGCCTGATTTGTGGATAAAAAAAAAAAAAAAAAATTGACCTTATCACAAGGTGTTAATTTGTGATTGCAGTAATTGCAGGCCCAATACGTTAGGGTTCAATCTGATGGATCTATTGTGAGAGAAAGTCACTGTTTTTGAGCCTTTTCCACAGTAGGGCAGTGTGCTCATGGCACTGCATCACACCTTTGAGCTTTAATTACTAGGTAAGGATTAACGATGCTTCACCCGTGGTGCTAATTACCATACCTTCTTTATAACACCTCTCAACACATTCATGCCTGTCCTCTCTCTTCCTAACCTCCCACTCCATCACCCCCACCCCCACCCCACATACACACACATACACATACACAAACACACACACACACACACACACACACACACACACACACACACACACACACACAAAACTAAACTCAGAATTAGCATGCCAAGCAGAACAACAATACATCGTTTTTAAAGCTTTTTAAAGCATGTTATATCATCCAGAAAACTGTCCCTGCACTCTGCAACAGTAATTTCTGGAGTGTTGAATCTCTCTAGGCCTTGTAACAACCCCCTGCTTCCAATTTCCTCACTGCTGCTCTCCGCTGTTATCAGGTCTGTCTCCATTCGTACAAGTGTTTACAGCAGGTTCCCCCTGCCTTATCTTTTATCGCGCCTCCTTCAGCACAATGAAGAACACAGCAGCTCAAGCAGTGTAGCAGACAAATCAGGTACAACTAGGAGCAGTATAGTGTACAGTAAGCAGAACCACATGCAATACGCCAGTTGTTATAGAGGCTGAATTGTTTGCATTATGTGGCAATATAAACATCATTTACACTGTGTTGTTGTCAAGAATTTACTGGGATTTGACTGATATAGCATAATGTTATGAGTGTTAAATTAAAAGAAATTATTAATTACAATGTATTTATTTAGTCAGTTTTCAATTTAAATACTGGCTGCCTTCTCAATGCATGTTTTACAAACCTTTGATCACCAAAGAAACAAAAATAGATAGCAACATTATGAGGGATTACGAGCAATGTTTAGGCTGCAACACTAAGCAAAATACACAGCAGGATCAGTGACAGTTGGGTAACTGTGGTGGGAGGGAGGCGGGTGATCCCTTACTTTTTTATTAGGACAAATCCAAATAACCAACTGGAAATTTCAATGTTTCAGCTTTTCTTTTGTGGTGTCAGGTTGGTCTGGTATACCTACAGAGTCAAAACAGTCTATTTTTTCAGTATAACATTAGTCTTTATTATGGCTAAAGATAGACAGGAAAACATTACAGCTATCATTACCCCATGTGATTAGAGAGCCAACAACAACATCATATTGCTGTTCCTGATTTCGCTGGAGTCCTGTAAGAAATGGAGTCATATACTCCAGCTTTAGTGACAAAAGTAATAACAAAATGTTGCTTTTGAAGGCTGTTTATCAGTATTGATTACTACCAGGCTATTCAGGCTACAAAATAAACTGAATTGTTTTAAGTTTGGATGGATGAATGGATGTTAAGAGACCCAATTACTAGATTTATGGCTGCTGTTAAGTGAATGTTGTTTATTAAAACATTAATTAGATGAGTCTGCCTAATAAGTGCATCCATTTCTACAAATACCACGAAACCACTGTTCAAAACAAGAGATAGAAGAGAAGAGAAGATAGAGCTTCAGGTTTGTACTCTTTGATCAGCCACATAGCCTCCAGGCATTCTCACTGTCTGGTAATCAATCAAAGAGGTTGTAGCCATACTACACCAAAAATTTATCTTTTGAATTTCCATTATTCACTTGATATACACTTTAATTATGGCTTTAAAAATGTGTATCTTGCTCATACATGAATTACAATAGATTGTATTTTTTCACATCCAATAGAAACTTCTCAAACCACTCTTGCCACCTCTTATCTGTGAACATGTATCTTAATGTTCAGTACAATCTAAACATTTTTTTTAGCGAATATGGCTAAAAATTCTGCCTCACTTTCAGTCCTCTCACACAACCTTCTTGAGTGTGGCCTTAGAGGGCATGCCTTTTCTAATCACTATTGTTTCATCAAGTTGAAGCAAGTGCCATTATCTCAAGTCTGACTGAATAATTAGTACAGCTGTCAATCACACATCCAAGGCGATGTCCCAATTGGCGCACTAGTCCATATCTGAGCCTTCATAAGGTTGTCTTCCAGCTAATTGCAGAAAGCTTCCAAAACTCCACTTGACATCATGCCAACGTTCTATCCGTCTATGTTTACAATCATCAATCAACCACATTTCCCCCATCCCTTGTGCTCTATACCAAACATTTTGATATTGATCCGTTTCCTCTGAGTGACAGAACAGGAGTCATTTCCTCTCCAAAAAACACTAACAGATGTTAATTCAATAATGTGTGGGAGAAGCAGCCAAGAAACAAAAGGAGAGTGGGGCATCAACAGCTTTGAGCTGGCAGCAGCTCACCACTTAGTGCTGACATTAAAGCTTCGTCAAAAAAAAGTGCAAAGTGTCTCTCCATCAAGGAGACAGTTTTATTTTACACAGTTTCAGTCTTTTTAGACTCAATTCAATTTCACCATAGTAAGGTGATAATGAAAAGATTCATTGTGGGTGACTGGCTTTTAGAACATACAGATGGGTCTTTGCCAATATAAGTGTGGGCATACAAATAGCCCTAAGTATAAAGGATTCAATGTTTTACTAGGTCTGGACAATGCTGCAAGCTTATGAATGTGTGTTTTGCATGATTTTAAAAGCCTAGTATATTGAATAGAATCACCATATCTAAATGTGTGAAAATATTTTGTACGAATACATTTGTATGTGTGAATGTGTACAAAGCTTTAATATTAATAAGACAATAAGTGATTAATTGCAATTCAAAGCAGATTGTGCAATTAATACGTTTTTTAAATCAATTGACAGCCCTAATAATAATAAAAAAAATGTTAATGTGCTTACAACATGATAGATTTTTCATGCATTTTTTAAAAACTGGGTTCAGTGGAAGTTTATGAATTCAATATGAATCAGCTGTGTATTTGCTGTCTCGAACACACCCCATTCCTTCTGCGAATAAATGACTTGAATGACTCAGTGAGTGAGTGTAACCCTGCAAAGTGATTCTGTTGCTAACATTTAGCTGCAATGATTCAACAACATTGGTCATAGACTTCACAAAATACAATATCATACAATATAAGTCTAGGGGAGGTATTTCTAGAGTAGAGGGTAGCCGTTAACTCTGGCATTAGCTGTTAGCTCTGCTAGCTGTGGCTCTGTTAGCACCAGGGATTGTGATGCACCGTTCTACTATGTTTAAGTCCAGTGAGTGGGACTACATGGTCAGAGCTTTGGTCAAGCATTGAAATCTTTATGCAGATACACATTGGAAATTATACCTGTAAATCTTTTTCATTTGTTGACAAAATGTCGTGCACAGCTGCAGATCTTCTCACGGATTGAAGAATTAAATCTATATTAGATCTATAGATATTTTTTTACACATTCAAACATTTGAATTCATTTGATGTACACGTGTTGTACACATTCACACATTTGAAAGTATTCATACAAAATGTTTTCACATGTTCAGATATGGTGATACTCAGCTACAATACTTATGACCCTAATTTTATTCCATATCTCTTCATATGACAGTGTGGAGCGAAAAAAATAATGGGTTCAATCTGGTGGTATTACCTGTGTATTGAACCACACAATCATGCAACAGAGCTTTGAGTAGTCACTAATATCGTGCATGTACCTCCCTAATGTATAATGAACCTAACAGGGCGTAAAAATAGAATGTAAGTAAAAAAAAATGTTTCAACATAATTGTTATTGGTGCACTACAAGGCTGTTAAATCACATAACTAAGAAAATAAGTCTTGATGTTTTAGTATGCTGTATATGAACACATTTCTTTTGTTGCTGTGTGTACGGATGGGGCGTGTGTGCTTGTGCATCCAGCCTTACCGTCTGCTACCTCAAGCTGGGCTTTGGCCATGATACTGCCTGCTACAGTGAGGGCCTGGCAGATATAGTACCCCGCATCAGAGCGTTGCACTGCCGAAATGGTCAACTCTCCATTCATGGACACAGACACACGGCTGTCGCCCTGTGTTGGCTGGTTGGGAAACAGAAGATCCTAAAGGGAGTGAAAGTAGGAAGAAATGTAAATAAAATGGAATGGACATGCTTGCAAGGTGGTCCAAATGTATTAAATCTAGCAACTGGAACCTCCCTTAAATTAGATGAGAAGTTGGTTTTTTTTCTTTTCTTTCTTTTTGACAAATATATTTTGCATCTGAATGTGAGGAATTCAAGGCATTTTTCTCCAGCTGTAATCTGAATATATCAACATTGGGTTGTTTTTGAGCATATACTATATTTTCACATACAAACTTCTCCTCTGCTTTTTAAAGATATCACTTGGACTAGTATTGCACATGCATTATCCTTCATATTTCCAGCTGCTCTCTTGGTTAAAAAAATGATAATCAAAAACTAAAATGGAATTGCTTGGCTACTGAGTAGTGAAATCATATCTTTCTGACAGGGTTCTGTGTAACTCATCTGTGTTGGTCAGGTAACAAACAATATATATTCTTATTTTATGCAGATGATAATTGTTTATATCTTCCTGTCCATAAATAATACCTGAAACTATTACTATGAATAAATTATTTTGCCAAAATTAAGTTTTGATTTTCTTGAAAATGTCTCAAGCAAGACTGAGCTTACTGTATGTTATCTTTTACCAACAAAACTGACTTTAATCACTTCTGGGGTCAAGACATGCTTTCAGTATACAGTACTTAAATATTTCAATAATTACGTGTATAATTCCATTAGAAAAGTGGGTCAATGTCTCTCTCCTACTAGGGTTGTATGGCAGTTTACCCCCAGAGTGATAATCCTGCTGTGATAACCTGCAGTCATTGTCATGAAATTGAGGCATCAGCGTTATCCGTTTCTGCACCCCAAGCAGACAAACTGATGGGCAGGAAAGGACATTAGGCTGCTTTCATTATGTCTAATGACTCTAATGCTGCACATGACATTGTTTCTTTGCTAAGTGAATTGGCTGGTCAGACTGGTGTAGATTGATGATAAATGACCACTTCATTATCTGTATGTGGCACAGAACCACACACAGTGTCACCCTGGTTTGATCCATTTAGTCTGACTTTTATATTTCAGATATTTCACTGTGGATGCTGCTGCACAATTTATGTCAGTTTAGCAAGAAGGGTGCAAAAAGAAATGATTCATAATTAATTCCCCATCATGCACACATACATACAGACACACATAAACAAGTACATTATGTCCAAATCAGTATCCTCACCTGACTACCCTCTCGTTGCCAGAAGATGGTGGGTTGAGGTTTGCCCCTGGTCTCACATGGAAAGGTAGCCGTTCGTCCTTGAGCGACAATCTGGTCACGGGGTTGCACCACAAACTGGGGTGCCTCTGAGGTTGAAGGTCAAATAAACCGCAACAAAATAGTAGACACATTTGCAGAGTATTCCAAAGCATGTATTACAGGAGAACTACTTTGAAGGAAAATGCTTAGCCTGAATATCCAGCAGTAAGCTAGCAGGTTCATGCACTGGGTGTGTGTTACTTGTTGAAGAACTATTTCTGAACTATGCCAATCACTCAAGCCATTCATCCAGCTGCCAGAACATAGGAATGAATGATATCAGGTACTGTACTTAGCAGGGTGCCATAATGTCCTTCTCTATTCAAGTTTTTGAATTAAGGCACATCAACCATATGTGGACCCGCACATTGAAAGAAGTGAGGTGGTAAATCCACTGTTTTTACAGAAGACCACCAGGGAAAGTCAAGGGTTGATAGTAAAAATGTAGATATGCATGTCCAATATTAGTTTGATGAATGTGTTTGTGGAATGCCACAACAGTACATGCATACATGTGTGTGATTAAAAACAGAAAGAGAGCAACGCATGCACAATGGGATCAGCTCTTACTTACCAACGGGGCGAGCTGGTGACACAACAATGGTGTGGGTGAGATTAACACACAACACAGAGAGAATAAGAGCAGAGGAGTAGAACAGAGGGACAGGAAAAAAAAAAAGAATGAAAATCAGAAATGAATGAGATGGAGTCGGGTTTCCATCCATGAAGTTCGAGGGAGGAGGGGGTGGTGGAGCTCAGTCACCAAAGCAGGTGATGGCATGGGCCTTGAGGAAATGGCACCTTGGTAACAATAAGGGGAAAGGGTAACCCAATGCCAAAGACCACTGGCTGAAGTGATTTATATGTAAGGCTTTACTTGTGTCACAAAAATAACACATTCATACAGTTAAGAGATCTATTTTTATATCAAGGTGTCTCATGTAAATGAAACAACCCTTTGACAAGGGGAGGTTTAGAACAGATTAAATTAAATTAAATTGATTAAACACAGTATAATGTAATTATATGAAAATTTACATCACTGACTGCCATCGTCTCATTTATTACTTTTGTTGCACCTACAATATCTCCACTCATCAGCTAAATAAGAAATTTAATCAGTGAAAATAATTAAAAACATAATCTCACAACAGGTAGTGAGTAAATATAAAAACGCTAACACCTAATTTATTTTTTCCTTTTTAAGACTGTCCATTATTTACTGCCTTCCTGTAATTTTTGTCGTCTTAACTCACAATACATTTCCTAAACATTTCACCCAAGCACAAGCACAAATCTGGCTTAATATAACAAATCACTCTTGAATGACTCTAACACCAATCTTAAAATTGTGTCAGAACACCTTTTAAAGACAATAGTTCATGAATGAATAATAGAACAAGAATATGATTTTTTTAATACAAAGTATATGATAAAGAAGGAATAGAAAGTTAATGCCATGTGATATATGATGTACAGTATGTATGATAATGTATGACATACATTTTATTCAGGTGTTAAGAATGTGTTATTGGCTGGTATAAAGTCAAGGGTTACTCATTCAAGTTGTATGAACAATGTTTTCACACTCCTGTTACAAAGAGTTGAAAGCAGAAGAGATCTGACTTGATAAATAGCAATATTTGTATTTTTACATTATCAACCTTTCCCTCCCATTGACATGGTATAAATATGGAGTGAGTGGGCTGGATGGACAATGAACCCCCCCAGGAAAGGTCATAACAGTTCACTTAAAGCTGGTTAGATTGTTCATATCTGGAGCTTAGCTGGAGATCTGGAGCAATCTACTACATCAGCCCGCTATATAAAAGAAAAGCTGAGGCCTGGCCAAGCCTTTCAGCAGGGGGGCAATAACGCTCGTAAAATGGGCAATAAAGGGCTGATTGTCTCGTGGCCTGCTTTGGGAGATACAAAAAATATCAGGGATGGGTTATGAGCTTTGCCATGAGTGAGTCCACAAGCAGTTACCCACCTCTGATAGTCAGGTAGGCAGAGGCCTCCACTTTACCCACACGGTTCTCTGCTAGGCAGGTGAAGGTTCCCTGATCAGTGACTGAAGCTTTCTTAATCCTCAGCAGGAAATCCTCTTTTTCATATCTGATGTCATACCTGGAGACAGACAGGAACAGCTGAAGTCAAGCTAACTGCAGTCTGCATTAGTGACAAGTCAAGTGACATCTAAGGTTGATTTGATCACACTGGAAGATCAGTAACAATTATACTATACTACATGTGTATTTTTAATAAAATAAATATAAACAACAAACACGGAAATTGAATCAAGCTTGTTTAAACTTGTGTGATGTCTTAGATGGAAGCTCTTATAAAGGTTGTGTCATTTTTGATAGAATAAAGGCAGACTTTCTGAGGCAATTAAGACTCCCTGCTGCACACACTGCTGCAGAGGCAGAAAAAGGGGAGCAATTATGCTGCAATGAAGGCATGGAAAATGAAAGGTGCTTTCAGCTGGAACCCTGACTGTTCCACTATTTCAATATTTATAAAGACGAGCCACCCACTGTGGTGTAGGCTGTGCAGCATGCTATACTATATGTGTGTGTGTGTGTGTGAGTGAGTGTATCTGAGTGGATGAGAGCAAGGAAAAGAGAGGGAGACAGCTAGAGACAGATAGACAAACAGTCTGAGAGTAAGGGAGTGGCACAGTCTGACAAACTGAATTTGATGAATGAGCTGAGCAGTAAAAAATGACTAATTCATAGAGATGTTCCATGCATCAGTGTGTATCCACCAGTGCAGCATACTGTACTGCGAGGCAGCACTGGTGCAATAAGAGTGAGGGAAACATCTCAGCTACCAGAGTTTAGATAAGCGCCTCAGAGGGGCTACAGACAGAATGAGTAGAGGAGCAAGAAGTCGGGCTCTCCCTCTCTGGGGTCTCTTTTGGCGTGAGAGATCCTGTGAAATTGTCTAGCCAGCCATACTGATTCAGAGATGGAAGACAAGTCAGGCAGAGAAATGGCACAAGGGGTGAGAAAAAGTCACAGTTGAAATAGATGTTCCAAAGGGTGTGGGGAGAATATCGATGGGGGTTGTGGGGTCTGTCCAGAGTCTGGTGAGGACTCCATTCACAGCACATCCCTGACCCAGATACAGACTTCCCAGGAGGCTGACGGGTTTAGACAAAGAATGAAAGAAGTGGAAGGAGGGAAGTGAGGCGAGGCAGGTCTGAAAGTAGGACATGTTTCTGGAGTCAAGGGGTACTGAGGTAGAGGGCAAAACACAGGTAGATAGACAGACTGCCAGAAGGTGAGACAGGCAGTTCTTATACCCTCCCTCACAGTATATCTTAACACCAGGAGACATCTGAGGGGGTTCCACTTTGCTTTCTTATAGCATTAATGGTTTGTAACAGGTGATAGTTAAACTTGTAGCACAAGTAAATGTTTCTCTTTTTTTAAGGACATTTTTTTCAGTTTTTTAGTAGTTGACTCCCTAGGTCTATCTCTTTAGGCTCCATATTTACTCAAGTTTTATCCATTTAGTGGATAAACCTGTATTTGATTTACTTGATGCTTGATTTACTTGATAGCAATTGCTGTAGGAACTGACTACATTTCCACAAACATAATCTCTAATTAGTTTTACAGTATAGCTGCCAAATTTCCATGAATCAAAAGCAGGAAAACAGTGCAGAGCTATGAATAAACCAAGTATGAAAATTATGGAAATATACTGCTAATGTACAGTATCCAGTGCCCAACAACCCATAGCAAGATTTTGCGTGACAAATACAGTATAACATTTACATTCCACTGTGAAATCAAGTTATGCATATTAACCAGATTTCTCATAATTAGACTAGTTTTATCAAGGATTTACATGCATCAATCCAGCATCAATCGAGGAAGTTTACATAAACTTCTGAGCGAATGACAAAGGTCGCTGTACACATTCTTTATTTTCTCATAATGTGTCTAAAATTACCACTGAAACAGTCGATAGTTCAGTGATTTAATTTAATTGTCAAGTGAAGTTTTCTTACATCTGAATTAATGCTCAATTTAGTTGCAGAAGCCTTTGAAATGTTCTGGGATTATGCATAAATATAACTTATGCACTGACGCCTAACAGTATATGTTGGTCATTTAGTCATCAGATTTCTGAAACCCTGAAAAGAAGGACTACTTAAAACCTAGCAAAGACATGAAAAGGTTTTGATGGATGGCCAGATTGCATAATGAGTCATAATGTAATTAAAAGTATGAAGCACTGCAGTTACTATTAAAACCCACATAACAGGCCGATAATGACTTAAAAATATGTGTTCTAATTGGATTGCAATGCAATTAACATGTGCTTATGATGTGGGTACACAGTGGTGTACCAAGCCACAAGAATAATTTAAAACACAATGCAATCCAATACAACAGCACCACAAACTATGGCTTAAGAAATGACCGCAGAACTGAATCCCTACCTTTCCGACTGACTGGACATTATTAACTTCATATAGGTACTATTCCCTGTAGGGCTTAAGTATTGGATTGTTTTATATTAAACATATTCTCCTGCTATAGGTCCACCCCTGGACCTTTTGGTGCCTTACACGCAACACAAAGTAAAGTGGTATTTGAAAGGGAGTATTGGTCAAAAGCAACCAAGGGCACACCTTCATCTCTTGTTAGCAAAGTAGTTCAAACAGCATATAATGAGATTCTCTGTGGCTAGTAAATGATTTTTGCCACACTGATGAAAGTCTTCCATGAGTAATATGTTAAATATTTTTTTGTTCTTGCGGGACTCATTATCTCTGCTTCAGCGCTTATCCATTATCACTTTTACTGCATTAATATGTGCGCATAAACACACATGTATACACGGACATATACACTATACACATTCACACACATTCCTCACCTGCCACGGGGAATATCCACATCCTCCTTTTTCCAGCGCAGTGTAGGTGGTGGGTCACCATGGACCTGACACCTGAACTCCACACTCTCATCAACTAAGACCACCTGGTTCACAGGCCGCTGCAGAAACACTGGTCTTTCTGGATGTGGGCAGTGCACATAACATGAAAGCTAAATATACTTCTGAAAGAGTGGTAAAATACTGTATGTGCCAGTGAGCAGTAAATACCTGAGAAATTCATGCTCTATTACTTTTTGAACCAGTGTATCTCAGACTTACCAAACACAGAAAGCTGAGCTTTTTCACTTTCTCTCTCCCCAACCATGTTGGTGGCCACACAAACATAAATCCCAACATCACTCTTCTTTGTGTTTGAGATGGTCAGCTTTCCCCCACGAACCTGAGGAAAAAAATTATGTAATATCAGTTAACCAGTCCAACTCAAAGTGCCTTACATTGTAACTGTGCCAGGTGAATGTGATTAGGTGAATCATTCAGTATGTGATTTGGAGTGAAAGGGTAGTTCAAAAGGCAGAAGAGTGCCCCCTGGCAATCAACCCACCGTGATCCTGTCATCTTTGAGGTCAAGACGAGCCTTATCTTTCCTCCAGAAGGTGGTGGGCTCAGGATGACCACGTGGAGGCTGACACTCGAGACTGGCAGTCTCCCCAACTGCCACCACCACATCCTGTGGGTTCTGTCTGAAGTCATCGCGTAACACTAAAAGACAAGAAAGGGAGGCAGGGGTCATTACTTCAGCTGTAACAAAGGTTCATTCAGTTGATTAGTTTTAAGTTTAATTTAGGTTCAGCTGTTCCATTATGAGAAACAGAAAGTTACTCTAAGACCGAGCTGTCTTGGCCTCTACCACCTTTTTCTAAAGTGAGTGTCTGAAGATAATTCTATCAAGCAGACTGCCTCACAGGACCTTCAGCAATCTCTTGTCTCTTGTCTTTAATAATACAGCCATACCCCTAAGGCTTTATGTATGGGCTCTTCTGTGATCTCAGTAGATAAATGTAAGAGTGTGCAAAGTCTGGTAGGATTAACAGTACAATATACGCAGGGAAGACACTTAGAAGAACAGCAAGAAACAGCAAGAAACATAAAAGCAAAGAAGTAAAACCTAGAATCTAGATCTAGCACAATAAATGAAAGATGATGCATTAAAAAATTCAAACAACACTAAATTTCTACAGCCGTACTGTAGGTATGGATACTATTCATAAGTCTAAATGCTATGATGGTATATGACATACATTACAACACCAGTGCTTACTGTATTGATGTAAAACTACATACTGGCGGCAGCAATACTGAGACATGCAAGGTGGACAATTTGACCCGTGGCTTGTGCTGGATGAAAGTTTATGGAATCCATAATGGAATGAGTCCATCCTCTGGGGAGTGTGAATGAGCTCAGTCCATTAAAGTTGGCCTCTAGGGTATAAGTATTAGAAATATAGTATACACATATTGGCCTGATGATTGTGCTAGAGGGAAAATCAGAGGGGTCACCAAATCATTAAAATGCATCCTCTGGGAACTTTAAATAGCCACAGAAATTTCTGCAGCAGAATATTATAAATGCAGTACTGTATAAAGGAAAGAGTCTAGACTCATCAGGAGTACCTATGTGGGTTTTATAGTTAAAATATAATGGTTTATTGTCTGGCTAACAATGCTAAAAATGGATGTTATTGTATGGTTTTAAATAATATTGCATATCCACGTGAGGCAAATTGAAGAGCTTTACATGTAATCTAAGAGACTGAAAGCATTTTATTGCAAAAATAATATCTGAACAAAAGTTGAAAGCCACCATCTTCTTTAAAAAAAAAAAAAAAAAAATAGATGATATGGTCTACTTTACAGTATCAAAGGCTGCACTGTCTGCAAAAACAAGACCACTGGTCAATGTGCTGTGAAGTTCATTATAAGCAGATTCCAATTTTCCTTATTAATTATAATATTCATTATTTTGACTAATTAAGTAATCCAGGTTGGGTGAGACAGCTCTTGTTTCTGAAACCTTGGACAAAAAGAGCGGTTTGAAGATGTGCCTGTACTTTGCAGCAGACACAGGATCAGACCTTGGTTTCTTGAAAAGAGGATGTGCATCTGCATGTACAAATTGGCAAAGAAAGCATCAGTGACCACGGATATTGACTGAACCAAACACTATTTCATAAAGCTTTATGACATGACTAGGGAACAGATGCAAGATCTCATTTAGAACCAAGAGTATACTGGTGTCAAAACAGCTCATTAACAGCAGCACATGTCAATATCATCTCATTAGTGGACCATATCTTTTGAAGAAATACACTAAAGGTCATTAATACCTTTCTCTACAGAAATGAATATTCTAAAAGTAACAACAACTCAAGAGCCCAGAATTATGACAGGTTCAATGAAATGCCATAATTCCTTTTTTTAATCATGAGTTTAGTGTAAACTAGTACTTTCATGATTCATTTCATGAATGAATTAATTCTTTCATGAAAAGTGTTTTTCTGCAGTCTCCCACAGTTGTACAAACATGTTAGTTTATCCATGGCAAGGACATCTGTACTTGTGTGTTCAAAGGAACAAAAACATCAAGAATTGTCAAACAATGCCTGTAAAAGCCATTTTTAACAGAGGTACTGCATGAGCTAGCTGATGCTGAGTTAAAAGGTTATAGCTTCAAAACTTCCTAATTCTGTCACAACTGTTATCCCAAATATCAATTCAAAGAGCTACTGCTTTAAGTAGATACAGGAATGACTGTACTGCAAGGCATCACTGGAATTATTGTTAAAAATAGATATTGTGATTTGGATCCTGCAATGAATTGTGGACTCTTTGCATTAATAGCTTATGACATGTTGTTTTTGTGAAAAGCCTTACTGCGTTCCAGTTTTGAATAATAAAGTGCCTTGTGTAACATCAATCATGACGGTGAAAATAAAATAAAAAAGTTAAAAAGGAAAAATTAAAATTAAGATTTTTTTGTTCCAGTTTAATGAATGACTAATTAATGAAAAAACGAATGAATCTAATTACAGTTCACACTTGCTACCCTCTTCTCTGTATCCCATTTATGTACACTAGTTAATAATTTAAATGTCTGTCTGTGTTCTGATGGTTTCCCAGCAAATGTCTAATGTAAATCAAATGCATGGTGCACAGCTAAAAATAAATGATAGTTTGTGGAACTCAGAGTTGCATAGATTAAAATAAATGTTCTTGGTTTCAGTTTGATTTTCATCCTCATTACAGCCATAAGCTGTTCTGCTGACATACTGTAGCATGAATTCCAAGTCCCAAAGGATACCTCCAGTGGAAACAGAAAATCAGGAAGGAGCCAAAGACCCTTTGGCATGACTGTCAATCACATCGAGTCTGTGCTAGAGTAAATGAGTCTCAGTTGCAGACACTACTTTGGCACAGACATATGCCTGGCTGCCTCACATGGTACTATTCACTTAGTGACCCATTCCATAAAGGCAGCAATCCACTCATCCAGTCATACAACTACCTTGTTCCAGTAAAGATGCCTCTATAACAGCAAAGCGTGTTTCAAAGAGACTGTAAAAAGACACACAAAGAGAGAAAATGTACTGGATAGCTCAAGACATGAAGTAAAAAAAAACCCAATAAAAAACATAATCTGTAATGGCAAGGCTGAGAATAGCTATTGTAGTCTTTTTAAATGGATATGGTTGCTATAACTGTGAGACTAATCTAGACACCCTCTGCTAACATCAGAGGCAAATAATAATATGTTGTCTTCTACAGGTACTGATAAGAGTGATCAATATATCAGCCAATTTCAAGTCCACATCATTTAAGTTCCAAACATTATTTTTATTTTTCTCTTTTGCCTTTTTCTTACTTATTGTCTCCATTCCTAGGGTAATTCCAATTTGTACATCACCCTCAAAAATGTATGGTTTTCTTTTTTTTTTTTTTTTTTGATTGATGGTGCACGTAATATATCATGTCTACATAAATAAGAAGTGAATAACTTATTAAATATAGTCTCTTGGTAATATGCTATTGCAATTTGAAAGGCTATGGGGGTGGGGTCTTTGTCCAAATACATAAATGCTGTTGGTGCTGACTGAGGTTGTGATTTATTCAATCCCGACAGAATGCATTAATTCCTCTGCAATGACAGCTACCCCTTAGATGCGGTGTCCCCCTTTTCCTTTACTGTTCTCACTAAGAGGCCTCTGCAGGTTTCTGTAGGTGGTGTATATGAAGGCATGTGAGATGTGGGGTGGGGGTGATGTTGTTCTCATCTAATGGTCTCAAATGTGTAGCGCCTGCAGAGGCAGCACCCATGTGTAGTCTGTTGTTGGGTGGTAATTATTTCAGATGGCGGGGCCACCACCACTCCTAATGTTGTCTGATTGAGTACTGCTCAATTATTCAAACAAGCCATTCAGGGGACTTACTCGTTCAGCAGTTTCATTTATCAAATCAGAAGGAGAATGATTTGTAAATGGGCTTCATTTCATTGCACAATAGGTGGTAAAAAATATGTGACAAGGTGGAGGTACCTGAATAAAATAATATACAGGGACTAATTATATGATGAACAGGAGAAGGGGGGGTTGTGGAGTGGTTGGAAATTTTTATATATTCCTATATATTCTTAGCTTCCTGATTTTTGAGACCCTCTTCAACTGCAACAACACTCTATAAATGAATTTCATTTCACCATTTCACCACAACATCAAATCCATGAAGACACCTGAGATCTTGGTGCGTGTTGCTCAGCTCACAAGCTCCCTAAATGATTCAGAAGTAGAATATCAACTCCGTTTGGTGACAAATAGTAGATTTAGAGTAGCTTGTTTATTCCTATACAGTTGGTGATGTTTAAAAACCTACCTCAGGTCTGCACAGACAGTTCATTTATCAGACAATGCATTTATTATTCTCTGGTACTCTTAATGTCAGGTGCATCCATTAAGCTCGCAAGCATTTACTGCCTCTCTTCAAGTATGCAAGTCAATGTTGTTGAGTGTTATTAGCTACATCACACAGCCAAGACAAGCTGTACTCTGTGCTATCATACTGTTATCCGCTTAATATCACCGTGTTAACACCAGTTGTTAACTGTATAGACATGTTAACTTGCTAAAGATAGTATCATTAGCATTCTGTTTAAAACACAGCTGAGCCTGAGTACAGCTTAGACTGATGTGACTATGTCATGCTAAGCTGACATGCTGAGTGTGAGATGTCCAAAAATGGCTTTGAATTGTTGGCTCATTGGCAAATTCCTCCAACAGTTTAGTTGTCTGGTGACCCCAGGTGATAAAGGCTATATTTGTATGGTGCAAGATAAGTTTTTCAGTAACATTACACCACCTCTTTCAGCCCCTCTAAACATTACTTGTGTGACTGTTTGGGGTTCATTGACATCAAGGTAAAGTCAACCAGTTTTTCCTGTTATTCATAAAGCAGCAATTGTCTCGCTTTTTTGATTCCTTCAACAATTTTATTGTCTGGTGAGTAATGTACACGACAGCCTTGTAGGTCTGTAAATGGCCCAAGATGCCTAGAAAATGAATTTCACTTATAAAATTGAACAAGTTGTAACTTTTCCAAATGTCCTCCATTCATCTGTGATAGAAAGGGGAGAGATAGTGCAGAGATCATAACTCTGATGCATTTTCTAATCATTTTTGACCTATAAATTTGGAACTAATTGAGTCAGTTCAGAGCATGAATTCATTGGATATGACATTCATTCACTTCATAATACAACATGGTAAATAAACAAGGTGTGACAGACAGATGGTGATGGTTGAGAAAATTACAACCCAATTAACTCGTGCAGCATTTTGTTTATTTTGTTGTGATCTGCTTGTTTGCTCATGCATGATTATGCATGCCTGTGTGTGTGTGTGTACATGCAAGGAGTCTGGTGGTCCAGCATGGGAATATAGTATAACCTCCCACCTTCCAACCCACCCAAAAGAAAACTGTTGTGGTAGTATAGTAACACCGCAGAGGTGAAAATAAACAGAATTGTATATGAGTAGAGAGGAAAGATGAAGACACCTTGTGAGTTGTTGCACATAACAGATGGCTGTATTTCCATTTGGAACTCAGAGATGCAGTGAGCAAGTGATGAGCTGCTTGTAGACAAAGCTTGCTGATAAACAGGTTTAAACAGCAATCAGGCTGTCCTCTTTTCAATAAATTGTTCTATAGCAACTCTATTTCTATGCATGCAATGTATCTGAGCCTGATTCCAGGGTTGTGAATCTAAAATAACTATAATAGTATTATAAAGTTGGTGATCTAATGTCAGAAAATGCATTGCTACAGTAAAGTGATTACATATGACAGTGGTCTGCTAAATTGTGGTTTGGAGTTTGCTGAAGATTCTTTTTGAACATGATAGCCTGCAGGGGTGTGTCACTTTCTCAACGGCAAGTCAAGGATGTCCCATATCTGTCATATACATAAAACACATCCTGACACATACACAGACAAACACACACATGCATAAACAAACAAAAAAAACAGCTGCCTTGTTCTTATATCACAAACTTTGCTGATGACTACAACACATCACCCCTGTTCAAGAGACAGAAACAGAAAGCAAGACCGATTTGCCGACACACTATCAGAGGGAGGAGAACTCTAGAGTGGAGAGGGCTATTTGCATTGGGGATTTTTTGAATAAATAAACAACTAAACATGTCTGTGCCCTAAAAAAGTCATCAGCAATCAGTCAGGACTACGATCAGCAGGGAGATGAGGAGCATTTACACAATGTCCCCTGAGGTTACAGGCTCAGCACAGACGTACATTACCTATTATAATTCTGTCCTCACAACAGCTGGACACAACATGAGTAAATCAAAGCCCACTTTCATAGAGAGAATACGGTACCCAGTACACAGAAAACACTTCAATTCTTGGCGTTTATTCAGGATATAATCTCCACACAATACATTTATGGAGAAAGTTATAAATGCACAATATGAAAATCGGTATGTAGGTTTGAAATGAAACAGTCCCGTAATAACTGACATGAATTCCAAATCTAATTTGTATTGTTGGCCACTGCTTTTAGAAATGCAACATAATTTCACATCTCAAAGGCAGCGTGAGATCAGGAGGTCCATGGTAACCGGAATCAGCCATCTCCAAAATTATAAGCAGGCAGTTAGAAAACCTAGCACCGCTTCGCTTTGCTTATTCGGCATCATTAGTGTCAGGTCCAATTAGCGTCAATATGAAGGTTGGAAATAGATGCACGTTGAAAAGTGAGCATGCCTGTGGCCACTCAAAAATTTAGCAGCTAAAAGCAGTTTCATTTCTATAAACTGGGGATGACTATAGCTACAGCTATTAAATCGTGACTATTGCTTCTTTTTTTCCCTGCCTTTGGAATGAACCCATTTCCACCCAAATTTAGCGCACAGAATCCTTGGACTCTTTACCCAAAGACTCTCTTTCAGTGAGATATTTACATTTTATTTACATTTTGGGGCAGACTAAAAGATATTTGTTATGCATTCTTTGGCCTTTGAGTTCAGAGCCAGTCAACCACCATGAAGGGTTAACAATAAACGCCCTACCATTGTCATGTTTAATTAACCTCCATTCTCTTGTCATGTAATGTAAATTGAAGTTGTGGATGGTATATAAGGAGGGTCTCCCATCCCCCACATCTCCACTCCCTCATCTCTCACTTGCCATCCCTCTAGTTACTGTAACAGCATTCCCTCAGACCACATTTCCACATCTATAATTAATTACTCCTGTCTCCATGCATTTCTTCACAAGAACACATTGCTCTACCTCTCAGACTATCCTATGTAAATCTGCTTATTCTTGCTGCTCAGACTATTTCATCTACTTACACCTGGACACACGTGTACACACGACATTATGAAAATATTTCTTCATGACCTTAGCTAATGGTTTTGGTTCTAAATTCCTCCTATACCTTCTATACTATCTATTCGAGAATTTGAAGAAATGTTTCCCGAATTTAATTGGGCTGGGTGGAACACATGCTTTGCATTCATGAACATGGAGACTGGCTCTTACTGGAGGAATATGAAGAGTTAGGAGAGAAAAATGGAAGAAAGCAAATATAGAAAAAAAGATGATAACATTATTTTTTTTTTATCTAAGACCATGGATATCATAGGCCCTTACAGCAATATTGCAGAGATGCACAACATGAGCTGGAAAATGAGTCAGGGATCAGAATCTAGCCTTTTATCCGCCTTGTTTCACTAAAGCAGTGGTCACCCAGGGAGAGAGGGCTTTCTTACATGCACTCGTCCTCTCTAACTGAAATTATGCATGCCGCTGTGTTTCGCAGTCATCATCATCGTCACCACAGTGGAATGAACTGGATTTTTCTTTAAAAAGGTGAAATGCGTTCTCTCACAGACCTTTAAAGGTTAAAAAGGCCTCGTCTATTTTTGTACACCTTTCCTATCAATCTAGCAACCATTTTTGCTCTGTTCTCTTTGCCCTCAGGTGATGATGTGTGGGAATTTTCGATGTATGTGCACTATAGGAGGCTATATCATATTTCCCTATTGCCGCGATTCTTGTGTGTGGGATCTAATGGAAGAAAGTGATGTTCAGCAATCCAGCATGATCAAACACATCTTTGGCCACCAGAGATAGTGGTTCGGAGCTGTGTTTACCACAACATCCTGGATATATCCTTCTTTGCATGGGTACATACAGATGGGCCACAATATGTGCATGTTTGGATAGTATATAGATATGTATGAATGCATTTCAATAAATGCTCGGAGCTATGAAGCCGGGCACTGCTCCCCCACTACTGCTGGCATTCAACACAAAGGAAAACTAATTAATATGGTAATGTCATGCTATCACATTTACTGATAATATATGGCACGCTTTGTTGCTTTGATTACACTGATTTGACCTTTGATCTCTAAATGAGTAAATGAACTGAAATGATCAAATATGAGTGTAGTACACAAGGTTCATGTGACCTGGAGGTGATGCTATGCATAGGTACATACAGAACTCTGCACCATCTTGCAACCATCCACCATAATACACATAATACATAAACTGATATCAGGGAGGGTCCAGTGGGAAACAAGACTAACATTGGATTTTTAATGAAAACAGTGTAAGAGAAAAAAAAAATCATACATTGTACAATATTAATCTTTTTAAACATGTTAAACATTTTTTACAAGGATCCCTTTAATTTGTTTATTAGCTAGTGAGAACTTAGTGGTCAACATATACACAAACGCGACATATCTTATGAGCTAAAATGAGCTGTCTCCAATGCTGATGTATTGGTAAGGCTCTAGTCAAGCATTCAAAAGCCATATCATCTTCCATGTGGAAGGATGGGGATCCAGGTATATTTTTCAGTAACCCTAAGCCCCTCCCATCTCTACCCCAGCCCCCAACACCAATGCTCCACTGAGCAGCTTAGAAGATTATTCACCCCAAATCTCTGTTAATCACATCCATGCACACCCCCTGGTAAGCCCAAGGCCACCCAGCACAGATTCCGTTTGTATGTAGTGACTGAAAAGGAGCAGCTGTTGGTGGCTGTCACTGACCTGCTGCTTGCCAACACTTTCCTATAGGAGCACTTTCTACCTCTTCCATCACGTAAAGCATCTAAGTAGATTAAAATGCACTATCTATCAAAGGAAAGACGGGTGCCACTTCAGAAAATGGCATCAATTTTTTATATATGACATTTCTGTAGACAGATAGGTATGGAAAATCAGTCCAATCTTCCAGTGATCGCCCATCATGGGGTGATCAGTCTCCACTGAGAGAGAACAGTGTTCCCCGTGTGAACACACACATGCATATTCATGCACTTGCTGGGAAAGGTGCACACTGACACACAGAGGGAGGTACGTGTGCAAACACAATCACACATAACATCGCTTTCTCGAACACATACATACACACGCACGCACACACACACACACACGTGATAAAACTGCTTCATCCATCAACATCTTTATGCTGCAGACGTTCACGTTTCAAGTTAATCATCTCTCTCTTCATCCTCTGTCAGTCTTCTGCTATTTTTTTTTACCAACACCCACCATTTTACAGCAGGTCATGTGCAACAAAGGAGTTAGCTTCTTCCAACGCTTCTGACAGTTCTGTTTATCCACATACTGTACCTCAGCCTTAGTCACAGCAATCATTCTCCTTCATACAAATCTCCCCTGCCAATCTCCACCATGCTACAGTATGTACTTTGCATTACTCCATCCATTTTTCCCCAAGAAAAAAAATGTGTGTAGAATGCTTTCCAAATCTAAAGCAAAGGTTCAGTTCAAAGAAAAACAAATGAGGAATTCACATATAGCAGCTCATTTGAGCAGAGTGTGTGGTGCACTGGTTGACAAAATAACTGTAAATACTGACATGGCTAATCTCAGCACAGCTGTTAGTATTAGGTCCTTTAATCCTGGTCCAGATCGGTGATGTGCTCACACTGGCTTGGGGACAGATGAGCAACAGCCACCAGGCTGCCAAGTGGGCTAAAGGAGGCAGACTGGTCTGACGCTTACTTTCAGACATGATAAGCTGTGAATCTGCACGTCCTGAAGAGCAGCCCCAAACAGCACAGTCTTTGTGTTGCATCATATAGCCTTTTGACTACATGACTAACACTGCTGCAATCTCATGGCACCACCAAAACTTTGAAATGTAATTTTTACTTTATTCTTTTATCACAACTGGTACACACGTCGGTCCTGACAGGAAGCTCAGAAATAAAGGAAAATAAGGATGGCTACCAAAAACACCACTCTTATGGACAGAGAAGACAATTTCCTTCATTAAAAAACATGCATTTAGTTGTCAAAGGAAGCGAAAAATAATGATGTTTATGGATGGGATATTTGTATCTTTTTCAAAATTTGTAATAAAACAATTATAATCCTGTTATACTACTAAGTTGAATTTCCATAATAATAGTTAAGTGAATCATGCTGCCTTTTCTTTTGTCTAAAATGAAAATCTGTATATTTAGATTAAAAATATTATGTCTAAAGTCAAATCATTTGAACATCCCAGAACTAGTATACCTGTACCCAAATATGACTATTAAAGCAACAAACAAAACCGAGCTGTGTCATGGCAAACCATTGTTATGATCAACTGCCTTTTTTTCTTTCTTTCTTTCTTTCTTTATAGTGTTCTTTCTGTCTTGACATTAGGGTTACCAAAAAATTGTTTTAAGACTTACTCTAAGCTCTGCAAACGCACACCGATATGTGTCAATGCTGTTAGCTCAGATGTTCTCTATATAGAGAAAGATCAGACCTAGTTGATTTCCTAGTTCCATGCTTTACTTCATTTTATCAAAATCAAATCATATTTGTTGATGCTTTCATGACCTGTCAATCAAAGTTCCAACTGACAGGCTATCACTCATCACAGATAGCTCCCCCGATGAAATACTGTACACAACACAGGGACGGTTCTCTTCCTGCAGGCGACATAATAACCCTTTAAATCAAGGTAAAAATGACTGCTGTGAGAGGCTGACTCTGCAGCATGAAGTGCCACAATGGAGCCTGTCTGCACTGACTTTACTGTCTGATATGCATGCAATGCTGTGTGCCAAACCTAATTGTCTGTGGTCAGATGAACAAGAGAGAGAAAGAGACAAGACAACATCTGTGTCACATTTCAGTAAGAAGAAAGGTCAGAAGTGTAAGACATGCAATAAATGACTGACAGATGCAAGCATGGATCTGGATGCCAACCCATATTCTCTAGGTACAAGGCGTAAGGAAACTGACAATCCTGTCTTAATCTTCTGGATAAAGAAAATCAACCAGCATCCCCTTAGCATGCAAACAGCCAGTGCAAACAACATATACCAAGTTGGCTTCCACAGCCTATCTTCTTTTACTCCATGATTGAAATTCAAATATTATTCATTGAACTGAAACTATTTAATTAAATAATGGCATCAAAACAGAAAGAAGGAAATTCCTGCAAACTATGGGGTGTCTTATGTTTACCTTGAGTTAGTTTCATGCCATTGAGCAAGGATTATACCGAAATTCAAATGTAATTAAGCAATTCAGAAATGGGATGACATTGATTAAGCCAATGTTGGACAAGCCTGTGTGGTAGGTGGCAAAATGTCTGAACAGTTTAGATAATTTATTTAATTGACTTTAAAAAAACACAAAGTTCAGCAAGGCAAAATAGATTAAAAGGTTGTTTTCCTTTCACTGATAATTATTAAGTCTTCTAATCCTCTTGGTAAGCACCCAAATGCTTTGAAATACATTTTGACGGGGACTAGAACGTGATAGAATTTCTTCCTACTCAGAGGGTTGGTAGTGTTTTTCACTGTAAAGTATTCAAACTGAGAGGTTAGGAGATATGAAAGGAGGAATGAAGAAGGGTTCAATCAATAAAAGTTCACTTTTTATAGTTAATAAAGCTGTATTCACCCTGTGCTCCCTACACTACAAAGACTGCACTTATGATTGTTAAGTTGCTCCAATTATTGCCTGGCAGAGGCGTTTGAGAAAAGCACCATTAACCCCAGCATCCGAAGAAACAGAAAACAGCCGGGTGTTTTCTCTCAGGGAATGTAATTGATGAGACACCGTGGAACAACACACCCACTGGAGCATCCAGTCCCTCAGCAAATTATTACTTGGCTTACAGTATGTGTGGAGTCTACCTGGTTGCTATTTTCATATTTGGTGCCTGACTATACCACAACATACTGTCCTAATGTACTTTGAACCAGAGATGGCAATATATGAAATCTGAACTTCCTCATAAATAAAACCTTTTTTTGTCTTTTTTTATACAAGAAACATCCAATTGTGCATTATTACCCTTTCATTGTAGGGTAATAATCACCATTTTGGGATTGAAGATTAATGTGTAAATGTATGTACATTGCAGCATGTTTTCCTGGCAGCAGTGATATGCGTAAACACAGCTGCATTCAAAGTGTGCTCAGTAGACAGCCTAATCCACACGGCAGAAGAGCCTTCAAACTGACACACTAGTCGCCAACCCCCCACACATCACTAAGGCTTTTTCCTTTTCTTTTAATCCAAGGCTACATCGTAATAAATTATTTCTGCACTAAAATATCTATCTATACGTTTATGTCTGAATCAAAGTACACTGAGTAATGTGAAAGTATACTGAGAAAAAAAAGGACTGTCTATAAGGGCAGCACAACTCCAAGGTGATTAACAAACAGCAACAAGGTCCTGGCCTTGAATTGAGTTTGCCTGGTCTGTGTCTGCTTACATTTCCACTGGGTGATCTGTTTTCCTCCTGCAGGCCAGAGACATACAGGTTGGGTGACCAGGATAATCTAAATCATAGTAGGTGTAAATGTATGTCAGTCTACATGTATTGGCCCTGTAAAAGACTGATGACCAGAACATCAGTGTACCCTGCCCATCTTCAAATATTAAGGTAGACCCCATCCTTGTCTCTGAACAGAATAAGTGATGTATGCATTTTAACAAATAAAAAGAGCAGACAGAAGAGCTGTTCAAACTCAACAGGTTTTGTGTTATGTCTGCTCTGCTAGTACTGCTTATTATATTATTTGAACTACATATGATTGATTGTTTTTAGTCATGCTAGTCATATGACTCTTGAGATGGCAATGTCGGTCTACTGACTGGCTGATTGCCACTTTAATCCAGATTGAAATATCTCAATAACCATTGGATGAATTGCCATGAAATTTGGTACTAATATTCATGATCCCCGGAGGATATACCCTAATAACTTTGGTATTTCCTTGTCTCTAGCACCCTCATCAGATCAAAATTTTGATTTAGTCAGTAAATATGGCTTATGACCAAACACAGTTGAAACAGCTTATAGTGATCAAAAAGCTTGGGACAGAGTCATTCCTATACAAATGCTGTTTAAATAATTCACTTATAGTAATCCAGTAGTCTGCTTGCAGTGTTCATTTCAACACATAGGCATCTTTCATTATTTTTATGCTTTAGACCAAAAAAATGCTGTAGATAAGTAAACATTATTTCTGTTAAACATCAGCATAATAATATTGTCATTGTGACATATTAGACTTTCGTATGTGGCTTAAAACTCTGCTGTACAGCCTCACAGAGCTGCTAGCGTAGACTTTTAGTCTAGCTGTCATAAGCATTTTCTGATGCCTCAGACAACAGCCAAGCCAAAACGCATCAGTTTTGATAACAAAATTAAACCTGCAGTGATGAACTTTTACTACGTTCTAATTACTATAATGTATTCAACATCAACATATCAAGTCTTTTTGCTTATATTTATAATCATTTTAACAGTGTCAGATTGTTTGTCATAATGTGACTGGTACTAAAACGAACACCTAACATTGTTTATTTTAATTGACAGGATGAGTGCATGATGAAGTGCCAGTCCTTGTTAAAAAGAGAGCAGGTAGAAATTGAAGAACTTTTATCAGTGAAAGTCATGTGAGAACTATTCAAGGATATGCTGGGGTGCAGCCAGATATATTACTGTAGAGCTTAAAAGTCTCCAATATCTGGATTCACATCTCTGCCCCCATTGGCTTAATGGAATGAATCATATGGGAGCCTTCACTCCAGTGTCACTCTGCTGCACCACTTCTGGCTCAAATGCTAAAATTATTACAGTATAGGTGAGTGGACTCCACACTCCTTTCAAAAATTTCAAAAGGCTGTGACTTATCCTGTAAGTGCAAGAATCTTCTTTCAGGGCATGCTTAAGAGCTTGAGGAATCTCATCCACCTCGTCAGCCATTTGGTGTAGGTATTAACACCCCCCCCCCCCCCCCCCCCCCCCCCCCCACCCACCCCCCCACCCAATAATCTTTTTGCAGGGAGATAGGGGAAAAACGTAATCAGCTCAGATAACTAGGCTATCACAGAGGTTTAGGCTTCCACATCTATCATTTTTTTTGCGTTACAATTTTTAAAAAAGGAACACTTTTTTTAATGAGAAAATTTTTCACTTAGCTCATTTGTCTTCATCCTATGGAGACCACCAGAATTATTGCCAAGCATACAGGATTTCTTTGTTTCCTTATCATTTAATTGATCAGCAGAACGATCTGTAATAATGAATTGTTTCAGAGCAAATTCATAAATTACAGAGCGCAGCATGTAGTAACAACTTCATTAGCTGGGTCTTGAGGTTTTATCAGTATGAAACGCTCATTATAGTGTTACCTTGCATTCACGTTTCTATTTGCGACCAATCAAAATGAGAGCAATACTTAAAAAAATTAAAATAAAAAATTAACACATTTCATTGTAAGCAATTCCAGCTGGATAAATTTTATCCTAGACTATGAAGACTTTTACTTCTTTGTTTGAGGAGTATGTATGAATTAGTAATAAGCCCAGTGATCCCCTTGCTGCTAAATAGGTTAGAGGAAAGACTATATAATTATGTATGAGGGAAGATGGTGGTTGTGAGAGACAGTTCAACAGACAAAAAAAAACAGTATGTCAGATAGCAAGATGTTGAGAGGGATTGGATGTGGAGAGAGTGTTTATTCTGGATGGGTAGCTGTATAGTTACAACCTTGGTGGGTGTGCTGTTGAGCACTGCATGGCTGAGTTGAGCTGCAGTGCAACTTGCTGTGGCTCACTCTCGAAACCCTCACCCACAGAGACTTCCCCAACTGTCACATGCCACTGAACCACAGTAAACAACGCACACACATACACACGTAGTGTACACACACAGCGGAGCCATTTTCATTAACAGAACCACTGGCACACTCAGCCCAGCTGGTCCCTGAGTCGACACTGGAACTGCACATCTGGTGTCAATGCTCTGTTGGAGGGAGGCCATCTGGTTGGATGGAGGGAGGGGGAGACAGGAACAGAGAGGGGGAGTCAAAGGAGATTGGGGAGGCCACAAAAAGAGGATTCTCATCGATACTGTGCCATTCAACATATGCACATAAAAAAAATGGATGTGTTAGTCAGATGAACTGTATACTCTGCGTGCATTAGTCCTCTTCTGAGTAAGAGGATTAGATGTCAAAGTTAGGTTTGCTCTCTGAGCATTTGGAGCTAATGGCAATGAGCAGATAGCATGTTTAATGGCTCTGACTCTCAGCAAAACGCGTCTTCTCAACATGAATTATGCTTCCTCTGTATTGTCCTTTGGTATCCACAGGGAACTTAATATTACATAATACATAAAAAAACATTAATAATTCTAAAGTGTTTCCATGTGACATTGCAGTACATTTCTACTTCCCTGTTCATCTTGCTGTAATGTATTATGTTATTCAGTGTTACAGGGCCTACCAGTCTGTTTGGATTAGAACACTGGCTGTTGAAGGCATGCCTGTATAGAATCCATGCAACGCTCCAATTAACTCTGTTGAGCTGCATTTATACTTCACTGGAAACTATATATGCAGAGCTACACAGCGGTTGACTATTCATGGTGTTCAACGGTGTCGCAGAGATGCTCATCTACAGCTGCAAACATGAAGCCAATGTGTAGACAGAAGAACAAGCCATGACAAAATCATCTTAGTCACCCATTGATGCACTGACACAAGCAGAGTGAAGGCCCTGCAGTGGTTTGTAGCCGCAAAGAAGACAGGTCCATCAGCAGAAAACTTCCTCTATCCTCCTGATTACATTACTGATGACTTTTGATAGATACATTTACAGATAGACTGATGTTGGTTGAAGTCAAGCATCTCTTTAATTCAAACAGAACGCACGTTACAGACACAGAGAGTCCGCAAAGTCACCGTGGAGAATTCCGAAGAAGGAAAGAAGTTCCGGGTATTTATCCTGATGACCTTAGGAGGCACCTTTATTTGTTACATATTTCCAATAGACCTTGACAAAGCTTTACAGAGCTCTCCCTACCACATGATATCCATATTACTTTATCATGCTGTTACTCTAGAGGCCCTGCTGTCTAACATATACATACATACATATAATCATACATGCTACAAATTTTTCTATCAACTTTTAATATCCTCTCTTTAATTTTTACTGACCACCCCAACACAGATAGAGAAGTGACGTTTAGTTACAGTCAGGCTCACATTTGTGTCAAATGAAACAAATGTACGTTAAGGCACATACATTCACACATACACACAGGCTTGCAAACACGGACCATGCACATAAACTGCCTCCCGCTGCCAGTGGCTGACTGAATCATGCTCTTATTAAACCTTGATCGGAATTCGAGCTAGAGTATTATCCACTTACAGTTATTAATGCTGCAGCTCTCTGGGGAGGACAAAGCAGGCAGTGAGGGAGGGACGCACACCGCACATACAGATGCTGACATAAAAGCTCTTATGACTGTAGGTCGGACTGTTTACATTACATGCATGGATGAGGTTTGCATTATTTCAATGTCTAGAAAATAGCTGTTCCTATTAAGTAAAATTGGACAAATGCACATCCATTTTAAAAAGAGAAACAAAAAAGCACCCAGCAAAAAAAAAAAAAACTAATCTCTTCACACACACATTATTATCAAACCTATCAGAAAAGTGGTGAGTACCGAGATACCCTGCACTAGATGCTTGATGAGACATAACTAAATTGTTCCTAAAATCCTAGCCTCAAGGGAGAAAGAAATGGAGATTCTCATTTTACTTTTCCAATATACTTAAACCTCAGCTCTTGTTAATTAGAAATCCAAAGACATTCCATCTTTTGGCAAAGTTAATTAAAAATGTGCACACTTTACCACTTCTATGAAGAGGTACATAGAAAGAAACATACAAGTAAGAGAAGAGGGAATGAAAGGGAAAAGGCAGAGAAATTAATGGAGAGTTCATGTTGCATGTACAGTAAAAGCAGACAGGAAGGCAATTAGGAGATGTTAAGTGGTTTGCTGATTGAAGGTCTGTAAGCTCTGTGAAAGACAGGAGAGAGGTATAGAAAAACCCAAGATTCATGCAACATTTATATATGTTGCCATGTTACCGAACTGAGATGAATTTGCATTGCTTCCAGGCATATGAGCCTGGTTGAGTGTCCATAAAACAGAGCAAGACTTGGCAGGTGCAGAAGGAAAATATTCCAAGCCTAACTGTGTGAACACATTCCATCTGTGTTTGTGTGAAACTGGTGAATTCTTAGCAGTGAGTAATAGTAAATAGCCTTAAACCATGATCTGTATGGTGAAGATTTGACACTATTACACATACCAAAGTCACCTTTACACTGAGATCAGACAGTCCTGCATGCACTAGCTATCAGAGGAGATTTAAAGAAACACTCAGACTTACAATATCATTAGATACACTTCTGTCATTTGCAGTTTGAGATTCTCTTCTCTTTGTGGCTTTGATTGGGATTTGTAGCTTTAATGTAGTGCCTCTAATTTGTACTGATGATGATTTGTTGTTCAACAATGGAGGACAAAGGTTGGCTTGAAACCGAATTAAATTGTTGCCACCTACACAGATGCCTTTTAATTAGATAGGACTGAATCACATCATGTTTTTGTTGTGTTTTAGGGAAAAGGACATTTCATTTCTAGGGTCCAAATTGGTATCGCAATTATAAGATGACTTGGTATGGACAGAGCTTTCTGCGAACCTGTAGCCAATGAGTAGGGACAAAATGCTGTCCTTGTAAGTTGCTGGCTATTGCTTTAGTCACCATCTTCCTCTCATTCACACACACACTGTCTTCTATTTCTTCATTTAGGTGGTTTTGCACATTATTCAACACTGTCTCTGTTTCCTAAAAAGTAGTTTGCAGTAAAACGTACTTCGCTCCAATGCAACCAACCAACCTCAGGCTTTGCGCTTTTAGCAGTTTGTCATCCTTTCTAATCCTTAATAGTGCTTCCAAGAGCCGCATGAATTTTCCTCCCAGGGATGGTATGATACCAGCAAGGTCTTACACTGTCTGGACAACACAGTAATACAAGGGGAGTGGTGGCTGTTGAACAAGAGCCAGACCAGCTCAACAGGGGGAGGGGAACGCATGCAGGGAGAGGGAAGCGACAACTGTGGCTGGATCTGGCTTTGATGAGGAGGCATGAGAAAAGGGGAAGCTCAGTCTTCGAGGGAAGCAGGTGTGTGAGGAGGTGATAAGAACGCTGTGGCAGGCGTTAGACACACATAAGCACACACACACATACATGCAAACAAACAAACATACTCCTGCAAAGACCACTTATTGAAACCGTTCATTCAACTTTAACACTAAATTTAAATGGCATCCCTTCAAATAACTTGCAATGGTGCAGTCTCTAACTCTTTGTGTTCCCTCACATCATAAGGAGACAGACAGAGAATTATGGCGTAAAAAACAGAAAAAATACAGAGTGGGATGAAGATGATGAGAAGGGAAAAAAAGAAAAAAATAGAGGTTGATTTAAGGTGCTAATATTGTGGAAAACACATTTTTCTGGGGAAGAGGATGTGTGTTTCAGTTATTGTTTACTGTATGTGTCCCTGCTTCCACATATACAGTAAACCAAATGCACATACATTAATGTGCAAGAGTTAAAGCATCCCTGGGGAGTGCTTTGTGGCAACGCGTGGTATGAAACAGGGAAAAGTAATTTATGGATAAGATATTTGTTTGGCTGGCTTATTTCAGAATCCATTAAGATTAATTAAGTGTTGCTAAATGTGGTGCTATAGAGTTCACATTTCGCAGATGCATTCTAATCATTAGCTCACAGTTTATTCAGCCTGCTTAACAGCTGCTAATAGCCTGAGTGAAGCCAGACCAGAGTGTTCTAATGGTTGGAGAACAGCAAGTGTGGCTGTTGGACTGATGGATGGTGACATAGGGCCCAGACGTAGTGAATTGATTGAGAACATCCATTGCAGTGTTAATGTATAAACCATGGTGCATGAATGTAAATATAAACCCAACACACATCATCGTAGTATGCACCTGTCTATGCTTGTTAATCAAAGGCAGCAAGAGAGTAAGTGAGACAGAAAGGAGGCAATTAGACACTCTGTCATCAAATATTTGGTTTGTTTGGCAGTAAGACTGCATTTAAAGAGTGAGGGAGACACAGCCAAGCACGCTCAGTCTACTTCATATCCACTGTTATTTCAGATAGACTTTGCACAAGCAATTAGCTCCAATCAGGGATTAATTGAGCTAACACAGAAGGAGAAGGATGGTTTTGGAATTGTTCTGCTATAGCATTTGTGCTAAGTCCAATTAAAACATCATTTAATTGATTGCCTGTCTGCTCACTATAACTGGGTACGCATTTGTCAGAACATGTGTGTGTTTTGTTAGCATGTGTGGTCGTACCACACAAAGAAGTGCGTAGATGCGTTCAATGACATTTTTGAAGTAGGAACAGTCATTTGAATTTACCATGTCTATCATCATTTGAACATCTACAGTTCCATGAAAACTGAGCACACTCAATCTGCTGATGAGGATTGTGTAATATCATGGAAGGCTTCAGAATAAGCAAGTAGGTGGACCTTGAGTTGTGACTGGTTTTTCAACGGCTGTTTCTAAGGTCAATAACTTTTCTATAAAGGTCATATTTGCAGTTCGACATATAGTGTTTTTTTCTTGTTTTACTATTGGTTTATTTAATTATCATGCCTGCTGTCTGACTGATTGCTGCTCTTGAGAACAGGTGGAAGAACATTGTAACAACCAACAAAGCTACTTTTCAACATATTGTAAAGTACATGAAAGCATAATGAGCAAAACAGATCAAGAATACAATTTTGAACCAATAAAATAAATGATGATCACACAGTAAATAAAAAATATTAGCCAGTATTTAAAAGCAAGTGTGTTGCTCTGAAAATAATATGGCTATGGATTGAATCAAGGATTAGTAACACTGTTGTCTCCTCAGCCATGTAATTCCTTGGAGGGTACTGATGGCAAAGACCTTAACACCTCTGGTCCTTAAAACTGATTTCAGGATGGACAAGAGAGCTTTGCCCAATGATATGAGGCTGCTTTAATAATAAGCTGTTCAAATCTAAGAAAAAGATACTTGTCTGATCTAAACAAGCATTAAAAATTAAATCAGGTCACATAAAATCATATAAATTATTCATTTAAACATGCATACTCAGAAGTTATACTAGTTCTGTCAAGTAATAAAATTATTTTTGGTTATCTATGATGAGTCCTTGATCATTCTTTGTCCCTTCTCTGACCCAGTCTGAGCAAGAATATACAAGGGTCATTCTGCCAAATCAGTGCCATATGCTTTTAATGTATATTATGTATGTGTTAAGGTAACAGGACTGAGTGAAAACTTGGGGATGTATTTTATATCTAAAATGGAAATAGAGTCAAACAATAATACAAGAAATAATATTTCTGAGGGATTCTAATCATCTTTCATGGTGAGGTGTAGTGTTAGAGAGTGAGAACAGGCTAAAATCCTATTTCTTTAGTGGTCTTGATAGTTTTTATTAAGGTTTTACATGATGTATCTTCAAATTGCAGTTAGAACAAAGTGTAGGACACTTTATTTGACAATACAATGTATTATACAGATCATTTTCATGCATATTTATGCATGTAATGTCTTGGGGACGGAAAAGGCACCAATTCAGCAGAAAGAGCCACAACTTTTATCTTTTTGTGGGAGTGTGGCACAAGAGAACTAAGGAACTACAATGTTGTGATAAAAAAAATGAATCTAATATTGTAAATACTCAATGGAAATGTAAATTGATTCAATAAAATATGCAAAACAGACAAGACAAATGTTCATACTTGAAGGCATGACTGCACTGAAATGGCATGGACTGTAACTGTAGCTGAGTCATGACAGGAGCTGATCTAAAGGGAATCTGAATCAAGCTTGCAGACAAAAGGTATAGCTTCTTTACAAATGCATTCACACAAACGTGTACCCTGAACTGCAAATGTCTGTGAAGTTAGTACTGTTTTGTGCCACTTAAGCCAGATTTTTTTCTGGACATTTGAGCTTTTTTATACCAGTCATGTCAATTCATCCGTGGGCTATAATTATAGTATGTTTTATGCTTTAAAGTAATGCTTCTTAGATAATGGAGATCTGTGCGTCATTACCTTCTGTTATGTCATCTTCACTTTGGACAGCAGAGGAGGTGGGGGGTCCTGCTCAGTGTAAAGCAGTTAACAAAGGCCTTTAAATTTGCACAGTGCTTTTCAGTTGTGCTTAAAAAGTCCAAATCCAGTACGGAGAGTTAACATTATAAAACAAAAAACAAATTACATCAGCTATACTCAAGCTCTATCTGGAGCTTGGGTGGATTGTGACTGAAACTCACTATCTATTTTGCACTTGAATAAAAGGTTCAAAACAGACTGCTCGCTGTGAACACATCACTGTTGAACTTTTATTAGTTCTGATTTACGAGAACTGCACACTTATCTATATTAGATTTTGTCTATAATGTTGTAACTTCAGCTAATAGAGGATTTGCCTCCACACTTTTATGTGGAACAAACTGGTGCAGATATGTTGGCAAATTCAAATTAGTCATTTGTGGAAATATTGACCCATAACTGATTTAAACATAAATGCTCAGAGATCTACATCCATTTCTTCACAGAGAAAAGAGACATATACTGCAAGTTTGCTTTACTATGCTATTCTGACTTAAAGGCAAAACATTTTCCCGTCCTGAAAAATCATCTTCATCTTATGTCCTCCTATCCGTTCCCTTTAGCGGTTGGCATTTTACCATACAAATAGCAAGCAGGTTACTAACACATTACTTAAATCCACACATAACAGTGCTTTTTGGCTTAGCAAATTACAGGAATGGAGTCATTTTGTTAATCTTCTAATCCATTTCCCACTCAATAAGTGACACACCTCAAAATACAAATTAATTATGTTAAAAGCCCGAAAAGACTCTGCCTATGTTCCTTCTGTATAACAGACATGGAACAATTGCTTCTACACATGGATGGTGAATTAGATTCTTCCATTCAGTAAATACTAAAAAGCCTTAGCACTTAAATGTCTGACTGATATTAGTTAATCAAGCTTGAACAGACTGTCTCCAAGTATGATTGCAAATGCCTCAGCTGCTCTTCCATTACTCCAGATCTAGCAACAGTCAGGAGAGCTGTTTGATTTCAAATTAACAGAACAGGTAGGTCAAGTGTTAATACCTTACTGTAATTGTCTTCTGGTTAAAGGGGAACAGGTTTAACGTCTGAAACACTCACATATTTTCGTATTAAACTGTGCTTGAGCAAACTCATCAGAATGTTGAGCAAATTCTCAGAATCACCACAAAAGGTTTTATGTATTTTATTAATTAATTAATCCATTCATTTATCCTTTCTTTAATATCAATCACTTTTTGATTCCTACGATTCAAACCCTAGCATCTTCCTCATATTAAAGCTGTGTATTGGTTAAGAGGTATTGTTTTATGTTGTTTTTGTGTACTTTTATGCATCATATCAAAAACATTATAAGGTACAGCCCTTCAGACCCAAACATATTTAGATAAGCAACATCACATGATCCATTATCTGACTGGCTAGGTAAAATCATTCATGAAATATTGCTGCAAAGAGTAGCTTTGCATTTACCCTACACTACATCCATTACCTTGATTGATATCTATATCATACAAGAACAAAGGTCACTTTGCAAATCATCAGAGGAAGTTATTACAACGGCAGGTTTAAAGAACTGAACTGTGTCGTATAAATATTTTTTTTGTTTTAGTCTGTATAGAATTACAATTGGTTTAATTTCATAAATCCCAGAAGCACATGCACTCCGCTATATTAGTTCATATGCTGTAGATACTGTAGCATACTGCCAAGTAGCTATTGGACATTTCATTTTTGCTACAGCAATGAGTCCTTTATTCACCAATCGTTACGCCGTAATCTGCTTAAGTGCAACCAAAACCTTGAAACCTTATCTCCAGTTCTGATTTGAAACTCAGTGTGGGAATCTGTAGTCTACAGCGACATGGACTTACAGATCAGACACAAGTATATGAATATATTAAATTTGTGAGTTTAGAAAAAATGGCTTTTAAGAAAAAAAGCAAGTGTATGCAAGAGTTGTAGAAATTGTGCAATGAAAAAAAAACTCTTCTGTAAAAGCATATTACAGAATGAAGTTAGGTGAGTTTGTTGGATTTAACTTAAGCTTGGATAGTTCTTCACAACAGCCTTCACTATCAGTTGCCTGCATGGTCTGAATTCACTCCATTAGATATTTCCAGGACAATTGTTTATAATAGCTCCAGCTCTAAGAGTGACAGAGAGAAAAAATGACTGTCACCCTTTTGTCATTGTTATTTGGGTAAGATCCAGATCACAGCTATAGCGCACGGCAAGGCTAAAAGAACACTACTGGCCATAAATTGCTTCATCTGTTGGCAACGGAAGTGCCGACAGCGGATGCAGGCAGACAATATAAACCAACAACCTGATTGTTTCAGGGGCTTCATGACCCCTTGTGACAACTGCCTCGCACCCAACATCCATCATGGTAAATGATGAGGTGTGTGTTTGTCTCTACTTTATATGCATTTCTGCACACTCTGACAGAAAGCTGTCAGCTGTGGGGCTCGAGTGATTTTCCACCGGCATCCATGGAGAAAATCCTGGTTGGATTCAGAGCTGCCTGGCTTTTCTGATTTGTAAGAGTGCTGGAGACAGGCCTAGCAGGTTTAAGCAGATTAATTAGGGAGTAGCGAAGACTGTGAAGAAATCTCTCTTCCATAGATGCTATATCCACTGACACAGCTTTGCATACCGGCAAGTCCCTGAAATGTGCACACTACCACCCGCATCTCTCTCTAACTCTCTCACAGACACACACATTTATACTGCACATACACACGGAGGAGACACTGCTGGAGGGCCAAAAGTCTGCCATAGCCCCTTCTCATCCTCTCTCTCCAGGGTTAGTCCAATAATCATATACCCCTCCTTCTTTCCTGCAATGTATTTATCCTTCCCTTTTTCCCTCTCTGTCTGTGTTTACTTAGAGCACATTTCCACTTACAAGGAAAAAGCTATTCTGTTAGGTATGATTTTCACTTCCTGTCTCCTCGTTGGAATGAAGTGTTCATGTAAACATGGTTGCCCATGAGGAGAATAAAAAAGCATCTGATATACAGTACGAAAGAACTTCAATGATTAGCGGGTGTGTAAGTGGTGCAGTTGAAAATATCAAAACCCGATAATGATGGAAGTTGCTTCTTTGTTCAGCAGAATGGGCGTTTCTCATGAGATATGGAAAGTGAACTCATCCAAACTTAAAACCAAAACATGTAATCCCTCTACACATTCTGTGAACACCCATTATCGTCCATCTTATCTCACTGCGCTGATTGATATTGAAGAAAAGACAAGGACAGAAAATAGAAGCACCCCACCCTCCCCTCCACGATTCCTCATCACCATCATCATTTTCATCATTACATGAAATATGACCGAGAGCAGAATCCCACAATGCCGTGCAAATGTCGGCGTGAGTTAGCATCAAGAAGACACAAGAGATATGCATGCATCATCTGGCCAGGAGAACATCACTTGTGGGGAGACAGCCAGAGGCCCTAAGGAGGAGAGGCAGAAAGGCAGAGAGGGGGGTGGGGGGGATGGGTGAAGAGGAGAAAATGATATTCACCATAGTACAGGCAGAGAAATAATACAGAGAGGCAATCAGAGAAAATGGAGGCATAATATCCCGGCACTGCATAATCTCCACAGATTCAAGCATAATGCATAATCTCCACAGGTTCAACAATACACCATGTGCCCTAATTCTGAGCCAATTACAAAGTGGGTACTATTTGCTTTGCATGTGTACATGGGTATGGATTTGAGTGGGAGGAGCATGAATGTGGGAGTGAATTTAAGATTTGGGAGGGGGGTTGTCTTTCTGAAGGGAGCAGACAGCTGGGGTCCCCATGCATGCAGCATCCCTCCCCTTTGCCTTGTATATACTCTAATGCCCTTCACTGACCAGATTAAAGCCCAAATGACAAACGCACAAAGGCTGGAAACATCTGTTCTGGAACACACTGTCCATTCCTCCCCATGCTGAGCACTGTTGGTCACTCCTCAGTTCCAGTCCCCATGCGGACAACATCTGCAGCAATGGACTAGTGCACATTAACTACTGGAGCATGTCACCAAGCTAACCCACTAACCATGAGTGCATCATCCTTTACACAGGAACACAATTGCTTTATAAAGCAGCTTTCCACGTTGTTGCACTCTGTATAATCAAATAGATTTTACCGGTAAACCAAAATATCCATTTTGCCTTTCTAAAAAGTGCTGTGATAGCCTTTAAGTACAGTCATGTTTATACGATAGCCTGTTGTGACAACAGTAGTGACTCACTGGTCTCCAGTGCAGTGTTTTGATCTTGCTGCTATGGGTTTCCTCATTTCTAATAGCCAAATGACATGATGCATATGAATTTGCTCTCAGTATTGTGTTCTCTTGTGCCATCTTTCCCTTCCCTGGCACTAGGCCTGGGGTATAAAGGGTTGCTGTAAAGAAAAGGTAAAAAAAGGAAACAGCAAAGTAGTGTGGCTCCTATGATGTACGAAATGCTGCTGTTGTGGACAATATGTTTTTCCTTGTTGTGTCTGCTGCACATTTACATCCATTAACAATAACCGTTTTACTCTAATACAGTATATAGCATCTGTGCCAGCCTCTTGTGTGACTAAAAACACTGGTTGTAAACGAAAGAGCCTTCCCTCAAAAGTAAGAGATGAGTCTTTGGCAAAAGAAATTGCCTCTGCAACAAATGCAATTACAAGGCTTGCCTTCATTTATTGTGAATTAGCGTGTCTTTAAGTATGATGTTAAGCCAGTATAGACCCTGTAGCTCTCAACGTGTGTTTCCTATCGCTTTTAATTCAGATAAGGGATTTTTACAGCTGCAGTGAAGGACTTAAGAGTCCTCACAGCATAAATTGAGCATTCTAGCAGTGCATACAAATCCATGAGATAGAAGGCACCAGAACTATAGTAATAACTTCTTTAAATTCTGCAAAAAAGGAATAAACATTAGCAGTGAAAGATCATAGATCACCAAGTCTGTGGGTGGAAGAAAGAAAAGACAGGGAAAGACAGGATGTGTTGAAGGAGATTGGTACAGGCCTCTGAGAGTGTTAAAGGTATTGAGAAAAATATTAAGACAAAAATGGCAAGACAATATAAGTGAGTGAGAGATCAAAACAGGGTGTTTGCTGTAGAGGACGGGGAAGTTAAGGACAGTGAGGTTCAGATTTATTAAGCCATGCAGTGCAAAGTGGTTATCAGTTGTCTGATGACCAGAAACCCCACTTGGTCCCCTGGTACACTGGCTCTATGTCTGCCTTCCAGTCTACCCCTCTGCCCTAGCAACACCAACAGTAACTATTGCTTGCTTTACAAACACACACATGTTCAAATCTTATTTGCTGCCTTGTTGCAATTACACCCTGTACAACAGAGAAGAATGAATTGACACACACTGGGGCACAGCACTTTGAAGATTCACTGGTGTAAAAGGCAGTGACAGGCCACATAATGGTGCTCACTCTGTTTAATATAGAGCATTTATTTATGAAATACACAGGTAAAAAGCATGAGGAAACGGGTGCTTGAGTATGTGGGCTTGGGGGTTAGATAAAAGAAAGATACTACATTCAGTGGATTTCATGAATTAATCAAGCTTCCGGATATTCTCCCCTTTTTACTCACTGAGGTGTATACTGAGGGAGTCTGATGTCATCTTATTGCTGCCCTGGCCCTGGCACTCCCCACTTCTTGTGAATCAGGGGATACGATGGATGGAGTTGTTGATGATTCTTGGGCAAACTGATGTGATGGAGGTGAATGAATGGGCAAACGGAAGTCTGAAAAGTGACACTTAGCAGTTCTAACAGCACTTTGGCCTAGATTGGGTGGGATGTTGGGTAGGCCACATGAATAATAAACCAACTACAGAGCCCCTCTGGCTGGCTAGTGATGTTCTTCACTCTCATCATCCCAGCCAGACTGGAGACCACTGAAGTGAGTGGATAAGGTTACTCAAATTAGTGGCATTAAATGAAAAGATATATATTTTAACATAATGACTAGCTTCCAGTCCTTTATATACCACAGAAGAATAGAGATAATACATTTTATTAATACTGCTGCTTGTTAATTTGTCAAAGTCCCTGGGTGTTTTTCATCAGTAAAAAATCTGCCTGAAGATGCCCTCTTACCCATATGCCAAAACAAGTCTTTAAACAGAGATTGCACATTGATGAGAACTGCCCAGCAACAATTATGAACCATTATCATTTTGCTGAGAGACACACGACTTAGCTTTGTCACACTCAGATGCACACACAATCACACATGAGTAAAGGCACTCATGCCCACACACATACTGTACATGTAGTTTGAGCACATGGGCATGCTAGGGGTCAGTTCAAATATCATTAATGTGATTTTAGTTTTTTTTCTGACCACATTCCACTCTAAACATCCTCATCTTGATACATGACTTTATATTACGGTTATGAAACATGACTGGATGCAGCTTTCTGAAAACAGAAGGCTACACCGCAGCTGCAGCTTCCAAAGATGACAGCAGCAATAACTTACAGCTGTATCTGTAATACTGTGAAGGCCTCATTCAAGGTCTGCTAATGGAGTAGCTTAAGCCAGCGCCAACTCATCTAAAAGGAGATGTATAGCCATATTTCAAATACAAATGTTGGAACATGACTGCATTAAATGACAGCCAATAATGTATTGTATATGGCATCACAATATACTACTTTGAAAGGTAGTCAGCAGTGTGTAATGAATCAAAATGTGATCTGTCAAAATGGATTGTGTGATATGGTCTTCGCCAAATCCCAACCCAAACATGTGCACACAAAACAGAAAATGAATGTCTCTATATACATAACATTGGTGAATGCAACTTTGAGTATCTGTTCATCAAGTATTTTTCTGACATAGAAGGTAAGATATATTATTTAATTCACTGTATTTTTTAATGGATTCAGTACCACGCAGTCTTCTCTTGCACTAGTGCGACTAAAGCATTAAAACTCAAGGCTACTTTGACAGTAAACATTTTTTCCATCTCTCTCTCTCTGTATAAGAAGTAATGTCTGTCAGATAGGAATTGAATAGCTGGCAGCTGCACCCTTCCATGCTGTTTTGCTGGAGGATTTTCAATCTGTGGGCAGGGCACCTCAGGCAGACAGGAATATTTGGTTTATTCATAACAGGGATCCTCAGTCACAGGCTGTGACAGGTGCATGTGAGCAGCTTGACCCTTTTTGACCTTTACCAGAATTTTGCCAATGACTTCCTAAACACAACCACTGTTATACTAATGGATGGTACTGACTGCTGCTGCTATTAGACTGGACATAACAGTGAATCTATTAACCTAGGAACTAAAGATTGGATATGGTGTAATAGTTACTACAGTAATCACTTATCAACTGTTAATATCACACATTTTAGTGTCTTCACTATTATCAGTTTAGCTTAATGTTAACTGACAAAATCTAAAGGCAGTTTAGTCCAGTCTAAGTCATACCTTTTTGAATAATTTTGTCAAGATAAGTATTCCATGGACTTTTTACAGTATCTTTGATTAGATAACAAGATACTGTAGCTGTAACTATGTCTATTCTTTTGAAGGAATTCCAACACTAGCCTAAACTTGATGATGCATTCATAAAACAGTAATAGAAAAAAAAATTAAAATCAATTGAGCCAACTTTGAAACAAAAACTGTGATCATTTAATCACAGTTTTTGCTTCTAAAAAGTGTTTAGTTAGCACTCTGGCTTTTGTCATGGAAAAATGCTCATCAAAGAATATTTTTCATCTTTTTTGACAAAATAAAAACACACATCATCTGAACAGGAGAAGTGGATTCAATTAGGACAATAACAGGGAAGTGTGAGAGATGATATTGCCAAATAAAGGCAATTTAAATTAAAGTCAATTTCAAATTACACTCACAAGCCACTTCATTAGGAACACCTGTGCAATCTAATGCAATCTAATACAACAGTTCTGCTATAAATTCTACATTTACGAAGCTTATACATTTTCAGTTTTTGTTGACATTGTCAGAAAGGTGATACTTCTACTTTGTGTTTATTATTGAGGTCATAGTGGGTGGTTGTGCTGTACCAGAGTGTGTTATATTAAAAAATGTTCCCGATATTTTGCCCCCCTCATGTATGTTAATGGAGCGGAGAAGTATTAGGAAAATCATTTAATATAATGCCCTCCAGTACACCACTACCACCCACTACAACCTCAATAATAAACAGTAGAATTATCATATTTCTGACAATGTCAACAAAAACTGAAATAGTATAAGCTTCGTAAATGTAGAATTAATGGCAAAGCCATTGGTCTGAATTGCATTAGATTGCACAGGTGTACTTAATGAAGTAGCCAGTGAGTGTAGAATCAAGTTGTCCATTGCTAAAGCATAACCTCTCATTTTATATGTCAAATATCAGGAGAATGACATGACCACCTAAAAGCATTTGCCAGGGTACACTAAACATCTAAACAACAGTCTAAATCAACTTTGTTAAATACAAAAATCAAAATGAAGCTTATTGATTGTAACATGTAAAAGTGTTGAAATTTATCTTGAATTTATGCAAAATTAGAAGGCTACACTAAGAAAGCCACATAGTAATCTAGTTAGTATGCTTCTTCACGCCAGGCATATGTTTCTTCCAACCAACTGTAAGAAAGTGCACCAGAGCTCTTAAAGGTGTTTGCATGGTCCAATTAACACCAGATGCTAGCCCTTAGCTAACTTACCGAACCTCATAATGCACAGACCTCCAAGGAGTGAACATGGTCCAGTTAGCACCAGATGCTAGCCCCTTATCTCACAGTCTTTAGCCAAAACAAAATGTGAATAAATTAGTTTCACTTGCCTGCCCTGGCCACCTCTATATATGCACTGTTGTAAGCCTGAGACCAACTTAAACAGAGGAAAATGAAACTCTGTATGAAATCAATTGATATTGTTTTCTTAATACCTAACACACCAAATAACAAATAATGGATGGATTGAAATATTATCTTTTATCAGCCACATTACAGGCATAATAGTACTATAGTAATCAACCACTTGATTGGATAATAATTATAGCAAGTATACACAAAATGCAAGTTGTACATTGGGATACAACCACTCTAATAGAACTTAGAACATAGATAGCAATCAACTAAACATTATAGCAGGGTGAAAGGTATTATGAATACAACATGCTAACCCATAAAAAATGAAAATAATAACTGTAATTTCTTTGTAAAATCAAATTCAGTGATTTCATCTTAAGTTTCTAACACTGGATGGCACATTCTTCTAATTGATTTCAATGGGTAAAGCATGTTTTGTGTGACTTTCATTGTATTCACCCACCATATCTTGCAGTTTTTGACAAGGGCCCTAAATGGTCTGAGTTAGACAAGCACTCCAGGGCACTGTGGCTTTTTCTCAGCTATCCAATCGTAAAAGCAGGTTGGCCTTCCCAGCAGCACTGTCAACAACAGAAACAGAGGAAAGGCTAGTAATGCTTATTACTGACCACCCAGAGCTATGGTATCTGATTTAACTGACAAAAATTGCCACAACATAAACAACAAAAATCAAGCTTGGAGGAATGTGGCAATTGAACTTCGGGGGAAAGTTTTAGATTTGTATTTCAGCTACTGCTGTGTTTTTGATACACCACATTCACATACACCATATCAGATACCACTGATTAGATTATTTTAGATAAATCTCGGAAGAATGATACATCACACTTTTCTTCGGGAACTATACAGTGTTTGCTCGATATTGCGAACAGTATCCCCATTACTCAGATTTTAGTGAAAGAGCAGAATGATATATTTCCACAGTGTGGTCCACATTGACCAGACCAGGGGTCAGCAACCTTAGGCATGCGTGCCACCAATGGCATGTGGTAGCTTTACAAGTGGCACACTAGTAATGAGAGTGCAAGAGAGGAACTTTTTTGGTTATGGTGAATTGAACTCTCAGCTGCATGCCAAATACCCTCTTTGGGTGGTTGTGTGGCCTGTTGTTTATGGTTGTTTGATTCCCACCTGCATTCCAAAAAGACCCAATCAGAGGCACGGTAGGGGTGCAGGGGTCTTTGCAGAATGTCGGTGGGAAAAAGAATAATGCTGCTGGATTGGACTCAGTAGACAATGGCAGTCTTGCTAGCTAAGAAAGCTAAAGTAAAGGCTTTGGCATTCCAGCCCTTGTGGACAGAAAAATGGGGTTTTATGTTTTTCAGAAGAACCATGAATGTACTTTATGTATTGAGAATGTTGTTTGCCGAACATTGAATGTTAAATGCCATTTTGAGACCAAATACGAGAAAACTTTCAAGGACAGACAAGGCTGAATCCATTAAATGTTCCATGTCCAGGTATTGGAAGTAAAGCAAACAACCACAAAGTCTTTGCTACTGCTAAAAATCATGCCACCAAAGCAAGCTATCGCATTGCTCAATGCATTGCGAAAGATGGAAAGCCATTCACTGATGATGTATATAGGCCATCAGTGGCTTTCCTCTGTAGCTCAGCTTACCAAACAAAGAGACAATAAAATCAAATGGTTTGAAAGAAGCCATTGTATTTAGCATTGCACTTGAGCGTGGATATGAATGACATACCATGTTTGGCAGTCATGGCAAAATACTGTGATTTGACTGTAAGGGAAGAGCTCTGCTGCTTAAAACCAATGCCTGAAACAACAAATTGCGAGGACATAGCCAAAGTTTTTATTTTGAGCATTTTAAGGAGTGAGGGATTGACATAATAAAGACTTTTGCTGACAACAAATTCAGTTGTCAGCAAAGCAGTCACATTAATTGAGGAACAAATCATTCATCCCCTTATGAAACTCCACTGTATAATACACCAAGAAAACCTCTGTGCAAATATGTCAAATTCAGATCTTAATGATGTCATTGCTACAATGGTAATGGAAATGGACAGCTCATACAAAGATATCCCTCTCCATTCAGCGGTTAGGTGGCTAAGCTGCGGAAAGGTTTTGAAGCAGTTTATTGGCTGTTTTGATGCCATAAAGGTTTTCTTGGCTGAAGAAGGCCAAGACTATCCAGAACTCAAGGACAAGAAGTGGGTGTGAAACTTACGTTTCTCACAGATATAACTGGATATCTCAACAATTTGTTAAAGTGATGTTGCTACCTTGTATTACTGTTACTTTCTGCTACTTGAGACACTTATGGGAACTGTCCATGCAGCACAGTAAACACTTCAGTGGGCTTGAGTCTGAGTTCACAACACGATTTGGGGAATTTCAGAAGTATGGACCCATGTTGTCTTTCTTGGATCAAACTTGATAGTTTTGATGGGCATGAACTGTTTAGCTTTCTCAGGATCATCGCTTTGGCTTCATCAACATATCTTTGTTATAGCTATTCTCGCACATGTAGAGCCCCCCCACCGCCCCACCCCACCCCCACCCCTGCAGTCGTTTGACAATTGTCTACTCCAAAGCTTGTGTGCAACTTAAAGTGACTAAGTATGACCCCCAGATAATGGAGCTCAGCAAAGGAAAGCAGGGCCAGGGATCACATTGACTGGTAGGCATCTGTTTATTTGTAGCACACATGGCTTTGCATAATGGAGCTCTTTGTCCTGGTCTCTTTTTTCATCTCAGATGTGGGCGTTTTCATAAGGATGGCAGCATTCTTGTATAGTGCTCATATTTATGCTTGTTACGTTTAATTCTCCCTTTTTGACTTTTACAGCCATTGCAACACTTGAGAGAATGTAATTGAAAGCAGTATGCTGAAATGGGAACTGTGCATATAATTTGTAACCACAGGGACTGAAAAAAAAACATTGCACCTATTTGTTAAGTTTATTACTAATGAACACAATTGGTGGGGGATAGGTGGGGCTAATGATTTCAACTCAGATATGGTTTTCACATAGATGGCAGCATTCTCATGTTCATATATAATTTCAATGTCTTGATTATGGGAGAAAAATGGTTATTAAAGATGTTGACATGCACATCGCCTGTATTGGTGGAATAAAATTACAGATCTGTTGGAGATTTAATAGGGTGTCATAATTAAGCCCAATGTTAACTTTAATGGTGATGTGGCACACTGATTAACAAGAAAATGTAAAAATGGCACTTCATATCAAAAATGTAGACCAGAACAACTGTCAAACAAGTTTTGATTGCTTTTGAGAGGAACTCACAGCAGACAACTAATAATGATAATGAAAAAGATACTGAGACCACAAACATATCTTCAACCCCTCAACAGCTGAGCAAGATCAGTTCACAATACTAAGTACTTCATACCATCACAACAAGAGCAAAGCAGAGGAAGGCAAACAAAGAATAAGCACACAAGGGTGCTGTCGGACTGGTAACAGATGGTGCAATGTGACCAACCTATCTACTAACAGAAAACATTGACAATCTGTCTGGGAACACACAGGGCTGGCAGGGACAACACTTTGGATGTTGTCAATGCTTAAGAGTGAAATGCATGATTAATGGCAACTTGCCACATTCCAAAACACTAGGGAATGACTCCCAATAGAAGCCATACTGTAATACAGTTCCAGAATTCCACTACCAGTACTAACAAGGTGCTTAATAACGTCTGACCAGAACCTCTCTACCTTTTTGGTATCACAACTGAAACCCCAACCAGTACAGTGGCCTGGATCTAATGAATACAAACAGAAGTACTTCCTAATCCACTACCCACATGCTGTATGTTGTATGTATGCACAAATATGGAGGCGGGGATAAATGATTTCTTCATTGTGATGCACTTTGTGAGAGAACACTATTTCATGCTTGGAGAAAGCATGGCGTTGAATCTCAAATTATGCCAATTAGGCTAATGTCTGCTTGCTGCTTACTGCTTAGTCTCCAGTGTTGAATGGCTCAAAGGAATGCCCACCACTAAAGAGAACACAGTGACAAAGAAGCAGAGCAAGAACACAAGGACAATTTCTCAACAAGATAGACACACAATACAAGCAGAAGTAAAATTAAAATAATTTTCTGATTTCTGAATTTTATGGCCTAAATTGAGTAATGTTGATGATAAAACTTTTATTCAATGTGTCTTCACTTCTTCACATGTGCATTTGGTGTGTAACAATGTTGCCAGGTTTTATTTTGGTACACAAAATACATATAGTACCAGTCAGAAGTTTGGACACACTTTCTCATTCAAGTGAATGGGAAGGTGTGTCCAAACTTTTGACTGGTACCAATGTTTCAGGTTAACAGTTAATAAGATCCCCTAAAGTGATTTTTAAAGACCAGATAAGCGTGGAACAGATGGAACAATGGCATTTCCATCCCTTTGGTGTAAATTTTGTTTCCAGGTTATTTCTAAATACTCAAATATTTTTCACAAATTCTAAAAGATATGGTATACTCATAGGTGTTGATTTGGCTGTTTCCTTGCTGTCTTTCTAGGGTTGGGTTCCAATGACTGGTTCTACAGGGCTCTCACATGCTCACGTATGGGTCGTAATTATATAGTTTGTTTTGATTAGTGAAATGTGTGAGACAAAGGAAATTATCTCATGTTGCCGGTTGCAGCTCACATGTAGAAAATTTGGTAAAACAGATGTTGGTACAGATGTCAAAATACCTGGATTTGCTAATTTCCAATGCTAACTAATCTTTTCTAATGTTCAGGGGTTTTATTTGGATAATTGTGCTACTTCCCTTTTCCATGGCAAGAATGACAAGTTTTAAAACAAAATTTGTGACAGTTCTCAGGTTGTGTTTTTCTATTGCATGCTCCTTTTGGTAGATCTGGGCTCAGAATTCATGACTGCAGACCTAACTACACACCAACGGATTAATCACAAGAATACTCATTCTACTAAAATTTCAAATAAATTTCCAGTGTGTTTAACCTCTCATTAAAATAATTACTGAAGTGCACTAACAAACACAATCCAGACACTAGATTTATATGGCACTGTGGCTGCTTACTTCATGGCTGCTTGTGACAGAGAGAGGATATAATTGATGATTGTCTCATTGAGTGACTATACTTCTAATTCACTTAGCACAGTCAAGCAGAGGGGGACTCATCTTGTTCTTGAGTTTTGTACTAATGAACACCCTTGCATCCGCTACCCCTCCACCCACACCTCCCCTCAACACATCGCTGTTTATGTCTTTCTGTCCCTTCTTAATAGTTTGAGGGAGCTGTTCTAATTCCATCAACAGCCACTCACTATGATGATTAGTGCCAGTCCACTGGTGGCCTGGAGGTCGATCAGTTGTTTGTTGACGTTGCTCTGAAGTAGTGCTCAGCTGCAGTGTCTGACTAAACAGAAGGAAGATGCGAAAAGCTGGCTCTGCGGTTGGCCGAGTGTGATTGTACACACTGACAGCAGGTGATTGTAGATTATTAAAATTACATACTTGGATGTGAAAAACAAGTGACATGCTGCAACAGTACAAGACACACAATGAGTCTTGTTTATCAAGCATAAAATACAAGACCTTCTAATAATAAACAGACATTGCCTCATTTCTCAACGAAATGGCTGATGTTATCAAATGTGTCAAATATGCACCCAGAAAGACTGCTCAGGAAATAGAATTTCAACAAGGGGGTAAATACTACACATTGACACATTGACTATCTGCTGACATACAGTACATGCTCCCCTACTGGCCTAGGATCAAATTTAACAGAACTCTCTCCAGTGCCTTCCCCCCGGCTTTCTTATTTCCAGTCTAACAAAAAAAAACATGGTTTAGAATTAATATGTAAAGTAAAGAAAACACTACATGTAAACCACTTCCCCTATGTGTCTACCATTCAGGAAAGTATCTATAGATGCAAGAGGATGAAATAACCATGCAGATGCAAACAAAAATGTGTTAATGGTGTCTTAAATGAAATTGCAATTGTACTGAAATAAGCCTGAAGTGAAATGATTAGGCACAAAAACATGTGTAAGAGAGAACCTTTAAAAAGGAAAAACCCACTTTGGGTGCATTTTGCTTGTTTTTTGGTGTATTCTGCAATCTTACCCACAATCAGATGGGAAAATCAATACCAACACAAGACATACAATATCAGTTTACTAGGTTACTGTCTAATGATGATTTGTCATGAGCTCTACTATGCACCTTGTCTGGAAAAACAACTGTGTTGAAATAAGTTTTATGTGTGTGCGGCTTTGTTAATTTATAAGACAAACAAATGTTAAAAGGTACATTATTTGCTTTTGCCAGGCTGCCAGCTGTAGATTTATCTGGCATATCTACATAATTTACATATTTTAAGCTTTCCTACCATCCAAAACAGCTGAAGTGTTTTGCATCACACAGAATGAATAATGTCCCTTCAAATTTCAGTCAGACTAAAGCTCATAAAATGCATGACGAACCACCAACCAAAAAGCTTGTACAGCACAAATGTACCCAAGGGAGCAGCACCCCTCTAGTTAGCTACATTTTCTAAGCCACTGGTTGAGATACATTGCTACAGCCCATTAGAAAATTTGAGGATGTGTGTGGACTCCTAAGGAAACAGAGCATTTTGAGCTAGGCTCACTGTCAGAGCATCCCCACAGCACTTTCATCTACCCGCTTGCTCCCACCCGCAGCATTGCATGACAACTTTGGCTGCAGCAATACTGGCAGGATCCTGCAGCCCCTGAAGGAGTCATGCAATTATGCATCCCTGTAGCCATGATGATCGGAATTAAATAAAGAAGACTAGAGGCTGCCTTGATCGTACTGTCTTTATGTAAGAGAACCTCGAGAAAAAACAAACTGTTGACAAAAGAGGAGAACACATGTGAGCAAGACATTCGACTGTAGCTTCTAGCGAACATCACAAATATATAAAACTAAGAAGAAAACTTAAATTTGAAGCAAATAAATTGCAAAGGCTACACCGTCATAATGTTACCATTCAACTTTAAAAGAGATTTGACAATCGACAGTTAAAAATTCCACAGAGTTTCAGCAAGTACTTGAAATTCAATGTACATCGAAACTGGGAGTACTTAGATCCTGTAGGTGGTCTGTAGGGTTATACAGCTGCCGAGGAATACAGATATTTATTGGCATACCAGGTGCACTCTACTGTGCAAACACTGATCCTACAGGATATTCCAAAATGAGATGATACTGTCCTCATACATATAGAAAATAAATATGAATTCATTAACAGATCTAAATAAGGCTTCAAGAATGACCATTCAAGACTCATATAACAGCATTTGAAGGACCATTAAAACTAGTCTGGAGCACAAATGGAATGGAATGGAATTCAATATGCATATTCTGATGCTTACATTGGGGCTATGTGTGTTGATGTTTGTGTGTTGACAATATATTGCGTTTGTTATTTTACCCTCCATATGTGTTGCTGATCCATAAATAGCCTACCTCTCTTCCAACAATAGAAAAAAAAGTCAATAATTGCAGCTCCTACCAACAATGAATGTGACAATTAACTCTGAAAATGAATTCAGAATGCCTGTTTGTGCTGCAAAATAAGGAGAGCCAGAAAATCCCCACAAAATCACTCTGACACAGTCATTGTGTTCATAAAGTCGGCCTCTATTCAGTCAAGGGAATCAGTGGAGCAGCTATAATGTTTGTCTCTTGACACTATTACAACAGTTTTGGGTCTCTGGTTTCTTTATGAGAAAGAATTATTCACTGTCTACAAGCACATCTGTACTGTTCAAGATGTGCAAAAAGGTACAATCTATAATATGGTTATCAACTAGAATATCAAACACCATCATTTCTGAATTTTATATGTAAACATCATTTGCATCGAACACATCCATGTTGTAATTTTTACCATACACAACCATGCACATACATTCACATTTATGTTTACTCTCAAATATTCAGCATCTCCTTAAGCATCAGTATTTCCAGGACAGTTTGGCACTATACTGATTTTGAAAGAAAGGAGAGGAAACACTACCAGCAAAAGAAGACAGTAGAAATACAAGTGTCTAATGTGGAAAAGGCAATGAGACAAAGACAGAATGTGGTACACAAAAAGAAACAAAAATCTCAGATAATGTCTCGACTGAGTCCTTATTAGGTTCAGGGCTCTTATCTCAGTCTTTCCTTTTTTTATTCCTATTCTATGATAACTCCATAAAGCCAAAAACAGATCCAGAGTGATCGAAAAAGCAGTACAAGTCACAACAGCACCATATAATTCTGATGGGGAGAGTTCCTCCCGAGTCTTATCAAACAAACTACAGTATGCAGTACATCATAGTAAAGTCATTAGGTGCAACATTCAAAATTCACCTATTATATGATTCAAAACAGTGCTACATTTGCATGAATGGACAGGTAAATGCTTTGGAAATTTAAAATCAAATTGCAATATGCTGTTTGCCTGGAATCCCAAATTTCCAGCTTGTGTACTACATCTCTGTGAGAGTAAGAAACGGAGAGCAGGGGAGACAGTGTGGGTGTTTGTGTGTGCATGCATGTATATCTGCGTGTGCGTCCGAGCGTGTGTGCATCTTGTTCATGGCAAGAAATCAGCTCAGTTTAGCACATAATGGAAATGTGAATAGCCCAGAGCGCCTCTCTCCCACACAGGGAGAAAACTGGCTGGGAGCAGACTGCATCTTTCCAAATCCAAACAGTGAAGGGGAGTTAGCTAGGTTAAAATCCTGCCCCATTTCTCTGCCTCCCTGGAGCGTTTCACAGCTCTGCCCATACATTACTCAAACAGGTCATCCAAACAGGTCTCACTAGCAGTCTGAAAACATATTCACACAAATATGCGCACACATGCTATGCACATGGCTAAGCACACACACTTGTAGGTTCAGTGAATAGGTGACGTTGCTCATATTATGACAGATGACATCTTATATATGGATCCCTTAGCACGATAACCCCAAAATGTTATGCTTAATTTAACAAACTCTTTTTCAGATGCAACTTTAACACGTTTTCATATTTTTCTCCAAAAGGTTACCAAAATCAATACATAGTTCATATTACTGTAACATACTATTCACATTTTTATTTCTTTCCTGTTCTGTCATGCAGCACTGACCAGGGCATTACCTTTGTGTCCAAAGGGACATAATGAAAAGTCAGACTTACGTGCTACTTCTAGAGATGCGTTTCGGCTTACGGCCTCTCCAAGATAGTTTCTGGCTACACACACATAGCTGCCATCGTCTGGTTTGCTCCGTCGTCCATGGACGATGCGTAGGAAGAAGAGGGACCCGCTGGGCAGCAGCATACGGTGTGAACGGGGGTTGTCGCGGTTTGTTTCAACTCGCTCCCCATCTTTGTACCATTCCACTGTGGGGGTTGGACGGCCCTCTGCCTTACAGTTGAGAGTGGCTGGTTCCCCCTTGGACACAATAAGGTCAGAAGGGTGCTCCACAATGCGGGGAGGGAAGTCTTCCTGGCGAAGACGAGACCCTAGAGGGAAACAGGAGTGTAAAATATCCTGTTAAAGTGATAATTGTAATATTTACATGCTCATAATGAATTCATTTTAAATGTTGGTGCAGCAACAACAGCAGTATGTTTACAACAGTTAACAGTTAACTTTTTAGTGTATAACATGAAGTTAACATGAACAGCAACAGCAACTATGGCCATCAGAAACATGAACTAGAACAACCTGGAAAAAACTTGAGGTGCAAAAACAGCAAAGTAATTCTCACTATGACTATGTTGCAGAAATATTGTTGCAGTTTTATCTATCAAAATAAGGAAAACTTGAATAAATGGTCTTGAATAAACAATGGATGTACATAGATTTGTACATGTTATTGGCAGAATATAACCAAGTATAATTTAGTTACAGTCCTTGATAGGAAAGTTGATTAGACTCATGTTTTTACTGGCTGCACTACACGCCATGTTAATACACTCAGGCTTTAATATTTACTTTCCCAGGCAGGAGCTGAGGAGTCATTACATCTCATTAGTTTTTTCATTAACAGTTTCCATCAAACACTGACATCATCAAACATGTTGTCTCAGTGGATGTTGAACAGTGACTGCTACACTGGATTTTTCACTTTGTACTGTAATATTGCAGCTATGCAAAGTACACAATTCAAGAGCCTCTTGTTTCTCTTTACAGGCTATATTTCCACATTAACATGCATAATATTTATATTTTAACCTGAGTATTTGATAGTCAATCCTCAGGAAAGGTCATGCAAATGTCTAATCTGGACTGACTTGATAAGAATAATGTCATAAATTAGTGTAACTGCAACCCATTTAACAGCCCTTATTCTGCTCACTCTTTCCATTTATTTGGCCATGTGAACACCTTAGCTCAATTTAATGCAGTTTCTTATATTCCACCGCCAAATGTCACAGAGGAATTACCCAAATGTAGTGGCACTGTGTTTGTTTACAGACATGACAGAATCACAACTCTCATCTGTTTCATGGTGTATGAACACATTATAATATCTGTGTTAAAAGGTTTTCCTTTTGCTGTTGTGTGCATGAAAAGAGTGTGATGTCAAAGTCACTAAAACAGACCTTTTGGACTGTCAAGAGGCAAAGAAATAAATAAGATATAAATATATGAAAATGATGTTACACGGTCTCTTGTCTTTTTGCCTTTGATAGTGACAAATCATACAAATCGCAGAAGCAACCATGATGATTGGCTGCTACATGGCAACTGAAATAAAGCAGCAAATGTGAGTAAAATTTATGTGACAGTCTATAATGTTAAGAGGTTTGTTGACAAAAAGCATTCCATTAGCTGGCGCCAGCACACCAAACCATGGTGATACATTATGTTTTTAACATGCTTTTAAAAACCCTATACATATGTCTCTTGGGTAAATAACATTTCTGTGGATCCACAATGTCGCACAAACACTCTCTCACACACAGTTTATGGAATTCTGACTTCTTCTAATTGGTTGTCCTATTATTCGGTCTCCTCTGTGGCTAATGTAGAAATTTGTGTTGTCAGACAACAGAATTTAAATGAGATGATTTAAGTTGTGGGTGGCACATTGGCTCAGTGGTTGGTACTGTCATCTAACAGTAAAAAGGTCCTGCAGGGTCCTGTCAATCTGTTGCCCTGTGATGGACTGGCAACCCGTCCAGTGGGTTTGCTTGCTTTCTGCTAAATGCATGCTCCAGCACCCCGTGACCCTGAATATGATTAAGTGAGGATAGAAAATGAATGGATGGATGGATAGATATTTGGATTTTTTTTATGTGACACTTTAAATTAAATGTTGGTATTTTAACTGCTGAATACTCATGCATTGAGAACTGTTCAGGTTATAAATTATATGGTAATTTGGCTGGGGTATTAAAAAACAGATTATTACTAAAGACACATTAAGAGTACTTTACTGGCCAAAAATGTGGATTATCTTTTAGTCAACGATTGTCTCAAGCTGTTATGCATAAAACTTTGCATATACTGTGCTCTGTATTTTCCACCACTAAGCCTGTTTATAGGGATCTATCCATGGTGCTGAAAGAGAATCTCAAGGTCCTGCAGAACAAAACAAAACAAAACAAAAAACTGGTCAGGAACATGTTGGCTTATAAACAGGGATCACCCTGAAAGGAGTCACTTTGAGGTTAAAACTGTATACCAGCGGTTCAGAGGAACTCTGTTTGGGCTTATAACCAAGAGTTTGATTGTTAGGCTGAAGGCACCAGTCCTCCAGGTTCTTTCTGTTATTTGAACATCAAGTTTGAGATGTCATAACCCCAAAGTCAATAAAACTGACAACAACAACAACAATTTTTAAATCAGTGAGACAATTACAACATTGGCAACCTTGACAAACAGTCAAGATGGCCACACCATCAATGTAATATAACTGTACACCAACTGCAGAGGCTCAAATTACTCTCCCTAATAGATCACAGATTATTTACAATATTGCAATAAGCATAGTCAGCCAGGCACTATCAGCTGGGATGCATTATACCTCTTTCAAACAGATATTACGCAAACTTTGACTACTAAAAGGCTGAAACATACACTAAATTATCAGATTATTGCATAAGAATCTGACACAATTCAATAGCATTGCACTTAATCATAATTTAGAGAATCCATGAATGTTTATTGACATTGTGACAGAGATGCTTTGATTCAACCCTTGTGTATGTAAACAGGAGGTGGACAAAACATTAGAAACACATTTCAGTATAATGCAGTCCAATACAACACCACCGCTACAAACTACAGCCCCCAAATGACCTTAGAGTTCAATCAACACCTATCTGACATAATGTCGAAGCTTCACGTAGTTAGGATTAATTGCAGAGCATTGCATTGCATTGATTTGTTTCAGACTACACATATGTACAGTACGAAATATTCCTTCTCGAGCAAAAAAACAAAACAAACAAAAAACAACAACAACCAGAAACAAAAAAACTGGGAACACATTGGAGCCACCCGACATCCACACCCACTTTACTCAAGGTGCTATCACACATGCAATACATTTACTACACTGATACACATGTATGTTCTATTTGCTACAGGGCATAAAGTACTATAAAACATTTCATGATAACTGAAACACTTCCTGTCAAAAAAGATAGATATATCTCTTAGGGTTTAGCTGCATTTGTACACATGCATAGTAAGTCCATATACACATGAGTAGCCTGTAGACACAGTCAGGGGTAAATTTCGAGACTATATGAGTAAGCATCTTCTTCATGGCATATTAGATATTTCAGCTACAGGACATAACCTCAGTCATCTGTCTGAGCAACCTGAGCATAGGTCACACTGAGACCTGAGATATAGACTTATTGTGAGCTCAGTCTGAAATATTACATGTTTGTAACACTTATTAAGGAGTCTATACAAGAAAGAGATCTAGTTAAGTGTATCTGGTTTAAAAAAAATATTAACTAAGGCACATTTTCCTAGAATACAAAAAAAAGTTTAGTGTGGCTACCTGAACTCAATTTTTGCCAGTACACATTTCCAACCATAATACTTGTGGAAATAACGGCAATTTAAAAGCTGTCAAAGCTTGTATTCAAGTAACAGATGTGTTCAATTTAGGGCAGCCCTTATGAATAAATGAGCAACTTTCATTTCCCTAAGCCACTGAATAGTTGGCCCGGCCCAATTTTACATGAAGACTAAATTAACCAACCGTGCTATGGTGCTCTGGCACGGTGCATTTGCGATTTTAAACATGTAAATACTCACGAATTTAAGAGAAGCAACAAATTCACTGTAAATCGTGTAAGATGCCATACTCGGTATCTTAATAATGCACTTAAGAAGGCAAAACCATGGGTGAAATACGCTCCAGGTCGCAGCCCAGTGTGCTTTTCTAAAGCTTAATGTGGGACAAGACATCACTTCAACCTCAACGTTGTATTCATGAACTTACCGTCGGTTTGGCTGTACAGAAGTCCACAGAGAAATAAATACTGTAGAGGACCCATTCTGGCATATTGGCCCCGTAAGCTATCGGCGCATGAATTCCTCTTCAAGCGAAAGAAAAAACAATCAATGAATCAATCAATCCTGTCTTCACTTGCGTCACTTTGTGACAATTTACTGTTTCAAGTTAGTGAACTAAAACAACCGAAACAGATATTTCAGCCGCTGAACCAAATCGTTCTCATTCACATGTCCATTCTTCCTCTCCAAGAGCGCACCAGTAAGCAGTGGTCTGTCGATTCGCCGATCACGTTGGAAATTTCTGCAATCACCAATTGCAAACATCACCGACGCCCAAACACACTCCAGTTACTGACGGCTTCCCCGGCCGACCGCATTCTTTTGACACTTTTACCGGGTCCAACCGCAGGGAAACGCATCCATCCTCCTGCGGGACAAGTTGAGGGATGAAAGGTGGAGACGGGATTCAGTCAGAGGTGAGTAGCTGCACGGTGCAGCACAGCACAGCCCCTCCTCTCTACTCCGCTGCCCTGGGAGAAACTAACACATAGGCCTACAGTAAGTCTGATCTCCACATTTAGTCTTAAGTCTTTCTGAGAAACACTTCAATTCGTGAAGAAATGGATGGTGATGATGATGCCCATTAGTGTTTATTTTCCTCTTTTCCTGGGGACCATTTAACACACGGAACTAATAAATTTACTCGACAGTGTTTTTAATATAATCAATATGAACTTAAATCAAAGTAAACTGCTCCTGCTATTTTGTGTTTTGTTTCAGTCTTTTGTAGACAGTTTAGATGTATTAACACTACTTACAGTAGATTTTTGAAATAAATCAATGGTTTGCTGTTATGCTGTGAATATAACATGCAGTATCTAATTATTGCATGATTGTTCTTACTTGCATTAAATGTTACTTTCTTATACAGGGTTGTTTCTTCGCATCTTTTCCCGAAAACCTTATAAACATGCAACATCTGGGCACTATCCTGTGTATATATGAGGGACAGTGAGAGATGCCAGGTTTACTTTTACACATTCAGTAAAACATGACAATCCACTTATGAAAAAAGCATCCCCAGGTAATGCTCTGGTATGCAACATTGCAATAGGAACCAGAGATACACTAGGTCACTGGAGCCATTTTGTTTGTTCAACAAACACACATGCAACATCTGTTCTGCAGATCCCAAAGATGTATTTCAGTATTATTGTTTCTTTTCTTTTTTTCTATTAATCCTAACGATTTCATATCTATGGATAGGTCTAAACCATCCTGCCAAATAACACAAAGAGTTAAGTAAAAAAATAAATAAGTAAATAAACAGAGCCCTCTGGTTTTACTGACTGATGTTTTAATTTAATGGTAGAAAAAGCTATTACAAAGGTGTACAGCTGTAGAAATGGCTCCTCATTCCTGTCCACTGCTTGAGGTGGTTATCCTGCCCTGTCATCAATACTGCTCAATATTGTCAATAACATTATAAATGCAGCCTCGTCGTGAGACCAGAATGAGCTAGGCTGTATCAGGTGCTATTGATCCAGAGGGTGAAATTAAACCATTTTTGGCACAATGTTCACGGCAGTAGATCGAATAATAATTGTGGACGATGGCTAAATCGAGTCTGTATGTAGGGGGTGCAAAATGAACACAATCATTTAAACTGGATAGATCTCATCCATCAGAAAATTATGTTTTCAATAGAATTTTCCTGTTAGATTGTTCTTATAGCAGCAGCTCAGTTCATGGTATTGTGAAGACCTTTTCCCTCTCAACAGCTTTAGTCATACCTCAATAGTGCAAGCCATCACCAAAGCTGAAGTGCAAGAACGGTTAAGTGGCATTTTTGGGGGAAAACAGAGAGAGAGAGAGAGAGAAAGCACTTCTCCATTCTAAAAAAAAATAAAAATTTAGTAGAGGATTTACAGTAAGTAACTTTTCACCAATTGACTGTTCTTCAGATTTCATGCAGGGTGACCTCAACCAATTGCACTTGCACTTCCTGTCTTTCAGAAGTGCAGGGAGGGGATAATAAATAGGCTTTTCAATAAATTAATAACCTCACAAAATCCATCAAGGTGAACTTTAATGATCTGAGAAGGAAACTTCAAGAACATGGTTAGTGTTAATTGCACTGAATGACTTAATGCACAGTGATGCTGCTACAGTCTTCTTTATTAGCTGTTAAAATGTTAGTATCGATCTCATATCTCTTCCCACAGAGAATTGGAAGAGAAAACAATAGACAAGGGAACTGCAATGGAGCTAATGTCAAAATGGTCATGTCGGTGCCTAAATGCTAGGAAAGGTTTCAAGTATTAAGCACTGAAAAATATGATGATTATCTGAAATTTTATGAAATCAGACACCACTAAATCAAACTGATATTTCTGTAAATCCTAAAACTCTGAATAATTACCATAGATTACAAAATTTGAGTTATACCAGGAGATGCAGATCATCTTTGACTAAGCCGGTCTTAGTGACACCTCACTTATGGCAAGAAGATGCAAATTAATAGACCCTCTGAAGATAGGTTTAATACATCTTGGAAAAGTGCTTTCATATATTGTTGGGGGATGCTTTAAAATGTAGAAATCCAGGAGAAAATGGCATATAGCATATATAATTGCATAATGGCATTTGATGCCTAACATAAGGTTAAAAAAAGAATGTAGCCTACATTTATTGAGTGAGGTGATTTGATGTGTATCTTTTAAGTTGAATAAGATAAGAGAGGCAGAGAAAGACTCCATCTCTCATCACACACAGACATGTATCCAGGCAACGTGGGATTCTGCCTTTCTCGCACAAACCAAAATCAAAAGGGCTACTGACTCTCATCAATCTACCTCTCACTCTCTCTCTCTCTCTGTTGATCACACATAGGAGACAGTGTCAAGGTCACAAGTTTTGTCCGCACCATTACCTACTCATAACCATGTTTGTCCAAGCCAGGAGTGCTGGAGGTAACAGATGGTGTGTGTGACAGTGTGTTCAACACCAGGCATGCTCAGCCTTAGTGAGAGTAGACATGTGTCTTGACCACGAAGCCCACATACACAAGTGACAAACCTCTGTCTAACAGCTTAAGGTGTTCAGTCCAGTGGACGCCTGAAACAGTGTCTTAAGACTTAAACCAGTGATTAAAGTATTTTCATTTTATGTGCAACTAGAGCATTTTAGTCATAGCCGCATCAGAATATTGCAGCATCAGAATATTGATAAACTGTTATGGCTGGGTTTATTTCCAAAAATAATAAAAGTATTTTAAAGTAACAGTATAATAGAAAAATGACTTGCCAGTTTGACATATGATATAGAGCATAAATATGTATTCCAATAAAATCATTATGTTTATTTAAATAACCCTGGCCTTTTAACAAAGAATGTTATCTAAAACAAGACAATACAAGACTCTGACCTTAAGCTCCATTAAGCAATACTTTTCACATTAAGAACCATTACAACCATTTCATCAACAGATTTATAGTACTACCAGTTCTACTGAGAATGAACAACCCAGACTGCAGCTCAGTGCTTTCAGCTAGTTTCGGCTCACTGTTTTTATTGAGACACTGTGGCTCTCAAATTACTCCATAATCAAATACATTATAATGTATTATATTATATGACCCATCAATGGCAGTGACTTGAGCCTTAGGTGGCTGTGGTTAGTTTCTGCCTCATGCATCTCCCCAAATTGTTCAAATTGGCTGACTTCCACAAACTATTAGGAGAATGTGTGGGGGTGTTTTCATGGCCATCAGAGGTGGTGTGGGCTTGACAAAAGAGGGGAAACGCCAGCAGACAGTGGAAGTGGGGAAGGTCCAGCTGACTGATCAAGGAGCAAATCCCTGTGAGGGATTTGCTGCTTCAACAGTCTCCACACAACACTCCACAGTAGGCTTTGCTACAAGTTATGAAAATTGATGGTCAGGTGGCAGTGTAACATACTGAAAAACCTTACAGAGTAAAATGACACGAGTTGGCTCATTGTTATCCAATGGCTGTCACCTGGTGAGAAAAGATACAAAAGGATAAATTTTGATCATAAAATCTAACAGATATTATTGTTGATAGATAAGTGGTGTTCTGCTTCCAATTGGACAGGTTATATCATCAGTTATTGACTGACTGAATGGATTTTTTTTCCATCAAACACCAATGGCCTGGTTCTTAGAGATTAAAAAATGATACACTTTGCCTCCTTGTTTAATATCACAGACCCCCTGGAAGGAAATCCTTGTTTCCTTAAGACCTGCTTAAATAGAGTTGGGAAAACACCACAGGCACTTGCATAATGTGCACTTACTTATCTTGCCGTTTGATCTCATACACACAATTAAATGTCTTGGTTAGCCAACATAGTCATTATTGATTAGGAAAAGCTGTTGAATTTATCAAATGTGTTTCCAACGTACAGTAGGGTAGGAAGAAGTACCATAATTTGGGCAGCAGGTGTACATGACACTGTAGGGTTTGTTTACAAGTAACTTCACTTTGAAAGCACGTCATCTACCACATGTTTAGAGATCACTGTATGTCACACCACCTGTTTTATGGCAGAGGGCATTGCCCATGACCCTAAATTGTTGCCCTATGTCTGAGTTTGAGATGGCAGTATTCTTTGGACCCTACAACAGATGGACACTAACTGAATACAATCCAAAGCAACAATCATGCAATTCTACCATTGTTAAGCTTTGTCTGCTTTACCATTGCAATTTTTCATTTGTTTGCTATGCTGTTTATAATAATCTCCAAAGCAGAAGACAATATATACATTTTCTCCTGCTTTATATCTGGTGATCAAGTCATTGTGTCCACTCCCTGTACCCACAATATGGTCCAGAATGATTTTTGGACAGAATCATGGTCAGTGGTTTCACTTTACAAACAAGGCCAGAGTAGGCCAACTACTCTGCATTATTTAATAAGATCCCATGACAAGTTACATTATTTATCTCTAACTGACAGATGCTTTGAAATAATAAAATTATGTTAATAATGTCTTGACAATATAGGTTCAAGCTCTGGACTGTTCTATAAATCTAACACTGTATCATACCTCTTGGGACACTCTGAAGAAATGTGCAAAGGACTCTTCAAATCAAAGCTAGACACCACAAGATGTCTCTTCTCAAGAGATGTAGTTTTTCTTGGAGATGAGTGGTGTTGTCAATGCATTACTATCACTTTATTCCCTTGCTGTGGACACATTGCTTCCTCTGTATACTTTCACGCTCCACAAACCACCATTGAACTCCTGACATACCTTGCTAGAGTGGAGAGAGAAGGACCCAATCCTACCAACTCCATTTAAATGCTTTCAAGGTGAAAAAGGCCCCATTCAGCATCTGGAAAAGGTACTTTGGCGGACGTTAGTGTGATATCTCTCTAGCTATATACATGTGAAGGAGAAAGAAAGGGTTTGTGTTTAATCAGGCACAAGGACATTTACACAATTTGTTTTTCCTGTGGATGAGCACAGGAAAAAATAGAAAAACAAGGAAGAAAATGCTGAGAGCAATATGAGGGAGAAACCCCAGGAAGCACTGTGCTCTTAACATTTTCAAAGTGACAGATAATAGACTTCTTCCATGCGTGTAAACATTGCATTTCCATAGAAATGGCCTCTTTCTGTGTCTCAAACAGGTAGTTATGGGTGAGAGAGTTATTTGGCACTCACCTCTTAATCTTGTTAGATGCTCCTAAAATGGCACTGGATTTTGGTTTAAAAAGGACATAGAAAAAGACTGTTAAAGAGCATGTATCAGTGCTGGTAATTAAACAGCTTTGAATAATAGTACTTTCAGTCAACCAAGATTTATTGTATTGGTCTATTGATAGATCTGACAGTTTACATGGATGCATGTCATATTTAAATCACTTACTTTTATTTTCAACATATTTGCTACAGTTCCATTGTAGAGTTTGCTTTAAAGGCTCAAAGCTACTAAGCAATTGATAAACAGTAATACTGTAGGCACACTCAACAATTATTTGTAGGATTCATAAAATTGAAGAAACACATTTTATAAAATACATGTTTTAGGGTATGTGTAATTCACTTTAATGTGCATATAATGCACATATAATGCAGAATTTGGTAATCCTCAAATTGAAATAACATTCTGAAATCAAGTAATGTTACTTAGTGTAAAAAAAATAGGTTCACGTTCATGTATTTCTACCATACTTGCCATATCCCAGATTTCTTTGTTTAAAAGTCAACATTTTCTGGTTAAATCAAGATAGACCAGTATTGTAATGGTTAGTTTTTGTTTATTGATTTAATCCTTAGAAATATGGTTATGCCTAAACTGATTATGAAGCATCTTGTAGGGCCTATTTAAGGGAGATAAGGAGCTCATTATCAGTCAGCACAGAGAGAAGCTATGTAGCTGTGTGAGTTCAGCTTGAGATGATCAATTTTCTACATTCAGACAAAACATTTTTTTCTGATGATAATTGGTGTGAGTGATGGCATGTATTCTTATTATAACAGTAAACTAGATTTTAAATTTCTAGTTTGTGTTTTTCATCAAAATCCTAACAGTGCTGTCCTGATCCTTTATGATTACTATTAATAAATACATCCTGGCAGGTCCAATTCAAAGGAAGAACAGAGCAAAATCTTTTGTGTGGCTGATGAGAGATGTGTAGTAATAATCGGAGAAATGATTACTGCACATTGTGTCTCATTTCAGTGCAATAGGTTTGTGTCATCACTCTGGCATCTGTCTGTGTAGGCACAGTCTTGAAAACATAATAACTCAAGAACAATACATGCCAGAAACCTAATACTTACACCACAGGTTTCCCCTAGAAACCTGTCTTGCACTCTTCTCTATAGTAGATGATCTGATTAGATTTTGGAGGACTTTGCTGCATAAATTTGCATTTATGTAAGGAATAATACTTTTATTTTTATTTTTTTCTGTCAGACAGCACCTCCATTTCTAAGGACACACTTCTCTCCAGGATAAATGGTGAGACGCTCCATTAACAGGGCCATACTGTATGATCCAAGCAGAGGAGTTCAGGTGTGTCAGGCAGTGGGAGTAATAGGGACAGTGAGTTTGACCAGAAATTTTGTGCATCAGTTGCAAGTCTTTTTTTCTGCGTAGTCTTCCATCTGGGCCTAACCTATGGTCATGAGGTTCCTGAGTAGTGACCGAAAGAACGTATTTTGAATACAAGTGAACCAGGGCATTGCTCTGCGTGACAGGGTGAGGGACTTAGTGATCCAAAAAGACCTTGGTATTATTGCTGCTTCTTCATATAACTGAAGGAGAAGAGAAACTGCTTAGATAGCGCAGGCTGACCTCCAGGGGCTTCACCAAACACAATAGGAAATGTAATGAAAACAGTCTCCTCTCCTATAAAAAGGTATGTCATCATGTAGTTCATTGTTTTAATTGAAACTGACTTAACTTCTAAAATAACTTAACATAATGAGATGCCTAACACGACTAAACCTGAGCATCACTATTGCTGCTTACATTTCTAAAATTCATTAATAGTTAAAAAAAAAAAGAATTTATACATTGTTTTCACTAATTATGTAAATATTCTGTATATTGTGATACAAGTTTTCTGTCATTGATCTGAGGGGATCTGAGGATAACTGACTGTTAATGAATTGACTGGGAAAAAATAAATGAAAAATAATCTTTTTAAAAGTGAAATAAATGTAAAGTATAAACACATTTATGCACATTTAAGCAGTATGTAGCAGTTAGAGGAAGGTCCTTTCAACAGCTTGTTACCTTCACCTGATTTGCACAGTGGTGTGAAAATAATATATGGTATAACAAATAAGCAGCAAGTGGGAGCCCTTAGGTTAATTAGTGGATACATGAGGTTGCCTGCTAAAGGCTTGGCCTTTCATTGCAAGTGCTTAGACCAGGTAAAGGTTTATGATAATAGAAGTACCTAATGCCTTTGGCCTATTTTTTCCTATTCACCTTCAATTACATGCGAGCAAATGCTTTGCTTTACTAAGAAGTTGGTTTCATACTATTTAAAACAGCATCTTGCAATAAATATAGTAAGCCCTTACATAACTGTAGCTGAAGCATTATATTACATTCAGTTTTATCCCTAGTGATGACAAGAACATAGAAATGAGATGGAACTTGCAGGTGACATACACTTAGTGTGAAAAATTCAATACTCCTGACTCTCAACCTTGAAAACACTTTGTTGTACAGTGGTGTTGTCTATGAGACAAATGGTAGCGGAACTCAGACCTATACTCGCATGAAGCCTACTACATACACTACCCTAACATTACCCAGACACTTAGGATTTCATGCATTGCCACAACATTGAACCTAGTCATTTCTCATTTCACCATTAGTCTTAAACAAACAGAATGATGGCATTCAAACAGAACTGGCAATGATATATGACTCATCATAACAATGTAGCTGTCCCATTGCTTAATACACAGTAAAATGATACATATCCTATGAAACAGGCTCAACAGTGCAAAAGCAGCTGCTGGATATTGGAATTTAAATTGGTTGAAGAAGCAGATACGAGTGTTACACACACATACAGAAAGTACAATAACACTCTTTTGGTCCACATGAAAGCAAGTATTGAAAGCAAAAGTGTTCACAGAAGACAGACATGGGGTGCCACTGTTAACTAAAGTGATCTAGATAGTGACTGCCAATGTCATTTACAAAGGTTCAAATTTTGCCATGGCTTTTGAATATATATGCCAATATAGGACAGGGAGAGACATGTCACCTTCACATGAATTCTGTAAAGAATTTCCGAATTTCAGTGGCAATGTAAGGGAATTCAGGACTTACAATATATCTCTAATATAATCTTGAATATCAAAACTCAATCTGAAGTCGCCCTTTATATTACACAGCACATGTCTTGTGTTAAATGGGATAAATAGCACAGTTAAAGTTTGTTTTAAAAATTAAATAATTTAATTTATTTGTCATATTTACTGTACATTTTAATAACATTCCAGTTTTTTCATAGTGTAGCTTTGGATGGATTCAAATAAAAAAAAAAACAGGTGGAGTTGAATGCGAGATTCATTTTAAAAATGCTTTAAACACTATATACTGTTTTTTAAAAATTAACCTACCTGCTGGTCCTTCGTGCCTGATGTCATAATGATGCTTGCAGACTTTGCAAAATGCATGGTGGTTGGAAGGGTGGAGACAGCTATTTCAACTAAAACTGAAGAAGTAACATGAAGCAGTATCTTTTCCCTGCACTCTTCTCTTGTTTCTCAGTCAGTTACATCATCAGATTCCTTCGTCTCTATGTGTAGATGAAAGAATGCATGTTGCCTGTGCTATCAAGATAAAGCAAATATCGTTTAACATTAGCTGAAATTAACAGCTGATTCATTTTTGCAAGGCAAGGTGTTCATAAAACAAAACCACACCAGTTGGGAAAGAACAACAGATGTTTCGCTATCGAGTGATCAGCTACTGATGGCCAATGACCATGAAGAGTTCATCTGATGATTAAACTGTATTCAAAATTATTGTAACTTACAGTAAGGCTTCTCAGTTTGTCTTTGACTGGTCTCCCTTCCCCCTACCATATATTTTGTTGCAGTGGAATGTGTAGGCTATCAACAGAGCTCAAACAGAAAGGCAGCTTGAGGGTGGTAGACAGTTTAGACAGGTCTTGGTGGATCTTCATTAAAAAGATCAATGTCTAAGAAGCTCATTATTTGTGGCTAAATCAGGCAATAAACTTGGATTAACCAATTTTTTTTTTTTTTTTTTTTTTGCTCGTGAGGCTGACTAAGAATATACACATGAACGTGGAGAGACATTGCACTGGGCAGAAATAGGTTATGCATGCATATGTTATGGTATGATTGGCTATCTTTAACAGTAGGCTTAGCTATAGTGATGCCCACAGGTGACTAAATATGCCTATGCTAAAATAACATATACCATGATAGAAGATTTTATCCTTAACACCAAACCTAAAACTGAAACATGGCTAACATGTAATTAAATAAAGCAACTGCTTACTTACAGGTACATTTCTACACCACTGCTGTACCACTACATTTTTTTTTTTTTTTAACAAATTATGTGAACAGCTAGTAAAAGTGTTCTACTGGGCATCTCACCCTGATGTGGAGTGAGCATGTGAGCCACTTCCTATGGCTATCCGTACTCACAGCCCTCTATAATGCTCCAATGATTACTCCTATCACCAGACTGAATAGTAAGGGAGATAATGCACACCCTGCAATGATACCAATTTCCAGGTGCTGGCATACTGTGCTAAATTCCAATGTTTTGAAGCATATTTGTTTGTTTTGGAAAAAGGCCTTGTACAGATTTATGACAGCTGGCACTCTAAAGATTCAAATGCTACACACAGAGATTTGTGGAACTGAGCCCATTTTTAGAAATCTCTCTTCTATTGTTTTGAAAATTGTTTTGTGGCCTGTATAGCTAATGCTTGTTTGTCCTAAACATACCTTTTGTGCTTAAATGTATCGACAGCGCCTCATTAAAACGTCCACAGCATTTTTTTTCAAAAGCCACACAGACAATCATCCAATTATCCAATCACAGCCTTCCCTGCATAGTTTTAAACCACTTTTTGTTTGTTTCTCTGACTTAGAACAATCTTCATGGTGGTTAGTAGATTTACATAGGGGCTGGTTCACAAAGAGATTTGTGAGCACTCACACACAGATTTCAAATGGTACCAGTGCCCTGTTTCACAAATGATTGTCACTTGTAAATTGCAGATACATATGTGACTCCTACAGTCTTCTTGCATGCTCATGCATAGGTTGTACTATAAGCTTTGATTAGTTAAAAATGTCAAAATTAACATGAGGGGAAATTATCTCATGTCACTGCATGTTGCAAATTTGGTGAAACAGGCCCCTGTTACCTGTTACAGGAACACATACTCTTATCCCTTTATTCATACATGCCAACAAGGCAGGGATGTGCAGAGGACCCAGTATTTGTATCTGTATTTGTTGAGGCAGCAAAATTGTTTGTATTTGTATTTGTATTCAAATAAAAGTGGAAAGAGCCTTAAAAATACTGTTTTTGTTTTATTACATTTTTAATTTTAGAAAATTAAAGTGTTACAATAAGTGTTCATGAATAAACTACCTTACGAAGGAGGTCCCCACACCGTTTCTCAAACTGGAGTCTCCCTGATCATAGATGACTTCGCTATTGAGCTAAAACTTAGCTTTTCGCCTCATTGCAGACAGATCTCTATTTATACACCTGTAACACAGACAGCACACCGTGTAACATGTAGGGAAGAACTTCAAAGGTGATTATTGCTTTGCACTTTTCATTTATTGCCTTTTTTTACAACCTAACTATGTGGAAAGGAGAAGGGGAACAACAGGTCCCTTGAGAGTACTTGTGTCAGTAGCTCAGCTTTGTCTCTGGAGAACACCCCCAACTCTGGGAGTAACGTCCAAACAAGGAATGTGCATCATGTAGGACGTGCATGAGACCCCTCACTGAGACCTGTTAATAGATGTTACAACAGAGGAGAGGACAGAGACTGAGATAGCAATGTAACAGACCTGTGTGATGGTATTTGGTGTGAGTTATTTTTTTCTTCCCAAAAACAAATAATTTTGAAAATATTTGTATGAAACAAATATTCGGTGAAAATCCACTATTTGTGCTTGGCCAACTAATGTATCTGTATTCGGGCACACCACTATAACAAGGACAGCCTTGCTCATCAAGAAAACTGATCTTGGGACTGAGGGAGTCCTCATTGTTGCTACATGCAACCTACATCCAGCTGAGTATTCGTGAGTTGAAATACTTTGTAGAGATCTTAGCACTAGAGATAAGACATATGTGGAAGGCTGCCTCTTGACTGTTTAAACAGACCATGTATCCCTCTGGTAGGTATTTAAAATACCCCAAAACAGCACTTGGCTTATTAGGTGGGCACTCATTCCTTAGGAAACAGCTTTCACTGTTTAATAAAGGGCAAAAAAGTGCAACACAGTGCCAGATGCCAGGAGACGAACTTTCAGAACCCTTACCTTGAGTCTCCATCATCATCATAATCAGCGTTGTTGCTTTAAAGGACAACTCCATGTGCTGTATTCAGATGGAAACGCCCACTCAGCCTTTCCCTGCTTTTCTCAGTGGTGTTAAAGAGCCCTCTTTCTGAAGCCTCTTTAACACCACCGTGAAAGAGCAGGGAAGGACACTATGGAAGAGTGGAGAAGGACATTGTTTTCCCTTCAGGCTGGATTTATACCCTTGAGAAAAGCAATCTTTGCCAGTGCCAACTCTGACACTGAAACCTAACTGACTGACAAGGCCATGGTACAGTGAGCTCCCATTATAAATATTCATTTTCTATTTCCTGAATTGTGATCATGGATGCAAATACCAAAGTTTGATTCCCTGGGTTTATTTTGTTCCAATAGATTTAACTGAACAGTTTGTTAGGTATTTGGGGATTTAAAGAAACCAAAACAGTTACTTTACTTTATGGACTGAATAGTTGTCCACCTTTCCATCTTACCAATACATCCATACATTGGACACACCCAACTTTGGTAGGGACATTTTTTGTCAGACGGCCAAAATAATTGTGTACTTGCTTTCTATCACTCTTTTCTCTTTCATAGGCACATGTGCGCACACACATACACACATAAAGAGCCTGACTCTGCAAAATGTGTACTGAATATGCATTGCTGAAACCATATCACGATTGTATCGGAAATTCTCCCTTTTTTTCTTCTTTTTTACATTTTATTTTATTGATAGACTACTTAACTATAAATATGAGACCAAAATTAATGTTTAAAATTTACATCATAGACTATCACAATACATGCTACAATAAATTAAATGTATAGAAACCTGTAGGTAACCTGTTGTAAGGTTTTAAAACTTCACGAGAGATTCTGTCCTTTTTTTAGTTTGCGGATTTGGATGACACAGCTCGAGAGTTTCACCAACAGTGAAACAGTTGGACAGTAATAAAGTTGTTTAATTAAACAGCAAGTGTGAGCAACAATCACAGATTAGCAAACAACACCTAATGCTCAAAGTTTTGTCCACGGAAGTTGTTTCAATTCTGTGATATTTTTAAACTATAAATACTAACCACTTTGGATACTCTACCTCACTGATTCCACTACTGCTGCTGTTGCTGGACTGCTGCTAGTCAACAATGTGTTCAGCTTGAAGTTGAGGGTTGCCAGATCATCAGGTCAAGTATCTACCGTATTCTGCTCTTTCACTCTTTATCATAATAGCACAATTGCAGAAAACATATAATACCAGTGGCAACTTTGCATAGACCTTACTGTTAACATTACATGGAGTTAAAGAGGCGAGACTGTTGTAGATCAGTAAAAATATTGGTAAGGACAATCCAGCAACACTTATAGCAACACGATACTGGTAGGGATATGTCCCTACTGTCTATACCCAAATCTATGCCCTTGCATGTACCACTCTATATTTATATATAGTTTGTTTTAAACTGCAGTGCAATTTTGAGACATCCTGCACTATGTCTTAAACGTACATACCAAGATTCCACATGATGAACAGGAATAGTAGAGCTTAACTTTCTGAACCTTTTACATTCATTCTCTATGGTAGTTCTTATCAATACAGATGTAAGCCCCCCTCAGATCACAAAGTGGGTTGCAATGGCAGATTGGTGCTGTCTGTATTTCAGCTTGTTGACTGAAACAGAAGCAACATTGTTTATGAGGTATTTTTTGAACAGTTGTCAAAGTACACGAAACACACACATACAGACAGATAGACATACTGAGATTCCTTCCTTTATAGTTAGATATTTCTATATTATCACTGAAGAGAAATGGGAAAGTATCTGTTGATAACAAACAATTGTACTGTTATTCTGTCATATTGTTATATTATATGTTTTATATGGCATGACTTTAGCCCTACAAACAAGAGAATGCTACAGACTGCTACACTTGCCAATTGTTGGACTAATTGATAGCTTTTTCCTTTTGCATTACCCAGAGGATACTTCTATCAGTTCATGTACTGTTTTAACTGGTTGTCTTGTTTGTAGACCTGATAAGTTGAGACTGATGAGAAATCTTTGACAAGAAGCCTCTTTGTCTCATTTGTGAAATTTGTCATCTTGTTGTTGGTGTTTGGTGAACATGTAGACTTTGTTAGTATTCTCAACTAGGCAGGTGCAACCTCCAAGTATATTCAATTCTAGAGGTAAATGAAAAGTAAAAAATACAATTTCATCTTTAAATCTTAAAAAAATGAACAGAATAACGATGTGGTCAACATCTTTGAAGATTAATATAGGTCAATCTACTATGTAGGAATGGGTTTGGAAAGAGTTCCTATTGCCCAATGCATGTTTAAAGCACTGGAAGCATAGAGGATTTTTGGAAGTAATCAAAGAAAATGTGCCACAGCTGTGGGCGCTGAACAGCTGTTGAAGTGCTTATTATGAATATGTGTGGTCACTATTGGTTTACTGTTTTTTTAGAGATTTGTTTTCAAGGCAAATCATATTTCCTAGTGATCTTCATGAAGATGTCTTAAGTGGCATACACAGTATTTATAATCAAAGCTCAACATTTCCTCTGTACATCAGTTTTAAATGAGATGCTCTGTTAGTTTGCTGCACATATGAGCTGTTAACAGTTTTCAGTTGCACAGATTAGTACACTATATGTTTATCCAGCCTCTGTCACAAGCGTCTGCCTCCTCTGCCTCTGCTGTTTTGATAATCTCCTTTCCAATGCAGCAATTAAAAGCAGAAACTAACTGTGTGTACTGCTGCCCCCTACTTATTGGCTATGGCACACAATCCATATAGGGGAAATCTGACAGCCTTTTGTGAATGCAGAAGGTGAAAAAGACAACTCTTTTGCAAAGGCATGCAGATGCAACATATTTGCTCCCTCTTCTACCAATGTATTTGTACAAATTATTTGTGGAATTTGTTTGCAGTTTTAAATATTCAAGACTTCAGACATATATTGCCATTTCCATAAAATCTTCTATTCTATGCCAAACAATGTACAAAAGTAAAAAATGACAGAAGCTGTCAGTGTCTACAGCAGCCTCTAGACACATGTTCATTCAGTGCTGTTGTTTTGGGTGTCAAACAGACAGGGGGAAAGCTGATACATAATACACAAGAGATGGCACTCTCAAGACTAACGATACAAAGGAATATATCCAACACATTTGCATTCATTCCCAGGAGAGGTGCTACTCACTGCATAGCTAGCTGAAAAATCAGCCTATTCATAGATTATTCAGAAAAAGATATGCCTTTCACATACATAAAATATGGTGTTTTCCCCAGGAACAAGAAATACTCACCCACTGTAATTTCTCCTTCAGTGGTTGAATATTCAGTGGAAAACCAAAAAAATCTACAATTATTCTTTCTTGAGTTCATATAGTTGGATCAAGCACACACATCTGTGTATCAGCAAGACTTTGATAAAGAAAGCTGTGTTTGAAGAGCATACTTGCCAAAGAAACAATTAATAATATCTACTTGCATATAACCACCATGTTCTCTCTTAACATGCTACTCAGTGAGCTTAAGGGGTCTGCTTGAAGTGATCACTGCACAAGGTTGCATCAAAGGTAAATATATGGGTGGCAAAGAGAGGGAGGGGGGTAGTCTGCAGAATCTATACAGCAGCCAATACTAATAAGGGAGAGCTAAGCCCTTACTGAAGCTTAAAGCAGCTTAGATGAAGAGTCTCAATTTGGCTGCAGTCTTTTTTTTCTCCAAAAACTAAAATCTAGAGGGGCTTAGTAATTCCTTCATATATACTGTATGCCAAACAGAATGAAAGGAAATCCAGCTATGTTGAAATACATCCTCTGCTGCCTACAACTTAAGATGAACACTTAATATGTAGTAAAGGGAGCTTAATTGAAGGGGAGATGTAGACACTTTCATTCCTGGCTGATGTAATTTTGCACAATGTTAACATTAATGTGAGTGTACCATCCATATCCAGCCATGTCTTCATGAGATTTAATTTTCTCTGGGTGATATATATTTGAAATTCAGATTGAAGTTGGTGCTGAATAACACACAGCCTGGTACAAATCTGCAGATGAGCAATCTACCTGCAGAAAAATCCCATCATCAGCGGCTTATAGCAACAGCAAATTATGTTGAAATGGAGGTTAAGTAACCCTCAAACTTCTTTATGAAGTTGTTTATGTTCTGTTCTTAAATAGTGTTCTGTGCTTGACCATGTATTTACCTTTTCAAGTGGGTTTAATCAGTATCATACCCTGTCTTCCATGGGACTTGAATACCTGGATGACATTACTTTTATCCACTCACTATGTGGTCATTGGTCATCAGGAAGCAACTACTTGTACTATGTAATTATCATGCCGTGTCAATATTAGTATCTAATAACATTATTATGCATTTTCAACTTAATCTTTTCAAGAAATTATTTGAAGTCATAAAAACAAATTGTGCACTGCAATAAGCAAACAACTACATTCTTAATTTCCGACCACAAGCAAGCAGAAGTAGCAATATTTTTAGTTATGTTGTGAAAATGTACAATGCTCCAAATTAGATATTAACATGTTTTTTCAGACATATGTTAAGAATGTTTGCATCACATCTGGATGTGTCTTAATTGTCACCCCTCTATCTAATACCAGCTGTTTACATCCCTGTAATCAGCCAGGTTTTGTCACATCCTCATACCCGGTGAATCTGCATATCTAAACAACAGCACAGACAGATTTAAGACCTGTCAGCTTAACCAAGCTGCTCATCATTTTCTCTAAGTATCTCTCAGGAAACCACATAGATTTCTCTGTCTCTCTTTCCACACATACAATCATCTCAACACTTTTAGTACCTGCAGATTTCATTTGCTGCACCATTTTACATTCATTCTCCTTTTCATTGTATGTATTATATTGTGATTACACAGATGTCTTGTGCATATGAGGAAATCATGATGAGAGTCCTTCGTTTCTTAATGAGTTAAGTCAGAGCCATGAGTATTTTATGAAAAACAATCATGAGCCATGCTCATCAGAGCTGTCACATTGTTTCATTCCTGCTTGTCTCTATTTGCTACAGAATGCAAATAAACAATTTTGTCGAAGTACTTCACATGCAAAACTCACTCACTCTAGTTTACTGATTCATTACTGGAAAATGAGAACTGCATTATTCTTCAGTTGTAAGCTGTTCAGGGAAATGCAGGTAGAAATTCAGCATGAGTTTCTCCTAGATATTTCACTCGTATTAGGATTATAAACTTTAAGACATGCTGGCGACGTGGCTGTAGGAATGTCAATGCCAGTCGGTTGCTTTGTCCACCACTTCAGTCCAGACTTAAATATCTCAACAAACTAACTAAATGTATATAAATAAATATATAAATATACTAAATGGATTGCCTGACTTTTCCCCTAGCACCACCTTGAGGTTGACACTTTTGTTTTTGAGTGAAATGTCTGCTGAAATGACAGATATTGGATGGATTACCATGAAATCAGGTGAGGATATTCATGTTCTACACAGAATGAATTGTAATACCTAAGTGATAATCTCTCTTCACATAGCAACACACATCAGCAGTTCAAAAAGTATATTTGTCCAAAATGGTTTATGATTAAAAAAAACTGCAAATCTAATGACATTCTCATCTATACTTTGTGTTTAGTGCTAATTAGCAAATGTTAGCTCACTAACATCATCATGTGAACACCATGGGTGCTCTAAGCACTGCTCTCACAGAGTTTCTTGCATGGCCATAGACCTTGAGTCTTCTTTGGAAACATTTTACCTTGGATATGTCAAAGCTAAATTTGTTTCTTGGGGGGAAAAAACTCAGGATTTTTGGATATTTTTTATGATCTGTTAAGGCCAACAGCAGTTTTCAAATCTTTGATTTTGTGGTTGCTCAGTTTAGGTTTTTAGGAGTTTTCTTCAAAGTGCAAATACTGTACAGTGGGAAAACTGGGCTTCCAAAAGGAGCAAGGGTGAAACAACAAAGAACACTAGAAGAATCTTTTTTAAGCCTCTGATGAGCTGTAAAGACAGAATAAAAGACAAAGAGAAGTGGCTATAATGTACATGCAGAAAGGCAAAGCATTGAGAGCTTAGTGCTCTCTCTTTCAGGCAGCATTACTGGGTAATGGAAGAAGACACTAGAAATAAGAAAAGGAGGGACAACACAAAATTACTTGAGCTCACCTGGGACAGACCACATAATAACAAAAGACAGTATAGAAAAATAAGCAGAGCTCAATATAATAAACATCAAGCACAACAGTAATGGAAAAAGAGTGAGGAGGATTTTGCTGTTAATGAAAAACAGCATTTACCAACCTCCTCCAGAGTGCTTTCCTTGTTCCAGACACTACCAATTTGACTCTCCCATCAAGCGTGACAAACTGCTGGATAAATGTTATCAAAGACTTGAACTCATGTGACCTGCTATCCCAAAGCATGAAGTTGCACCCTTACAAGCTCGAGATAAAGCACACTACGCACCCTTCACGGCAGGACACACCACATCGCTCTCACTCCCCACAGCAACATCCCTACTGCTTAATCTAATCAGTTCAAATTAACCTTAATACACACTGTGCCCCGGGCTTTTGACTCTGCTGTATCTCGCTGACACACCTTGTACAACTTCACCACGTTCCCCACTGAATGACAGCCACATAGCCTAACTTGGGCTGACACGGGTGCTTGAGAAAAGTTCATTTGCAGATAATGTTGACAAAACTAGAGTCAGGGTTTTCAATTAATCCAGATATGAAGTGATTAAATATTTTAACATGCAAAATTTCACCCTTTTGAGAAGGGTGTCTTCTTATGCTTAGTGTTCTTCTTATTATTTTTTTTAATCATCTAAAAACTGTTCAGTTTGACAGAAATCTAGCTGAAATGACATGTAATCTGGTACAACATGGGAACACAGCTAAGGGAACCAACATTTATGAATGAGGAAAATAGCTGGTGGCCTTAAAAAGCCCATGGGTTGTCCACTTAGAGATGTCAACAGCTGAAACCATTCAGAGGGTAGTATACTAGATACATAATTACATTATATTACACTCATCTTGCAACAGACTGGATACCCCTTTGACCCTGGAACAGCCTGACATCTTCAGGGCATAGATTCATCTTATTATGCCTGCCAAAGCACTATGCAGATAGTAGCAGGATGCTGGTCATTTTATACAGTGCTGGGGTCATCTCACTGCATGCTGTGACATTCATAATGAAATATTCATCTTAGCACAGTACACAGTGCACTATTTAACATTAAAACTTGGCCAGCAGGCTGCCTCTAGTCTCCACAACACTGATGGTGACTGTCTCACAACATGCTGTTTACCATTTCAAACAGTGCTGTCTGCTGGACTTCTTCTCTACTGAGTAAGAAAGACACACACTGAATATACTATTGTATACTTGCTTAAAAAGAGATGAATGTACATAATTTATCTTCTGACATTTTTAAAGCAATTGGTTTTTGTTTGACACTCTTATTTGCTGTGAAACAAGCTATGAGTTCTTGGCACATACTGTATATTCATTGACACAAGGCCAGACATACAGATACAGACACCTACAGTACAAGAGAACTGGTATTTTTACTCCTCTTTTATCATTCTGCTTTTAAAAGAATATTGTGTACTCAAGAGTTTAGCCAGAACCTCTCATGTTGGCACTGATATTGAATTATTTTTCCAACATGATATTCTTTTTTGTGTGGATCATCAAATAAACAACAGATACTGGCCTCGCCTCTTGAGGTGGTCATTTTTGTCATTTTGTCTTTCTTTGTTGCTCTGCCATCCTCATGAGATGATGTATGTGGAATTAACTCATCTGTATATATATCTTTTTCAAATGAATAACTTTCAGTGATTGCTCACATACAGCAACATTTTCTCCTGCAAAGCCAGTTTGCTTTTATAACTCAAGCAAATGTAGATGTGCTCAGTTGCACTGCCATCAAGTGGTGAAAAGCAGTACTCTGAGATGTGTCTAAGATGAATGTTGCTCCACGTGACAAAACCATTGTTCTTGCAGCCCAGACTCACTAGATGTCTCATGAGCAGCATATTATTCTTCCAGAAGACACAACTGGAATAACATCAGGTCTTCATTTTGTAGCTACATGAAAGGTTTAGGGACACTGGAGAAATATTCCACCAGATTTGCAATTTGCTTGAATACTACTTTATTTGGATCTTTATTGTGTGCATTTGTAATTGTTGCTCTGTAAATGTGTCAAAATAAAGTAGGACCCAACCAAGTCTTTACCATGTACTCCTACAACTCTAAAACTCTGCATTGTGACATTTAAATATAATCACTGGTGAATCGAATCTCCCATCACACACCAGTCAGAGAAAGTGAAGGGAAATTATTTTGTTGCTGAAACTAAGTTTTGCTGCCATCTCCTGGTAACAAAGTCTCATTGCATTAAATATAACACATTTATTACAATTGACTTTGCTTTCAAAAATAAGCTCTATAAAGCTGCACTAAACATCAAAATCCATATACTCTTAGATTCTACCTTTGAAAAATAATGCATTTTCGTCCAGGTGACAATTCACTTATATATATTCTTCACTCCAGTAACTTAAATTAGTTACTGAATAGTATCTGTGATCATTGTAGGATAAGCTAAATGTTGCATTATAAATGCATGAACAACTTTTCCTTGTCATCTGTTAATTATCAGCACTTGAATATTCAAATGAAGTCAAGTCAAATTTGTGAGCTTTTCACATTCCCAACAACAGTATAAAAAACAAACTATTTAATGCAAATTTATTATATTTTTGGTCCAACTAACAATAAGACTCTGAAGAAATCTACACAGGATCAGTAGTAGAATGGCTGTGTAGTAGCTTGACCCATTGTTAAACTCTGAAGAGCACTATGAGGCCAAACCTTGCAGCAGTACTACTTTGAGTTTTGTACTTCTGCTACCCACATTTCAGATTATTTGAACTTTAACCCATCTTGTTATCTGAGCTTGCAAACAATGCCCAGTGAGACTGCAGCTAACCAAGTAGTTTAAACATAAAGAAAACATCAGAGTTTTCCAAGATATATTATCTAAATTTAAAAATAAATGTATATTGTTTGTCTTGAGCACAAACAATGCACTTTGCAGAAAAAATTGAGCTCTTGATACTGACTGTGCACAAATGAATAGTGGGCATGTTCACATTCTTTATCACTTGTAGACAGCCTAGACATAACAAAAATCTTCAAAAATGATGTTTGTGCCATCTAAATCTGGGGTGTAATAAATATTGCAGCGTCTACAGACCATGACTGGGACTTTATTCTTATTAGACTCAGTCATGTTGCCTTGACCTTTTGCCTCAGATGTTTTCATATCGTTCAGTGCTGTGTCACTGCGGGAGACAAGTTTGGTAAAGTTTGTTGACAAGCAGGAACAAATCCATGAAAACAATGCAGGGGGAGTTCGCCTCAGGGCAGCACTCATAACTTGTAAGTTGATTGTTGTTTTGTGTACATTTCTTGACGTTTAATTGCCTTTAAAACCCATGTGGGGCACAGAAGGTAATTGGTTTAGAATTAGATGTAAGGAAGCTGGGATGGGGAGGGGGGTAGGGGGAGGATTGGAACTGGCATGTGAAACTACAGCCCTATTAAAAACATTAGACCTATAATATACAGGGTATGACAGAATAACATAAATACTTCATGAAGGCAGTACAGGTGGACCATTACACATGCAGGTTGATTTAGCCACAGATACTCTGGGCTCCTTGAAGCTCTATCTGTTGCCTTGTGTTGTGAAAATCTACAGAGTGCTGTTTGTTAGTCTTCTTTTATAATTGACAAATGTTGCCAGTTGGCATTCAACCTAATAAGACCCACCTATGCAACAGTGTTTAGTTCTAGTGATTGTTGCTGTCCTTCAACTGTTTATTTGATATGCAACTCCTGTACTGTATTTCATTCATAAAATCCTTATCATTATCCTTTTTATTATCTATTGAAAACATTAAAAGAAATTGTTAAATTGTGAATATTTAGAACACATACTGATAAGCTTAATAATATACTCCAAAGTGTTGTTAAAAGCAGAACCACCAGCTATTAAAACTGAAGATTTGCACAGGTGGCACCCATTAAGTCCCACAGCCCACACAACAAGATTCCTTAACTATATTGGATCACACGCAAATTAAGAAATGTGCCAGAACATTATAACAGCAATGTGAAGTTATCAGTTAAATGAAAGTTGTTTTTGTTTGTTTGTTTGTTTGTTTTTTACAGTATTTCCAACTGAAGATAGTTTGTAATCATGGCACATTCTTTTATGGAATTGTTACGTGTAATTTTTTTCTCTCTTGTGGGAAAATGCAAAGAAAAGATGGGTTGTGAACTGAGTCTTGATGTAGAAATTATAGTCTAACTCTTTCACTTTCTTTCTGTCATCAGTAAAGAACTGAAGCTTGTGCATGCTCACATACATGACTCAGTCTGCAAGTGCCAAAAAATCATACAGAGCTATTAAGATTTGCTTTTTGTTAATGTGCCCCACAAACAAACAAACAAACAAACTTCAAGTTGACCTCATTAATACCGTTGAGTCAATTCCAAGGTTTAATTATCATTAAAAAAAACTGCAAATCTAAAGACATTCCCATCTGTACTTTGTGTTTAGTGCTAATTAGCAAATGTTAGCTCACTAACTGTCTTTTTTTATTGTTCTTGTTCTTATTGTTTTATTTATTTATCTGTTTCATTGTCAATTCCTACACTTTTACTTTCTAGCATTGTTCATTTACCTTGTTTTTAATTGATACAGGCATGTATTCATTTATTGCTATTTGATTTTAGTTGTGTCTACATTTATTGTATGTCTGTACCTTGGCACCACTGAAAATGAAGTTTCTCTCTCAATGCATTTTGCAAAGTTTTAAATAAATAAAATGATGAAGAAAGTGATGAACACTGCTTCTTAGTAATTCCAGAAATATACCTGAGAATCAATCTGACTCATATTTTATTGAACATGCAGCTCTAGGTTTCTGTCTGTGTATAGTTTCTGTACGATATTGTTACTAGACTGAACCTGATTAATATGCTGTTGCAAAAACTAATTCCACCAACTCTGGTCAAAGTAATGTGAGGTGACCACAAGGTTGTCATGGTGCTGTAGAAAAAATAAAGGTATATACAGTGCATAGAGGATAGGGAACAGGTGTTCACAAGCAGAAAGTCATTCAATCAATCACTGTTTAACATTATATATGGAAGAATGGGAAGGCCATCCCTATAGTAAACAGCTGAATACCACCACCTGTGGACAAAAGAATTTTCATTCTATTCTAAGTTCAAAAGCCACATGGGAACTTATAAGCAGCCGTTGACAGTATACATTAACACCTGGGAGATTCCTTCACGTTCCCTATTCTTTAGGTTTTAGAGGCTAAACTCCTCTAGGTGTTATGAGACGCCTTTGTCAACAAAGAATACAATAAAAAAGTAATTTATCCCAGAGGCACCAGGCTTGCTCTATTCAATTTTAATTTTATTGTTTTGTTTTTTATGTTGAAATTGTAAACAGTTGAATGAATGGAAGACTATCCACACACTTAATCAAATAATTGGAAAAGTGCATGGAGGTAATTGTTTACATGTGAAGGAGTACATGTGAGTTGCTTTTTAAATCATGGCTACATACAGTACAGTTGGTGCTTTCACGCATTGTTATGTCTGTCTTGCGATACATTAGGTTATCAGTAGGATATATTTAAAGGTGAGTCAGGCTCATGTGGAGGTGATTAGTGATTCTTTTATCTTCATTCACCAAACATTTTTTCCCAGATTCTTAATTATAACAACTTCAAAGAGTATGAAGAAGACAGGACAACATTCACTTTGTACATATGAGCTTGAAAGATATTATGTTTAATCACATTCAAACATAGGGGTAATTATTAGCCATGGTCATGCATGTTATGGTGTACATTGTTACAGGCTTGCACTACTCTATAAACAGTGCTTCTTTTTCCAGGTCACAAGCCATTTGACAAAGTGTGACATTTTCATGTCTTTGTGCTCGTTCATATCACAACTGCCTATAAATCCCAAACTCTGTTACTCAGCCTACTGTAAACAACCAGCATTAGAAAGGAAGAGACACTGTCGTGCCTCCTCAGCATTTAGCAAAGGACAGTGCTACCCTTAGGTCTTATACTTTAATGTCAAACTGTAAGTTAGTGTCTTGGGATTCAAGAAAAATGCTTCTAATGACAAACCAACATCAGCCTTCGTCTTTTGTATCATGGTGGTCTCTGTGCTATTTTGAATGCCACAATTTGCTTAATTGTGTAATTAATGAAAGACTTATCTTAAAACCTCATTGTGTTTTTTTGTTTGTTTTTTGGAGGGGTTTTTTGTTTTGGAAAATGTCCAGTTTTAACACAATGTAAATTGTCGTTAATTAATTAATTTAGTTTGAATTAAAGTCCCGTAACAAAGATTACTGTAGCCATTAAGGAGTGTTTCTTTGAAATGCTGGGTGTGGCCTGGTACTGCTAACAAACATGTCTCAGTAAATTATGGCGGGGCTGTCAAATGGCTTTTAAGGGTAGTAAATATCAGGCTGGTATCATTTTGGAGACAGCTTCATGGTAAAGTAAAAGGTCAAGAAGACAAGAAAGCACCCTTTGTTGAGAAAGGGATTTACAAGTCCACAAAGTCTTGGTTCCAGTTTGTTGTACCATTTTAAGCTTATATTCTCTGACCAAAAGCCTAGATTGAAAAACATTGAATTAATATTTAATCATGCTGAAGACAAAGGTATGATATCACACCCAACCACACCACAATTTTACTTGTGACCACACCCATTGTTATAGTGTTGTGCAGTTGCGTAGTGACAAAGACCGGAGTGCACAACCACTAGATGGAAGTGCAAGCAAGATTTTCAGTCTTTGAGTATTTAAAATGAGTATTTTCCAGAAAAAAAGCTAAAACTGCAAATGCAAACTGTGTATCTAATCTAATCTACAAGCTGTGATTCTTTGGAATGATAAACGCGAGTGAGTTGCAGGCTTTTTATCTAAAGAGGAATGTGAACAACACAAATTGACTGATGTGTAATAAACCCTAAAAAAAAAAACATAGCTAGAGACAGTAGAGTTAATGAGGGGCAACAAAGCATAAACTCCTTTCACGGTCAAATAAGTGCTGAAGTCAGTGCGTTGAAACCTTGAGGGAAGTGTCATCTAGAGAGGACTAAAACTGCACTCTGAGTGATAGGAAGACACACATGACTACAAAATGGCAGGGAGTGTTTAACCAAAGCACCTTTTATGGCCGACTCCCTTACTGGTACACACTCGAGTTAACAGAGGATATAGCACTGCTCTGCTGGGGTCTCATTCCAAGCAACATAAGCAACACAGAGGCTTCTTCAGACATGCTCAGATATCTCTTCTCTCCCAGGCTCCAGCTTCTTTCTCTTACAATTGTCTTGTGTACAATTGCTTTGTATGAGCTTGTGTGCTGAGAGCGACTGCCCACTATCAGCTCTGAATTAATTTTCATAGAAAGTGTGTGTGTGGGAGGGTGGGGTGGGGGCGAGGGGAGTTTGACACATAGAAAGCAAATATTTTAATGGTGTATAAGCAATATTGTCATAAAATGGTGGAAATTAAAATAGCAAGTGTCAGTACGATATGTGTTTATAATTATGGCAGACACTAGAAATTCTTTAAGAGATAATTAAATGTTAGAATAAGAAACCTTAGCCACATGAGATTTTTCTCACCACTTGTGACATATATGGGGATTGCGCTACTGTTTTTAGAACTACCATAGGGCTAATGTTACAGTATGTCGCTCAGACTACCCCAGATATATCAGGCTTTCCCAGGGGATGGGGAGGTTAACAATACCTTCACCATATAGTATATTGATTGTAAAAATATACTAATGGCTATGGATGTATTACAGTTATCATTGCAAAAATTATGATGCATGTAGCGCCTGTGTGTGGTAAATATGGACCATCACATTCCCTTTGGTTGCGCTCATATGGCTTTGGTGGCCTTTAATTTACTGCCAGTAAAATCCTGTTATCATGGAGCAGTTGGATGAGAAAGGAATGCTTTGATGGTGACTAACTAAAACAACGTCTTCTCCTGTCCTTAGTGTAGTGATGTGATGCAGTATACTGTACATTTTTTCAATCTCTTTTGAAAAAGGTGCAGAAATAAAACTATTAGAATGTGTTGAATTAGTGGCAGCCAAAAGCCATGAACAACTAAAGTAATGACATCACTGTCACCACACACAGAGGAATTAGCCACTTAAAGCTGGAGTGTGGGACTTTTAAAGGTGAACATCCATTACATTCAAGCCACTGCCAAACAAGTTCACACAATGCTGATCAAGCCTGATCACCGCCAGGTAAATCTCTCTGTGTTTTGCAGGATACAGGAGTTTTGAAATCTGGTGTCTGTGGCGACATTCCCGCGCTGGTGCACCGGTAGTGATGCATTTTATGTCAGCCAGTAATGATTGGTTTGCCTTGCAGCCTGACGAAGATAACTGAAGGCCGAGCACCGATGGGGATGGGTCAAGATGCCGAACATGATGTAATTTCCTTGGCAAATCAGGCTAAAAGCTGTTGTAATTATCAGTGTAGTTAATATCACTTGTAGTTAATGTCATTTTATTATGTTTTAACATTTTTTAAGGTAAGAAATGAACCATTTAGATTCCAGATATGTGGTCAGTTTACAACAACGATAGTGACGGAGTAGGCTATGGAGGAGTCGACTTTGTTTGTGTAATTATCCTCACCACCAGGAGGGGGAGACAAAAGTTCCGCACTGCAGGTTTAAGTGTGTTGTAATGTTGTGGAAAGATATTCAGAATATTTCAATATTTAAGGTAATAATGTATAATGAGAAGATTGGCAACTATTTCATTACATTTTGCAAACATTGTCATATTATCAGATGCATAGACCCACCTATTTGCAACAGTCATAAGAATGAATAAAAGCACCAAGACAATCTCACAGATTGATGACTGTCTGAGGGGGACAGCAGGAAAACTGCCACCTCTGTGAGGCGTTAATGTCTGCAGCGTTGAAGGGAGTCACTCATTGTAAATTCAGTGCAAAGGTTGATTCCTCATAATACGAGAATTTGATGTCTTTTATCATCAGTGCGTATGTCTGTATAAAGCAATTTGTTCTAGTTATTTGTTTACACTGTCATGCCACGTCTTTTTCTTGGTTAAGGCATCTTTCACATTCTTGATGAACACTGAGCAAACAGAACATCAAAAAATTACAGAGCGGCATTAACACTGACTAACACAGCATGGCGAAAAATGGGAGAAAGAATTGCCTCTCAGCACTTTCACAGCCCTAGGAGATTTAAATAATAAAAAGCACTGGGCCTCTGAACAAACAGGATAATTATGGCCTACAGTCTTCCTGTCGCTAGTCTGGCACGGCCAAGCGGAAAGAAACATGTTATTACCACTCAAAGGTTCTGCAAGGAGAATTAGGAGAAATAAATGTTTCATGTAGAAGGATGGCTTCACGGTGAATCTCTCTGACCAAATCAACAGCCACATTTTATTGCTTTCATTTATTTTATAGCATAGTGGTGACAAAAACTTACAATATGGAACATACCCGCACACAGAAACATAGTCAGTCTGTGTTTGTAATAATATTCGAATAAAATCATCCATTTAGTTTGGTTATCATATCGTAGAACACATTTTAATATTCTAGTATAATTTGTTCATGCTTACTTTATAATTGCTGTCTTTGTGACCTCACCTTAGGCAATTAAATTCTACACTAGAGCATCTAAAAAGTTACTCATCTTGCCCCTTAGATATTAATGGGAAAACACATCAAGCAGAGAATTCAAAGGATTTGTGCTGATCAGTTCAGCCAATTAGATCTTTGTCATAGTATAACTGGCTATATCAGGTCTTAACAGAGTGGACTCGGACCTTTCTGTCTGGTTTCTAGGTCCCGCTCCAACATGTGTGCAGCTGCCAGCAGTACTGCTCAGTGGAACAGATGGTGTTGTAATGGAAAGAGCTTGTCTCCATTAGCTGCTCTGCCTCTCTTTAACATAGTGATTCAAGGCAGCCATCGCTTTCAGATTGCCACACTTTTCAAAATGTAACAATGGCAGCACACCATGTGACCTTTATGTCTGAGGCTACACCACCTGCCAGATACAACTGCAAGACTTCACCACTGATCCATCCCTTCTTCCTTCTTTCCTCACACTTCTTGATTATAATGACAGAGACTTCAGCCACATAGCAAGAAATTACTTTGTGTCAATTTGTTTATGATTTCAGCATTTAAACCTTAACATTTGCATCTTCCAGAACATATTATAGTAAGGTATTAGAGAAGATTGTTGTTGGTGTTCTATTTATTTATTTAAAATTTAGATTAAATTGTGATACAAGATGCACACACAGAGAAAACCTGATGTATGTAATTAGGTGTTATGATCATCTAAAAGACATTCAGTCCTTCATATTTAGTGACAAGGCAGTGCACAGAGAAATTATATCTGCCCTCTATACTTTAAATTTAATGATGGCTGAACGCTCTAATTCAAATGTCATATTCTTGCGTGCCAAGTTTACATCTTCTTTTCATATTTAGCAGGGGTAATGCAGAACGTCCTTTCAATCGAAAAAGCCACCTTCCACCAGACTTTGTGTATTAATTATGAATATGCTTTCAGGGCAAGGCCATCCAGATGTCTTGTGGCAATTCGAAAACCTTTTTGCTTCTTATTTTTGAATTCAGATTGTGGAAATCCCCAATGAAACGAGGCCGTTTCCACAGTCCAATTAGCATCTTAAGCAATTAGAGTAGAGAAGAAGCCCATGGTAATTTTCAGTATACAGGCAATTTGAACCTAGGGTTAAAGCATACTGCGCAGTGGATTGCTAGCATCCAGAGAGCAAAGATGCAACTAATTCAGCAATCTCATTTATGTTGAAAAAGAGAGCCAATGAAAAGGAATATTTAATAGTCTTTTAAAATATCGCACTCTGTTTTCTGTCAAAGCCAAATGGCAAATGTAGCAAATGGCATACAGTGGTGTGACAAAAAATCCTGGCTCTACTCTGCTCCTGTCTTACTTTTAAATCATACTATTGATTCTGTTGCTCACAGTGCTGCCATTGTTTTAGAAGTATAATGGTTTGCTTAGCCTTCACTCTATAAAACACACAACACATAAGACTAAAGTGTGATATATACAGTCTGTGCTGTATGTGATATGCACTAAAAATAATTCTGCAGACTCTTGAACTCACACAGCAGAAAAGAAAAACAAAGATAAAACATAAGCAACAACAACATGGGGTTGTTTAATGATGCAAATGCATTTAAGTAAAAACACAGTGGGAATTTTTTTTGGTTATAGATGATGGTTACCCATACAGTATCTACAATGAATGTCTACATTATACAGTGATACTGAATGCATAAGGTGCTTAATGAACTATAGAATCAAGCACCCACACAACTTATGTTCCCTTCACAGAAACTCTCCACCCATGAGAGAGATAGATTTCAGTAATGATAACCTCTTAATACTTATCAGATATCAGATAAAATAACTTTCTTCATGGTTTCCCACACTGCAATCTAAAAACAACTAAATTTGATTTTGTTTCATGATAATTACTTTTTTGATAGCCTTCCAGCAGTGCACAAATAGCCCATAGTAAAGCAAACCAAAGACATGTTGTAACTAAAAAGTTTTTCCTTTTTCTTCCTTTTTTTGTTTTGTTTTGATTCTACAAGCAAAAACATGACAGAAACACAGATTTAAGAAAAAACAGGTACATGTCAATCCCAGCTCTTTTCTTTAACGAACAGAAGAGCAGATAGCACTTGATAAATGACCTGACTGTTACTCCAACAACGTGTGTTCTCTTAACCAGCTTCTCAGCCCTTGTTAAAATGCTGGTACAGCATTGTAGGTGTGTTTTGAGCCTAGAGTCATTTACCACCTAAAATCAACAGCCTTCTAAACAACCACGTTCATCTCTACAACACTGCCTCAATGTATAAATCAAATGTCTGAGGACCAGAGACAAGGTGCCTCAAGATTTTAAATTATTTTTAATGCTGGCTGCACACAAAGGATACAAGACATCTACTCTAATATCCATTTTGATCTAGATATCTGACGCATCACTGACCCAAAGACACCTATGCTGGCTAGGGCATAATCGTGCCCTATTTTATGCCAATTAAAGAATTCCTCTTGAATCTACTGCTCACATTGTTAGAGCTAAGACTCTCCTGAAGAGATTATTTTCCCTGAAGCATTTTGCTACCTAATATTATACTATATCTGGGGGTGTTCCAAATGCCACAAAGGTATTTAAAATCTCCATACGCCATAATGAAAAAAACCTGATAAATGTGATAAGGTGAAGAAGGTGAAGCTTTGTCCCTTGTCTGTCACTAAATAAGCCTTTTTTGCCACACTATGCTTTCACAATTGCACACTCATAATCACATGCAAGACCGCCACTATGAGCATAATAAGGGTGGGAAGCAACTCAATCATTATCTTCATTTGTAGAGGCTATAGATTGATAGCTATATGGTCTTGTGATTGGTCAGGTTCTTAAAAAATCAGTATCAATGGATAGTATAAATGTATGCTATATTATACCCAAGAGCTCAGGGGACAAAGTTAGATACTGCTTGAAATCGTTAACTACAGCACAGGCTGAAATGCATGTGGTTGAAACATCCTTCCAAGAATTCTGAAGAGACAGACTAATACTTACCAGAAACATTTGTGCAATTAAATATTTGGCTCACATACTCTGCTTTTCCATGCCACTCTGGACTCGCTGCAGGTTTTCAAAGGTAGGACTTACTCTAGGAAAATAATCTTTACACCTTTCAGATGACTTGAAATACAGACTAAAATTCAAGGATTACATACAGTAAGTTGTAAAATCCCTTTTAAAATATATTGGTCTATGTTGGTCTTTATTATGAAGAAATAAGTTAAATCAATTAAAAATGTTTTCAACCTCATGTAATGAAAAAAGCTTGTTGCATATTATATCAGTGGATGTAGTCGAGCACTGGCTGTGTTTAGTCCTGCTATAAATAGGTTGGGTGTGTGTGGTCATGAGTGTGTTTCATCAGATAAAAACGGTTAAATCAGGACTGAGTGCTGAAATGATGGATGTAAGATGAGTGGCTTAGATGGAGAATGCAGATGGCCTACTCCTCTCCACCTCAGTCCCTCATCCTCAGTCCATGTTGCACTCACACTACATTTCCTGCCACTGTCCCTTAAAACAGGCTGTACTATTCAGAGAAAGAAGCTTTTAATTGCATTTTCATGTAGGTGTTTTCTGAGGGTGTCATTCCCCAGGCAGAAGGAAGAGTGCTCTGAGACGGGCTTTACATGCTCACCAGTGCAGTCAAGCCCCACCAGGGGAAGTGCGTCAGAGTGGAGAGGTGCTGGAAGTGCAGACAGCCCTGTAGGGACACTTGAAAAAAGCCATAACAGCCAGAGTATAAATAAATGCATGGGGAGAACATTTTTCCTCATGGATGAAAAGCCTTTAACCTTTTGGTCCACATAAGAGCAGAAATCGTTCTGTGACATTTAACTTGCATATTACTCTTTTCTTTCCGGATAGATAATTTCTAGCTTTTATAGGTAAATCAGCAAAGCTTTATTGGATTCCAACAGCCTATTAAACATCCTCAATCTAGCTCTTTGCCAGTGAATTTGAATAAATGTGGATGTTCCAGGGGAACACCTGTGAATTTCGAGATGCAGTCCCTTTGCCCTTGGATGGTTTATTCAGCATTAATGAACACTCACCACTGTCTCCTCCTGTGTAACCAAAAATGACAGAAAATAGTTTGTTTTAGACCCAAATCTGAGACACCACACTGATGCATAATTGATTTGGAAAAGGACAGAAAAGGAAACTGTGACATAAACAGAAGAGTGTTTGATGTTTAAGGGTAGGCTTACTAGTTTGAACAGATTTTTACAAAGATAATACCAAAAAGAAGTTATAGCATGCAGGAATGGTGTAAAAACTCTATTTTAATGGGCTACAGTTGGAAAAGCAGACAAGTGACTATAAAATCTGCTGAAAATGCTCAAATAAATGGATGAGAAATACTTTCTCCCAGTTATATTACCTTCACCAACACTGTGAAAAGGGTGTTGGTGGATTGAGATGATGGAGGAGAGGATACCAATGACTTACAAGTGTGTTCAATGTTGTATAACCAACAAGACCTAATCAGTTATTTTTGACAATATAAATTACAGGCATTTTCTTATACAGTATGATTGGGGTGTTTAACTTATATTGCATAAGAATATCAATATAAAGTCTAGTTTCTGATGTAAACAGTCATTTCATACTATCAGCAGGCTTTGATAATTTATTGTGCATCCAGTTTTGTCTAGTGTTAGTATTGATATTAAAAGACCTGTCAATCATTCTGACAGTGATATCAGTTTTGACATTTAGTTGTGGGTCTGTCCTGTTTAAATCTGAATTATAAATTGTGTCTTCAAAACACCAGTGTGGTAAAGTATGATGCTAAGTAAGATGCTGACTAATCAATATGATCAGACTATGGTTGTACCAGACAGCCGTGGGAATCAAGTACAATCATGCTGAACAATAGCGCACAAGCTTATCCAGGTTTCACTGGATAAATAATGGTTAAAAAATCCACGCACTCAGTTTCCCATCCATTGAAGTAGAAGAACAGCTCCGGGCTGTACATCAATGTGACATCACAGATCATAGACTTGGATCTCCGAGGGCTCATTTATAAGGCTTGTATACACCGAAGATACATCCTAAAAACTGTGCACAGCAGTTTCCAATCTCTGGCAAAGATCAGAAAGAACAGGGATATGCTCATATGTATCTGTGGAGAGGGAATAACATTTAATACTGAATACAAAGGAAGATGCAATCTGCAAAAATTATGGAAATATTTGAACCATTTAAACTTGTACTTGCTGGCGTGTATTATGATCTACCAGATATGTCCTGCTTGGATGGCATATAGGGCACATTTAATTACTAGCTTTTTAATGAGTCTGATGAGATGGTCTCTCATTAAAACAAGAGTGTATCAGCACAGCAAAAGGCCAGAGACTACAACAACCCAGTTGCAGTGTTTTGAATGCACAAATCTATGAATTACTGTTGCACCAAATACTTAACATTTGTACCAACAGTAAGAGTGTGCATTTCCATTTGTGAGATACAAGACAATACCTAATGAGCTGCAGTTAAGGCTCTCAACATTTTTGCACTATATTCAATCTCATTGTCTTCCTTTGTTATTTTTGTGCATTTTTGTATTTATTGGACAGTTTTATAGTGCAGAGACAGGAAATTAGGTTATACAGAGGAATATGACATGCAACAAAGATCCCCAGTTGGAATCAAACTGGGGATGTAGTGTGTGCCACATAGTGTATGCGTGTCAACCACACCAACCACCAGGATGCTCGCAATCTCATTTTCAACAGTAAGAATATTTTTGAAAACCAATTTCAGTGAAATAAATGGCAAGCTGAATGGCAAATGAATATGAATAGAAGGAATTTGCAATAATAATATCTTCATAGTGTATATATAGGTTTCAAGCAGTCCTGATTCTGATCTAAGAAGAGGGTAGAAAATGTGGTTATTATGGCTGAGATACTTGACTGCAAATGTAGGTCTCTAGCAACAGTGAATATTTTCTTAAATAATTGTCTAAATGACATATTCTACAGTATGTTCAGTTATAATGACATCAGTAACTACTTCAGCACTGTTAGAAAATATCTAGTTTAATCGAGAGGCCATAAAATTGTAGATGGTTTTTAGGTTGATACTATGAACTCTTTCCTTTATTAGTGTTCAGTGTTCTTTGTTACTTAACGTGCAATATACAACATTCAGCCCCATTAGATGTTCCTTAATAGTACCAGCATCTCAGACCAAAACAAATGTGCACATTGTTTACTCAGTAAAGTTGGAAAAAAAGAAAGAAAGTGGCAGTGTTGATCAAATGAATCAAGATTCTTTTACTGCATTGCCTATTTCCTGTCTCCAATGTTTTCAGAACATATTTTAGTGTACTGTTTAGTTGTAATATGGGAAATTTTGTGACCTAGCTGCCATGTTGACAACGTACATGGGAGGACACAGAGGACACGGAGGGACTCACATGCACTAACATGCACGCACGGCTGGACTGGCTGTCAAAACAAAGAACAGAGAGACTCGGATTACAACACACACACAGAAGGCGTATGACTTCATTCTCTGCTCAGGTTGCCATTACTCCACTACATCTTTACATAGCATAGTTGCTTGCTAACATCTAGTGGGGCTGAATGTCTATGTCTAATGTATATTGCACCTTTAGAAATACACATGCAAAGCTGGTTCATGTCTTAAAGATGCTTAACACTAATGCCAATCTGCAGTTCACTAATGCTTATTTTTATTGTATCATCAAATAAAAAAACATGAATTGCTAATGGTTGATTTGACTGTGAACCAAAGGCCTTTCAACTCTCCATCCTCATCTTGTTTGTGCATAAGATTAATGTTTAAGATGAAAGTTCAAGACTTTTCAGTCTTTGTCAAAAGACTCAGAGTGTGGCTTTTTTTAAAAAGTTTAAACTTGTGCGGTGATAAGATAATTTGTGTCTGACTATTTTTCGAATTATAGTTCCTCTAAACCGATTATTCCAACAGGCTTCAGTGACAAGTAAATAATAAATGTAACACATAAATGCTGAAAGTAGCCCCAGTTGACAGATTGAGCCTGCAGAAACCCTTGGTATAATCAAGGAATGCAAGGGCTGCAAGAACAGTCATCAAAAACTGAGCTGGCCAGTGTTGTAGTATCCTTACAGTATTGCTGTATTGTAGAGCCATAGTAGTAGAATAAGATATAGGGAGACTTAAGGGAGGTAACACAGAATGTGTTGACAAAAGGAATACAGGAGTACAGGCCAACATGTGCAAGGTGGACCGGTGTGAAATTTTGTGTGGGAATGTGTCAACATTTGCAAGGTTTGAAATCTTGACCTTGAAATATTATGTGCCCATCAGGCAAATAAATGTACATCAAATAAAGTGTAGTGTCTGAGTGATTAAGTTTTGGTTTGAAATAAAGTCTGCCTCAGAGTATTTTCTAAGGTATTAACAATATTGTATGTCTCACTCGTATTTCATCTTAGGGTTATATGTTTAAATGCATTTTTTTCCAAACTATTTTTTTTAAATGTCAAACTGCTTCCTGTACTCTACATCTTGATTTGTAATGTATTCTTAATCTTCACTGAGGTAATAACAGTATGAGGTATCTATGTCATGACTGACATTTTATTCTAACAAGCATTAACATCACTGAATCATTGACTAATATATTAAATTGGATAGCCAGCTCAACTGGACTGAATCTGCAAATAGATTAATGTCCAGTGGTTGTACTATAGGCTATACTCTATAAAGTGTGCCGACAAGTTTGCTAATGCAAAACGAGTGTTCAGTATAAACACAATTATTTTCTGCCTACCTGTGGGAATTGCCTCAATTCTGGCTGGCTGCTCTCCAAAAAATGTGGTTGATCAGCCACATTCGCAGGAATTAATCATGAATCAAATGAACCGGTCCTCAGTGTATTCATTGCAGTTGGACAGCTTGCAAGAATTAGAAGAATCATCCTCCCACTCTAATTCCAGATACTGGGGTTTCAAAGAAAAAGCAACTTTCATCATCATCAATCACTACACAAAGTAAAGAGGATGCACTCAGTAGACTTGTGTCCAATTTCTTCAGACGGTCATTGTAAAATTAAAGAGAAGGTACACTGAGTACTTCATTTGCACAAATGCTGTTTTCTTCTTAAATCCTCTTAAATCTACCTATTGTACTCATTGTTGCAGGCAGGCAAGATTTCAACAGTAACTCCTTATCCTGTTTGAATTCTTAAGCTAGGAATTCTTTAAATCAGTGGCCCTTGAGAAATCAGGTTTTCATTATAACCAAAGTATACAACTTCCACCCTACTGTATTGATCTGAAAACATTTAAGGGAGCATTGTACAGACAATTGGACCTTGAGAGTTACTGCGATGCCTCATTAAATAAACATTTTTGTCAAAATGTGTATGGCCTTTAAATTTCACTATATAACATAACAATGTCAGGCAAAATGGTTACAAATAGGTCAGAAACATTCAATTAAACAGCTACCCATTGGTAGAAGTTACATTTTCAGTACATTTAATACAGTGCTTAAATGCAATGTTTTTGAATCAACTAAGGATACACACATCCATTTAGAACTCATCTTTTTTACGTTGCATTATACAATTTGTCATCAGTCTGCATTGATGACAACATTTCCTGCCATTCAGAATGCTTTGCCTTGGGGAGTAAGTTGCAGAAGATAATGTTTAAACACCAATGACATGCTCTATTTGATAATATGAGCTACCTGGTCACTTACCTTCTCTGTAATGCTCTCCTTTTTTCCCTCTCTCTGTATCTTCCTCTGCCTCCCCTGGGATGCCTGTATTGACAAGCTCAATATGAAACTCCAACAATTTATTTTATTGTTTTGATCTCACACTTGTTATGAATTACCCATGTATGTTGCAGAAAATGTCACAAGAGTGTGGTGTATGAAATAACAATGCAGTTCACAGTGTGCAGTCTTAGCTGTTCTTTCCTCTTGTTGTCTAGCTTCGGTTGTGCCTGCTTCTCTCTTTGATGCTTGTATTGAAAAACACTAAGACATAAATTTGTTCTGTTTTTGTGCTTAGAAAGAATGGAGGTTTTTCACAGAATGCTCCAGTATTCTATTTCCCCTCCATGTTGGAGGGAACAACAGCTGCTATGTGTCAAACAAATGGTAATAAATGTGTGTCTTATTACTGGATATTGTAAACAAGTTGCAATGCAACAGTAATTTGGGGCTTTTTCCTATGTTTCCCCTGCTTTACCAGTGTAAACTGATTTTTTTTTTCCTGTGATTGGTTATTGGTTGCAGTAGGCCATGTTGGGAAAGGGAACTACACTGCCTGTATAGCCAGTGGGCAAATTTGTATAAAACAATTCTTCAAATACTAATGACATACTTGACAATATTTGATTATAAATTATTATAGCCCAGATTCATATCACCTGGTCTTCTCTCTTTTCTCCCTGTCTTGCCTCTGGGCTCTATCATTCTTCCTAAATCTATCTGATCCTGTTTTAACGAGCACTGGGAGGAAAAGCAAACAAGTATTTATTTGTTATGAATTCAACATTAACGTTGAATATGAGTATTACTTATTTAGGTATGCTAATGGACAGTTCTGTGTCTACAAGGACACAACAGACAATAGTTAATATAGTAGAAATGTAAGCTTTTTGGCTGATAAATAGCTTACCTTTTAGACACAGGCTAATGGTGGTTTCCATTAGCAACCATAAACATAGATGAAACACTGTCGAGTCTATAAACTTTCTTATTGTCTGCTCTCAACATGATGAGTCAACTTTATTTTTACATGTGCATTTCTATTCAGGGATCTCTACATGAAATGAAGAATACAATTTTTTTGTTGTTGTTGTTTTTTTTAATTAAGTAATAAAATCCGGTCAGTCCAGCCAGAGGCATGTAACATATCTCTTCATAACATCCAGAAATGTTGTTTCATAACATGAAGTTTGTTTATGATCAGATAGAAAAAAATCACCTTCAAAAGATCCATGCAAATACATCCTTCAGTGAATCACAGTAAAAGGTATTTTTGTACACAGTGTTCTGTGGTTTTTGAGAAATGTCCTTGGTTTGGAGTGTATGCTTGTATCCAACTATGGTAAAACAATATACTGACAATATAACAAAGTTTATCCTTTATCCAAACTTTAGTGACATGAAACAAGACAAGCAGTTAAAAGATAGGATATTTGTTTTTTTTTTTCATGTTCAATAACATACAGGATAAAAAATAATTTTCTTATCAATACGAACCTAGATTGAATAAATATAATATTAAAGAAACATATTAAGGAAAATGTGAACAATTATAAATGAACAACCATGCATTGTATGAGCTGCATGAAACCTACAGCTACTTGTAACTATTAGCACTGTATATAGGCAAGGCAAGGCAAGGCAAGTTTATTTGTATAGCACATTTCAACAACAAGGCAATTCAAAGTGCTTTACATAGAGCATAAAATACATTAAAACACAATATAAAAGCAACACAAGTAGAAAGACATATAAAAACAATTAAATTAAATTTGGCCATAAAATAAGCTAAAAAGGGAATAAGACAGATAAAACAAGAGAATAAATATAATGTTATAGTATGTTTTTCTTTGTGTAATTTAAATGTTCATTGATCACTAGAGTAAGGATTCATTTGCTGTTTGACACTTTGTTAATTATTATGAAAATACCATGAAAAAAAACAATAATTATACATTTCTAACCACAGTATTTCCATATTAGAGTATGAAATGTAAATGAACAACGGTGGTTACCTGTGCTTGTTATTTTTTACTTGTGATTTCACTCTTTCTAGCAATGTGTTATGATATGTCACACCCTTTTAGGAACACATACAGTGTGATGACAAAATCTATTAATTCTATTAATTTTACCTCATTTTTTTTAACATAAGAGCCACTTGTCACTGCCCTCACAAACACCTGGCTAGACATTATCAGTCTTCTTCCAGGAAAATGAATATACAAGATTACAGTTCAGAATGAAGACATTTCTTTAATCTCACTTAGAATTTGCTTGTCCTATTAAATACCGTCAATTATAAATGTCTTCATTATAAATTACCATATGCTATGGACTGCACAACCTGTCTAAAGTAGTAATGAGAGTATTTACACTCTTCAGTATCCATGTCTTTCTTCAGTATTGTGACTGTCAAGTGACAAACCCTGCTTCCTTCTCTCAAGTTCAAGAGAAAAGTCAAGCTGCTTTGAGTGCAGCATTTTTCTACAATATATGGTAAACATGTAGCTGAATGGTATTGAAGAAAAGCAGGATTTGGAACTTCCCTTGTTGGCACTGATCATTGCACAAAATTACATGTATTTTATCACATTCAATACAATATACAGTATGTTTTAAAATCTATCATTTTCTGACAGTCTATATGTTCTAGTTTCTTATTTTGAGGGGATGTTTAGGCCTGAAACATTATACACTTTGAGAACCACAGGAAATACATGATCAGTAGTCTGATGTGTATTCACTGGGCGGGGTGCAGAACGCAGTGGAGAGGCAAAGTATAGATTAGGTTTTCGAGTAGGTGCTAACTAGGTTGTCTAATATAATTTTTTAAGGTAGCAACCTAATATAAACCTTTTCATAATGTGAAGATATACTTCTTATATGACATAACTATTAGCTTATTACCTTGTTATTCACTGTCATCCTCTTTTCATCATTAACCTGATGTTCTTCCTAATTTTAGCTTTCTCTGTTATTACCCTCATGTTTTTGACCCATTATTAGCCTATAAAAAGGGTAAAAAAAAAATAGAAAAAGAAAAAACAGATAAAACCAAAAGTTACCAATACATTCTTTATTATTGTTGTTATCCTATTATCAGATTTTTACATGTAATTACCAAAATGTCACTAGTGCATTATTACTGTGCTCTACGTTATTTACTACAGTATTTCCTGTTTTATATAATCTAACTTTTCAACCTACTCTCTATTTATGCTTCTCTTCATATTTATTCAATAGTGTAGGACAGCTGAGATATAAAAAAAAATGTCTTTTTTTAGAATGTCCTGGGAAAGTGTATGTATGTAAACTAAAGTGTACCAAATATTCCTTGGTTCACTGTAGTTCACATAAATCAGTCGGTAAAAGGAAAAACAAATTAAATATTTGTACCTTTTTATTTTTTTCAAAATATTTAAATGTGGTTTTCTAGCTAGATGAATATTTCAAGCAGAAAAGCTTTGATAGAGTGCATTTGAGAGTTGGTGCATGTTGTGTCTCTGTACAATGGGCTCATGCTTGGAGCACTTTGGCTAGAGTGGCAGAGAGAGAATGGCCTCCGTCCAGCTGAGATAATGGAATTGGTGTGTTCTCCCTGAGCTGTGCTCCTGGCTGGAGTTAATTCTGTTAATAGCAGGAGCTTCTACAGTCAAACCCTTTCCCTGGCTTGGGCAGTGCTCAGAGAGCACAAGAGGTAGCTTCTGTAAGATGGGTGATGGATGTATAATGGATTAACTGGAAAGTGGTGCATACAGCTTACAATTGTTCTTGAAGCTGCTAATGTGTAATCATAAAAGAACTTGGCTGTCCATATTTAAATCCAAGTGCTATTCATGCAAGACCAATGGTATACTGTCATTCCTGCTTTGAGAGCATCACTCACAGCCCAGCACCATTAATATCAGAAGCTTTTTGACAAGTCACGATTATTTGTATAGTGTAGTATAACCTACAATGACTCCTCAAGGTTTACATCAGCAATAGTTACCCAGCCTGCCCATGATCATAGGGACAACTCCCCAAAATGCTTAACACATAAGGAGAATTGAGAAAAGAAGCTATTTAAAAACATTTCCTATCCACAGATGGCTGAGGATGAAATCAGAGCTGTAGATGACCCCTGCAAAAATTTACTTTACCCTTGCAGTATATTGACATTGATTCTGGACAGATAACTTGAAGGCTTAACTTTCAAATAGGATTTACATCTTTCTCATAACCCCAATCACAAATCTGTTTTACTGCCATCATGAAAATAATGTCTATAGCAGCAAAATGAATGAAAAATGTTAATCTGCAATAAAATGTCAATAGACTACATTGATGCAAAAGCTCTTTGGTCAAATTAAGTAAAATATGTAACCAAAGTCGATTTTAGATCAGTGCAAAACAGAACTGAAAACAATTAAGATTAGCAGCTTTAACCTTCATTGTCTGTGTGAATTGGATAATTATCTGCACAGTTAAAGGTCATGTCCTTTAATTGGCCCTGATACAAATTTTTGGGCCCCCCATCCCCCCATAGAGGCAAAACCTCTCCTCCATCATGCATCTCTATAAAACTACTGCACGCATTAAAGGTGCAGGGTGTAGAATTTAGTGGCATCTTGCAGAACAGACCTGGCAGAAATTGATAAGTATGTTTTAATTAGTGCATAATCACCTGAATTGTTTTATTTATGTTACCTTAGAATGAGCCCTTTATATCTACATAGGAAGCAGGTCCTCTTTCATGGAGCCTGCCATATTGCACTGCCATGTTCCTGCAGTGGCCAAGAATGGACAAACCAAACACTGGCCCCAGAGAGGATGTTTTGCGAGTTTTTTAGCCACCATAAGTTCTCCTACACATTTCGAAGGGGAGGGTGAGGTGGAGGTTGCAATCTGCAACTTCACTGCTAGATGCCATTAAATCCAACACACTGGTGCTGAAAGGCACCACACTGAACTGCTTGGGTGTTTCTCATTTAATTTTGTATTAGTAAAAGTCTGTCAAACCAGACAAAGACAAAGCAAATAGATTTCTACAGCTGAGCCAACATCCAGACATATTTTTGTGTGAAGATGTGACAGCCATGACACTTTGATTGAGCATGATTACCTGAATATCGGCAGTGAATAATATGGACTCCTTCTGTCGACCTGGTTCTTACAGTAACATTGCAAATCTCCTCTTTTGTTCTCTTCTCTGGTTCATAATGTAAAAGTGCATTAAAATGCATGGTGTGGTTGCCATAAATACATATCAATGACAAATGCCAGCTGGGTAGATTAGTGTGCAGTTTTGATCGCTGTCAAACCCATCCTCCATCAGCAAGAGCAGAAGCTATAAATGAGGCTCATTGTTTTGGGCTTAGGTCAGAATATGAATTCTGCATGATGTGTACACACTAGAGAAGAAATCTCCCATAATCTTCACCTCGAGTTAATTACTGCAGACAAACATTATGGATCGCCAGAGACTCTTATCACTGACTGCTTGAATACAGAGGAGATTTGCCCCACATCTGATATGATTTTAAACTCTAAGTAATCTTTGCAACAAAACAATCTGTTTGCCCTATTGTCAAATTTATCCCTTTTTCATGAGCCGATCTGAAGGAGATGGATGTACATTCTCACTAATTACAGCAATTATTACTCAGTGATGATAAAACAAGCTCTCAAACAATTACCCCTTCTCCCCTTCCTCTTTCTGTCTCTCCCTCGCAAGGTCTCTGCAGAAATGTGTCACTGCACAAATATATGTTTGCCATTTATACCAGCTAATAAGGAAAAACTGCAAGTATATCATTCATTATATTGCACACCAACATAGAAACCAAACAAGACCAGCACCAGAGAGCTAAGTTACTTCCTGCTGAGCACAAGATGTTGGGATGGTGACACTCTCTATTATGCCAAATTTACAAGACTGCTGACTAAACTTGTGCTTATGGCTTACATACACAGAAAAATATACTGCTTGGAGTGCAGAGAGGCACCCACCTTTAAGAAACTGTACTGTAGGACTTTAGTGACTCTACTGTCACTGCAACCATATTCTTTGTTCTTTATTTGTGCATGTAATAAAATTAAACAAAAAGAGAAGCGATATACACGAGCAAAAATGCAAAGAAGGGATGAAAAAACCCTGAGGGCTTGTAAAAAGAACCTACCTAACATTGAAAATGAAGACAGTTATATATATATATGCTTGCTACAAATTTATAGACATAAATATTCTAGAAATAAATTCAAGGATTGCATTCACATATATTTGCACTGCATTCATACACTGTTATCATACCTCATTTACTATATAGTAGTGTATTCCTTCAAGAGAAGCTCTTGAGAAGATCCTTTTTTTTTTTTTTAAATGAAATACGGGAGCAGGGTGAGGCAGAAAAAATGTTCCATATGATGAAAACAGGCCAAGGCTAGTTCTGTAAAACTGACTATATACAAGGTCAACAGATCTAGTGTGATAACAAAGAATTTTAGACTTAGTTACAAAGTAACTATAAAAAGAAAGGGAGGGAAATTATTAAGAAATTGAAATACAAAAGTACCTATCTGAAGTTTATTGTCAAATATGTTGAACAACTCCAGGGTTTGAAATAATGGGGCAGTATAGCATTCCAGCTAGAGTAAGTGTAAATAGAATAATATGGATCCAGAAAGTTTTTCTGGACAAAATGTGTCTTACTCTATGTGAAATACCAATATATTTTGCAACTTCATTGGACACATAAAAGATGTGTGGGAAACATATTCAAGCATATCGTTAGCGATAAAAATGGGGCAAAGATGATCTGATAGGATTCTATTTTTAAGCTTGAAGATCATATAAGCACTCTTTTTAACATCAAGGGATAGTTTATTGCATTGTAACCAGATATCCATCCTATCTAGAACATTGTTCATATGGGTCATCAACCTATGTTCATCTTTATATGTAAGGAAAATATTGGTATTATCAGCATATAAAATAAAGAGCACTTCTTTTGAAACCAAATGTAAATCATGATGTATATAAGAAATAAAAGAGGACCTAGTATGGAACCACACTGCATGTGACTGTATGGTTCTGTTCCAAATAACACATTCTTTCTTGTTTAAGCAGGTAGCTTTTAAATCAATGAAGTTCAGTACCAATAACATATAGACTTGTAGCTTATTTAATAATATATTATGGTCTACAGTGTCAAAAGCTTTTGACAAATCAATAAATACTCAAATAGTAAATTCTTTGTCATCTAAAACTGTAGCTATTCTGTCAGCTACTTGGACCTATGCCACAGAGGTAGAATGCTTTCCATGAAATGTAAATTGATAGTCATACAGTAACCTATATTCCTGATTTAACAAGTCATGTTTACTACAATACATTCCTATTTACAGCAATAGTTGTGGTGGGAAGTTATAGGATGTGTGTACCCACAGTCGCAGTTGGGAGCTACCAAGTACAAACATTACAGCTTTGTCTTGTTAGCCCCAGAGCAGATCTACTACTGTAGTTTCTCCATGCCTTGTTTAATGCCCTGCTTCAGGGCATTTCGGCTTTGGTGGATGGCAGAGGTGAGGTCACTCCTCTATCAGCCTCCTCACCAGATGTGCTACTACTGAAGCAGCACCATTTCTTAGCTTGTACTTTAGCACTCACTACTGACATGCCATGCTTGGCTGAAAAACCTCATATTATGACATTGCACATTTTTACACAATTTGTTCTCAATAGGCAATATCACCCATTACATTTTGATGTGAAAAGAGATGTTTGGAAAACAATACTGAAGAAGTGACTCCTCTCTAGGAATATTTGGATTCTCATCAAAGTGCTCTCCTCCAGTTAGTCTCTGTCTCCAGCCAGCATTTTGTGTGCCACATGGCAAAGAGTGTTGATGGCCTGTGGGGGAGTAAAAAGTGAGTACAATGGACAAAGGCATGTGTGGCACCTCACATCCATTTCTTCTCTTCCTTGCAGCTATTATTGTATGAAAGTGCTTTCAACAGCTTTTGCACTACACCACCATTGCCAAACAAAAGGGAACTTACCTGCCCTTTTTCACATGGAAATAATGATGCCTGCTAAATAAAAGAGAAGATCCATATCAGCTAGGAGTAGGAATGAAAGATACCCTTAGATCTTGAAACTCACTTTTTACACTCATCAATTTAGTACTGTATAGTGACTTACAGTAAATGGATTCAGGTACTTGGTTTTGCACTGAAACCCTGCATTATAATACCTTATCAGTCTAGTGATTGGTAATCATCATGACTATAGAGTGTCATTGGGCCCTATTTTGACGATCTAAAGCACACAGCACAATTGCATTTGGGTGGTGTCCAAATCCACTTTTGCTATTTTAACGGTGGAAAAATGGTTGATGCGCCAGGCGCATGGTTCAAAGGGGTTGTACTTAGTCTCCTCATTAATCATGGGTGTGTTTTCGGCGTAACATGAAATAAACCAATCACAGTGTCATCTCCCATTCCCTTTAAGAGCCAGGTACGCTTGCACCTTGGCGGATTGCTATTATGACGCCGCATTTGCCAAGAGAAAGCGCTTCTCTGCTAGTGCGCAAAGGGAAAGTGCATGATCCATACCGCACACACTGGCCCCTGCTGTTCCTAGACCCTCCTATGGTCAGCCACAGACCACCAGTTCAAGATCCTGTTCATTCATTTGCTACATTCGTTGCAATTTTTGTTTTTGAAAAATCGTTTTGTTCAATCATGGAGTAACAGGTCAAATCAGCGGGGTTTTAATTGCTGAACGTGTGGAAACCTGATCATTGTAATCTCAAAAATGTTAAAGAACATACATAAGAATATAGAAGCCGTGACGATTCATTCCCTTCGTCAGTTTAATAATTGTTTTCACCTCATTTCATGTGTTCCTCAAGTAATCACGTATTGATGAAGCAGAAAAGTCGATATGTGTCTGATCAGTTGTTGTCCGTCTGTTTAAATACGTATATTGTCACAATTTGGTCAAATATTTAAACAATTTAATCCATCATTACTGTGATTAGTTAATTCTGATAAACATTATGACTGACATGTAATTTTTAAAATTATATTAATATACACAATAATAATCTTTCACATTGTAACCCTTTTATTTGTTACCTTTTGCATGCGTGTGCGCTGCTGCGTATGGAGCTTTTTCCCTAACTTTATTCAAGAGCGTAGTATATAAATTTGAGAGCATACTTTATTGATTTTACGTTCAAATTTTGTAATTTGTCCCTCAAAACCCTTCCCTCGCATTCAAACATCCTCTGCCTGCGCTCAGATTTGCTCCGCTTGTGCTCAAACTGTGTGATCGTGCTCGGATACGATGCTCAAACTTCAACTCTTCTCCTTGCACTCAGGCTGCGTCTGCACACTCGTGAAATTTCTGCTCTAGGATTTCTCCACTGCGCTTGGATTTTTTGTGTAGCAACAACCATGGCAACCACCCTGCCAAAATCCTCCAATCAGTAGAAGGGCTGGTTTCGTGTTGAATGTTGTGTTGAATTAAATGAACCCTGCCTCCTTGCGGACACGCTTGCTTTAGATTTAGAGTGTCCCGTATAACGCTGTTTTCTCCTCCAGCACACCAACAGGGGGCGCTGTGCCAAGGGGCTGCTAATTATACTGTATGCACTATTATGATAATAAATATGGGCGCATGTGTGTACATTAACAGTCACTCTATTCAAAAAGTCGTAAAGAAAGCAAGGGAAGTACATTTAATAAGCCCAGGAAGACGGGAGTAGATGAACACTGTTCCAGAGTATCCGCCCATACGGGACGCTCTAAAACTAAAGCGAGCGCTTCCGCAAGGAGGCAGGGTTCATTTGATTGGTTTGGCCTGGTGGAGGGGGGAGTAGTAGGCAGGTACACATTTCTCCATTTTCTATTTATCTTTTTGTACATGTCTATATACATCCATCCATGATTTATCTGTTTAGCGTCGTCAGGCTAGACTAGAAGCATTGAGTAACTGACACACTGTAGTCTATATTGTATATTTACTCCTGCCCTCCTGGGCTTATTAAATGTACTTCCCTTGCTTTCTTTACGACTTTTTGAATAAAGTGACTGTTAATTTACACATATGCACCTGAGCCTTCTACTGATTGGATGATTTGCCATGGTTGTTGCTACACAAAAAAATCAGAGTGCAGTGGAGAAATCCGAGAGCAGAAATTTCGCGAGCGCGCAGACGCAGCCTGAGTGCTAGGAGAAGAGTTGAAGTTTGAGCGCGAGCAACATTGTATCCGAGTGCGAGCACACAGTTTCTGCACAAGCGGAGCAAATGTGAGCACAAGCAGGGGATGTTTGAGTGCGAGGGAAGGGTTTTGAACGTAAAATCAATGCTCTCAGATTTATATTTTATATTTATATTTTTAAATAAAGATAGGGAAAAAGCTCCAAAGCTGCGCATCCAGTGTTTGTATAACAAGCAGTATGTTGTGCACCCGCCTGTGTAGTTGCATATTACATAATGTGCCCTTAAAATAGCAGTGAGACATTGCGCCATTGACTTTAGACCAGGTTTTTGTTGGTCAAAAGCGCAATCGCTCTCTGCTGCCTCAAGATAGCAATACGCCAACAATAACTATTACATGACATTGTTGGTAATCTAGTAATGTTACATGCATGGTGGCTGCTGGCTGTAACTAATGGTTACTTTCATCAGATTAATAAAGTAATAGATTAAACACTGAGTCCATAAAATGTCAAAATGAAAATGAGTCATAAGTAGCTGGAGCTACTTGTTTTGTCCAACCGACACTCAAAAAGTAAGAAAGATAAGAAAAAAGCAGTAAATGCTCAGATTTGAGAAGCGGGAGCAAAAAATGATTCTGAATTTTCATAGTCATAATTGATTATAAAACATGGCTGCTGATTATGTTTGTATGGGTTGAATATCAGGTGCATAATTACTTCAGAATTAGTAGCTTAAATAGACTGCATTTGGTACTGTATATATGTTGTTGTATTGATATATAATTTTGGACATGACTAAAATTAACATTGAGGGCATGGTTATTTTCTTGGTAATGAGGACATACTCAATAAAATACCTAGATACAGTAGTGGCATTGAAATTGCTGAATGAGGCCAGTAAAATCTTTATTTCTCTACCTCCTCTAGCAATATTGAAAGACGAGACAAGATCATTTTTACAAGCTGTTGCCTGTTTTTTTTTTTTTTAATTTGTTTGTTTCTTTGTTTTTTAATTCTTGGGCATAATTCTCTCATTCCACTTCTCTACTATAAAGAACACATTTGAGTATTTACAGAGTACAGCTGTACTGGATCTTTGAACACAGATGGATGGACTGAGCTTCACCCATGCTTTTCTCCCAGTATATACTATATTGAAGGCCAGATTGTGAAGGATTAAAAGATTTGCCATGTGTCCTTCTTTCAGCATTCAAGGTTCATGTCTTATGTTGCAAATATTCTTGAGTTTCTAATCCTGGGATGGAGATAACACGTCTAATATCATTTCGGACATTTGATTAAATAATAACTCGCTACTGGTATGTTTATGATGGAAGCTAAACTAATATAGCATAATAGTAGGCTGGACACCATAATACATTTTCTATGGTCATTGGATGCCAAGATGTAAACTGCTGTCCGAGGCCTTGAGATTCACCTCTAGCCTAATCACACCATTAGTGTTTTCCCCCCGTGCCTGTTGATGGGCTGTCTAATGTGAAAGCTGTGGCCAAGCCTGAAAGGAGTCATCCACTCGCCTCGTTTGGTCGCTTCATTGCACACTGGGAAATATTTCATGAGGTCTAAGTGACTAAAACACACAGTGAGCATTTTTTATCAGATCTTTACATTTTAATATGTTTGAGGTATTTAAAAACTTTGAAGTTGAGGAAAGAAACTTGCTTTCTGCACACTTGAGGTCTTACGTTGTCAGGGGCTTAGATTTATGAGGCACACAGTTGTGACTATGTTCCAGTGAAACCTTTGCTACTGCATATCTGCTGCGTTTGAAATCATTGTAAATCATAAAAGCAGCCCACAGCAACTGACAGATCGTATCTGTATCAGTTGTATTACATTAAGTGTTGATAAAAATGATTCACAAACAAATGAAGACAACATTGTGACACTGGTAGAAATGACAGACCACAATAAATATTATGTTCACATCAAGTTTGTTTTGTTTTAAAGGATTATTAAAATTTATATCAACCAATTGCTCATCATGTTTATATAGTATGAGAACACTACAAAATAATTGTTAGGCTCTGGGAGCACAGGGACATCACTGAGACAAAGATTGATAGCACACAAAAAAATCATTCAGTCAGATTATCTATACTTCTTTATTATTTATATATTATATTTATTAATAATAATAATAATAATAATAATAATTGATTTTCAAACATACGATTAAAATTAATTAATAAAAATAACTACATAAATAAGTCAGTAGACCAAAACTAGAGTACAAGGCTGTGTAACATTAATTGAAGCTATGTAAGTAACATGTTTTGTGTCACATGAGGCTGAGCTACAAAGATAAATGTATCTTTATCATTAATTAAGATAGTTAATTGGTGATATGGTACTTGCTGAATCTTCTCATCAAGGAAAAGGTTACCTTCTGACTGGAAGGCTATCCTAAAACAAACAATCATGGGCAGTAGGGGATCTCTTGATCAGTGATTGACTGGATAGAATTATGTATTACTGTCCAAAATTCTTGTGTTAACACATTTCCATAACACATGAATCATTGTACCCTCCTCTCTACATTTCAAACAAGTAGGATCACTGGCTTTACACAGTCAAGTGGCCGTCCAATATGCTCTATAATTTTGAATTCAATTAACCTTGTGTGTGCCTCCCTTGCCATGTACTATAAGTTTCTCTAAATGCTGGTCCACTCCTGCCCTGAAAATACCATATCGAAAGAACTGTACTTCTGAGGTAACACAGAATAAAATATAGATATCTGGTTATCCTTTCCATGGCTGGAGAAAATCATAGTTCTATATATATTTTCTAATAATAGAAAATGATCATTCTGCCTTTTGTGGCATTGAGTCAGAGAAAGACTGGGGTTAGCATTCTGTATCCTGCATGTGGTTAGGCTTTGGTAATAAATGCTCTTTGTTTAAGATTGAGGAAAGATTAAGGTTAAATAATCATATCCTCTCACTTTTTAATTTTTCAGTATTTAACAAAGACTATAATCTTTTCCTAACCATAAGTGCTATAAGTGCCTAAACAGAACTATACAGTAAAAAGCCATGTTTCAGTGATTATGTGCAAATATTGTATGAAAAACAACTGAAATGAGTTGTAAATTAACATTTTGAAACACATTTTGTGACTTGCACGAATACACTCATTTCCTCTTTATGTTGAAAATGAAATGTAATTCACATGGCATGTTTCTTTCAAGACATTTTCTATTGCATATCAGTAATATATAAACATAATTCCTAGGAGTCAGAAATGCTATATGAGGCCACTTGGGGAATAGGTCTCAAAGAGGAATGTCTTGTTGGTAAGCATGAGGTTTGACATTAAGTAACTCCAAACCTGTGTGCTGTCAACTTTTCGTCACATTAATTCCATCCTTAGGGGACAGAGGTGACTCACTAAAGCCATGGCTTGTGACTCTATTCGCCAACCTTGTCACCTTGAGAGCTGGCCTTTAGTGAAAGAAAAAATGCATAGACATGCTCCATCATAGAGTGCACTAATGGTTGAAGGCAAGTAAACAGCATCTGGACACAGCATCAGGCAAGAAAGTCCGCAAAATTTTAATGGCTGCTTACAATGTGTTACACAGTATAGCGTTGGCACATAGGGCCAATCACAATACACTACTTAACCCTACCACTTGCTCTTACTCCTGTGTTTTGTGCGTTCACACATAGGGGTAGGGATGTTCCGATTCTTGTTGAGGTAAGGGCAAAGTGCTAGGGCTATATGGCCCTCTAAATGGAGGTTTTTCAGAGGCACACTTCAAAGTAAGTGCTACGAGAAGTCTCCCAGAATGTCTTGTGAATCATCGGCAAGATGGTGGGGAACGCTTCACAGGCAATGAAAGAAAACCACAAATGTAAGTATTTTCTCTGTAAATAAAGATTTAAATTATTGGAAATGTTGTTTCAATGTATTTATTTATGACAAACAATAATACTATTATTGCCTTAGCAGGGAGGCAAAGCAGGAAAACACCACCTAAAATATTTTCCTGGTTATTTTCAGTATGATTGACCTGTCCTGCCATGTCCAACAAAATTAACATATAGGTTATTTGAATTATCTGGATTTGTCGCCCCTATAGTTTATAGTAATTGCAAGAAATAGCATTGGTTTCCCTATGTTCCATCATCACAGGGACTCCTCAGCAAACCAGACAGCTGAGCATTCCGAGCAGATAATGAGCAGCCCACGCAAGAGATACTCCACAGCTGAAGACAGTATTTTGAGATTTCCCGGCAACAAATTTGTTGCATCTGTTTACAACGTCACTGATGACGTTTCCACGTATTGATGGGTTGTCCCATTCCATAGGGGAATATTTCAACCACTACCCCTTGTAATTCTGTTGAAAGGGGCAAGGGGCACTTGAAAAAGAGGGCTAGGGGTAGGGGCAAGGGTGAAAATAAAGAAATGGGGTTGGCCCATAGACACCCCTAAAGCTATTGACAGAGGGGAACACATGCCAATTCACCCAGCAAATATGAATGAATTCATGTGCATCAGCAGCTCATCATGTGTCTCTAAATATGGTTACTGATGATATGTCATATATGTGTAACCTTTAAGTGGTATGGGTAATTAGCAGATGTAAGACAGATGTAAGTTTATAATATAAAATGGTTTGTCTAGTCCAAATAGTCTCTGAGAAGTGCTAAATGTGTTACAACTGTGCCCAGTCTCCCCTACTTTTATCCAATTTATCCATGGTTGTTTTTTGTTGCTGATTTTTGCCTCAGACGTCCATGCAACATCACTTTAGCAAGTAAACTTTTGGCAAAATGAGATCACTGAAGTCTTGGTAGCTAAAATAATATACTTAAGGCCCAACATTATGACCGCACTGACAGCTTAATCATCTTGAGGCTACATCTGTGTTAAAGAACATTATACTATCTCACATTCCTTTTTATTTGTTTCCAGTATTTCAGCAGTGACTTGGTATGTGGCATTATCTTTTTTTTGTTGTTGCTGGTTTTTTTATGCTGGCAACTTCTTATTCTGTCCAATGCTCATATGTCTTCACCCATAACCATCTTTGTCCCTGCAGTCTCTTCTTTTTCTGTGTCAATGTTTCATTCCCAGCACTTACTTTGTAGGCTGAACATAGAAAGAACTATGAATGACAAGATTTAAATTGCTGCAGCTGACTCTGATGTCTCAAAGTCCAAATTGGTTAAAGGGATATCATCAAATTTCATAATGATTCATTAAATATAGCAAGGGTTTTTCTATCAGGTGGTTTCAGCCCAAGGAGAGGTGTTAAAACCACCTCTGTGGAATGATCTGATATAGTTACATCACCTACTATTGTTTTATATTTATTGATATAGTATTACGCATTAAAGATGGACATTTTTACAATTATGCTATACCACAAATATTCTTTATATACTTAAAGGATAAGGCTAGTTTTTTTGCATGATTGTATTGTAAACAAATCCCATAGTAGACCAAAAACAACAATGTATTTTTTCATCCCTCAGTACTTCCCCACCCTTTCTGTAACTCTCAGCCCTATGCAAGGCCATTAGTTCCTACTGAAGATGTAAAGAAGATGAAATCAGAAACTTTCGATAGTGACTGAAAGAATGAGATCATGGACACAAGCAGCCAAAATGAGTTTCCTCCTGAGCATGTCTGGGCTCTGCCTTAGAGACAGGGTGAGGAGCTCAGACATCCAGGGTGAGTTTGGAATAGAGTCGCTGCTCCTTTGCATCAAAAGGAACCAGGTGAGGTGGTTTGGTCACCTGGTCAGGATGCCCCCTGGATGCCCCCGTCTGGGGGTGTTCCAGACACATTCAACTGTTAGGAAACCCTATGGCAGACCCAGAACATACTGGAGGGACTACATATCTCTTCAGGCCTGGGACCTGTGACCCAGTCTTGGACAAGCAGCGGAAAATGGAATGGATTCTACAGTTCACAAAAATAGAAAATACTGCATGTGACCTAGTGCAACAGTGTGGCTCATTGATGTGTCGAAGTTTTTAGGCAAATTGAACTCTGTAACACAGAGGAATAAGCTACATCAGTAATACTGGTAACATATTAGCAGATCCCTTAATTTTATTACTAGTGATGTGCAGGTATTTAATGATCAATTTTTAGGGCATTTCACTAAGAAGGTGGTGTAATTTGGTACAAAATCTTTGGTACAAAAAAAAGTTGATAAGTACCCACTCACCATATTTGGGTTCATACATAGTTGTTAATTACAAAAAAATCTTAATAAAATAGACTCTTGACAGTCATTTAACGGTTTTCAATGAGTAGTTTTGTGTGTCAATTAACATATTAGGTTTTTCAATAATTTCCTAAAACAAGCTGCTGTGTTAATTCTTTGGACATTTCTTTGAAAGGGTTATATAATTTGGTGGTATATCAGAAATGTGCTCGTGATAGATTTTTTTAGGAAACAATCTAATAATATGTAATATGTAATATGTAGTACACAAACACAATGGAAAGTAAGTATTTTCATTTTCATAGTCTGATTTATTGAGTATCAAAACAACACTTTTTTCTGATTTTTCTAATAATTTGTACCAAATTGTACCATCATCTTTATAAAATGCCCTAAACATTAACTGCTAAATGCCAGCAAATTACTCCAAAAGTTCCCCAGAAGGACCTATTAGTAGTATCTATTCCTTGTTCATTTTGGTCTTTTCATTAGACTTGTTGAAAATAATAGCCTAATGCTTTAAAAGTAACATCACTCACTGCTGTTTGTGTTGAGAGCACATATTTGTGTTAATGGAGATGAAGTGTTGGTAAAAAAACTCAAACTGGGGTGAGTGACAGTTAAAATTTGAAATAATAAATATGAAACAACACCATAAACGCTGCAGCTGTTGCAGAAGAGGACATAAAGAGTGGCAGTGACTAGCGAGTGACCATGCACCTTCGTAAGAGATAGAAGTTGTGTTTGATACTAAGTGGTTCACTAGGAAACACCAGCTTCTGTTGTCCAACCATTATTATTTTCCCTCATATTGAGGTTACCTCATTTACTCTTATTCCCACATATAAATCATTTTTACTTGCTTTGTAGTCCTTCCTCTTGAACATAATAAAGTATTTAACATTTGTGTCTTCCCTTAAAAAAGAAGCACTCTACATCAGCAAAACTGCAATAACAGAAATAATTGCAGTACAATTTTAACACTGGCATTACAATATCATAATAACCTTATTTTATCAGAAACCTGATGAAATTAGACCATGAAGAAAAACTTGTGGAAAAAGAAAAGGCTTCAATGGGACATCATCAAATTTAAGCAGCAGAAATGTGGGGCATTCATTACTGCAGTGCACTGCTGGAATATGACTTTGATGTGTATATGATGTGTGAGTAGAAAGGGAAAGAAGAAGTGATGCTGGAACGGTAACTACTCTGATAACAGAGCTGAAATCCTGTTGAGAGAGCCATCGCTTTTCATACACTCCAATTACATGAGTCTCCTGCATGGCCATCATAAATCATAGAACAGATCATGATCCTTTAATGGAGACAATGAATTACTGACAAGTTGGACTCGGTTGTTTCCTGATCCTGTTATTCTGTGCTCAGTGGTATAAGCAATAGATTGAAACAATTTTGATTTTTCAATGAATGTGGTTTGCAAAGTCAAGTGAAGCACATGAAATTATGCTTTGATTGTAGACGTAATTGCAGAACGACGAATAATAAAGATGGGAAAATTCTGCAGCTCATGACATGGCAAGAAACTGAAAAGCAAATCGGTGTATTGTGAAAGGGTCGATGGAGAAGTGTGACTGGTTTGTAAATTTTTCAATGTATGACATACTGTACAATTCTAATTAAGTGCATGAAAAATATTCATTAGTGATTCTTTGTTTTTATTTCATGTAAAAGTTTAATCAGAAAAATGACTAGTAACTATAGCTATAAAAATAAATATAGTGGAGTAGAAGTACAAGGTATCAGAGAAGGGAAATACTCAAGTAAAGTACAAGTAACCTTAAGTTGCTCACTGTCGAAACTTACTGTAGTAGATAAAATGCCTATTCATAAACTCTTCAATTTCGTGAGGAAAACAGTGAGTTGAAATTAAACATTTTCTTTGATAAAAGGCTTCCTTTTATTGATAATCACAATGATAGAACCATTTACCACATTCCTATACTGTTCTCATTCAAAAACCAAGATCACTGAGTTCACTAAGTTTTCAGAACAGAAACATGTACTAAAAAGCCTTTTGGATATTTATCTCCAAATCTTCTTTGTAAAGGTCACATATTCCCTATCTGTGATGCACAAAACTGCTTTTATGCTATCCTTATCTTCAACTAAAAGAACATCCTTATATCATTGCAGTTCTGATTTTGTGTCAGGTTCACTGCCTGTAGGTTATCCTTGCCTCAACTTTAGCCTGTATGGTCTGTCATTTGACTGAATGATGTACTTTCATGAATCATGTGGTCAGACTTCTGAACTGACGCACTGCATTTTGTCATCTTGACATCTCCATCCGAGCATACAAATGCCACAGTGTAAAATTTTGCCACAATGTGGAAATTGGAATTCACAGGGAAAAAATGAGCTGGGGTGTCTTGAGTTTTACAAAATAATCCTCCAGAGATTGTTCTGTGGTTTGAGATGTCTAATTTCTCTAACTTGCAGACTGCTGGATGTGGAACAGATGTCTTAAGCTTGTCTCACTTGTTTTTTGTGTCTGCAGTCACTTAGGGCTTTCACATTTTGAGATCTTTCAAGTGTTTCTTTGCTGCATTTTGCATATTACCTGAAAATGTTTCAGTGGTTATTAGATAATTATAAGCACCATGCAAATCACGTATTACCAATTATCAGTCTAATTCTAAAAGCAACCAGGAATCAACTGCATTTACTCTAAAAACATGTTATATAGTTTCACAGCAAAGAACATGTTTTTTAAAGAGTTATCATTTGTGTGATAAGTGTATAATGTTAACATGTATTATTTGCTCACCTGAAGAGCAGTAGCACAACAACACAGTGAAAAAGGACACAGTCACAGGCATGTCAGCAGATATAAATCAATCAGAAAGTACTGTATGTCCATATTTCTGGGGTGATGCCTAACCTGATCCAGCATGTTTTCCTACTGTGTCATTCCTGCCACCTAAACACTTGTTTCCGGAATTTGTTTTCCTTACAGTGTGATAGGGGAGTATGTGGAGAGACAGTATGTATTAGCAGTTTTGAATGGGGAAATCTGTTATGCGCCACTGACACTGTAAGACATGCAGTCAGCAAAACTGGCAAATCTTTTTGTGAGTGTCATAAAATCTCCCAGATATACTTTCAGGGTCACACAGCCACAGAAATACTGTATATATTTTAGGAGAACTCATGTTAGTGGGGGAAATCAGTGCCACTATGGATTTGATGGATATAAGACTTGTGTTTCTCATACAATTTAAATGTTTTCTCAAATGTGAATTACTGCCATAAACCACACACCACCACACTCATGTCTTGTAAGTAATCACACCCCCTTCAAATAGCACTGAGTGATGTATGACTAAAAGTACCACTAAGAGTAAACAAGATGTTTTTTAGTGATGCCACTGTTGTCTGGCAGAAGACTGTGTTGCATCACTTCGTACAAGGCTGTCAAAAATCAGTATTGTGTCTATTGTGATTTTGTGACTGTCACAAGTGCGTAACGTTTTGAACCAGACAACATTCACTCTGGATGGAAATGTTGTCTGATCAAATGGTTAAATAAAATGGTTGATTGGAGTTAGCGTGCAGGAATTAGTCTGTATCAGACAATAGCAATCAGTGTTGTGTATAATCCCTCACCATTCCTTAATGTTCCTTAATATCAAAAACAAACATGATGTGTGTCTCACCTTCTCCTTTGCCTGTCTTAAAGACCTTTTGTGTTTACAGAGGAAACCACATTTGAGTTCACTAGGAGTGGAGAGAGGAGGTGGGTATAAGCTGTTTGACAGAACCATGTAATATTTCACAATTTACCTGTCAGCTGTCAGAGCTTTAGTAGACATCTAGGGCTGCCTGTATACATGCATGCACCACTTTTCACAGAAAAAACGGCTGACAGTTTATTTGGAGACTTAATCTTTTTAGCACTATAACCTGTTAGGCTCCACCAGAATTTTCATATAATGTAAAAATATGAATATGCAAGATTTTCTCTTTGTAAAAGCATTCTTTTTTTTAAATGGTCACACAAGTATAGTTTTACAGACTGTCACTTAAACTGTACATGTTAAATTGTTAAAGTGGGGATGACATTTCAAATTTAGATTGCGTGTCATCAATCAAGAGGCTATTACAGCTGAAATTGCAGGGTAATGGCTGTGAATAACAGTACATAAGCTACTATATGGCAGTGTTACAGGACATAGCCAGTGCCAGACCAACGTCCAGACCCACTATTATTATGACACTGTGAGCTGACTGACTTTATGGCGAAGTGTGTGAATGCACAATAGGCTTTTGCATATATGCATAATATTACAGTGACTGATGTGTCAAACCTGGAGCAATCTGATGCAGCCACTACATATTCTGCTTTTGTTTAGCCTTGAAACTACAGCGCTATGCATCTTTGTCCTGCGGTCTAATGAGGCTGGAACGGAACCTATATTAAAAGCGAGGAACGTAACATGCTACTACTAATGGTAACTGTGTGTGTTTACAGGACATTGAAACTGTAACTGAAATAGTTTGATCAACATCTACCAATCAGCAAGGTTCTCTAGAGATCATTTTTGTTTCGTACAATGTGTATTTAGAAATGTGGTCCATGATCAGATATGATAATCCATTTCTAACTGTTTGATACAGTGATCTGAGATTTAATTCAGCTGACATTCAGCTCAGATTTGACATGAATTGATCATTTATGTTGCACCTACAATTAACTTGAAGTGACCAAAAAACATTTTTTTACATATTTAAATAATTTTATTTCACATTTTAAGTACTGAATGCTCAAAATGTATTTCTACTGGCCCAAACAATATAAAACTGTAAAAGTAATACACAGGGCAACTTTTTTGTGCAGTCCCCAAAGAGCACGCATTTGTTTACCTCAGTTTCATGGTTGGTGTCATCCATCTGCATTCTGCATTTTCAACAACACTATATGAGTGTTAGTCTTTGAAAATAAAATAGCTTATTGCTTCATTTACTGCAGTCAGTCGGCGCTACATTTGTTGCTTTCTTTTCTCAAGCTGACTGCTCATGCATGTATGCACCCATACATTAGCTTAGTTATACTGCGGCATGAAATGCTACACCCTCTAATTGCACATAGGAAAATGTGTATTCAAATGTATCTAATAGCAAATAGTAGGACAGATGTCTGACACAAGTTGCACATGAGCACAGTAATAGTTAGTGGCTATAATTTGAGTTGTGACTTGTTAACAATACAGCCCCTTAGAATAGCTTCGGGCTTTGCTCAGGAATGCTGTTGATTGGTATTTTTCACATTAGAAAATTGAGAGCAAAAATAGAAGCACAAAAATAGTGTTGAAAGACACTCAGAGAGATGTATTAAAGCACAAGGTTTCAAGAATTTGTTTTAGAACATCCACAAATTGAACACTTTGAAACACCTGTCAGCGATTCAGAGTTTCTGCCTCAGGGAATCAAACTCTCAGTCTTAAGCTGAATTCCTAACATTAGAGGCAAAGTGCTCAGCATTGTACACTGGCAGCAGCGACAGACTGGTGAAGGCAAGGAATTGTGTGTGTAACAAAAAGGCATGATATGAAAAAGAGCTTGTTGACTTATGTACTGCTGCAACCTTAGGCATGTCAGCTGAAAAAAAGAGAGATGTCAAGACACAATAAATTAGCATTTTTTTTTGCCAAAATGTCAAGTTTTTAACTCTATTATAAATGCTGACATCCATCCCACCATAAACTGTAAACCCATCCTTGCGAATGAAGCATGTTACCCTTAAGAAGATTATTTTCAGGTGTTATGAATGAGTTATTAACTATGTTTCAAGCGATGCCTTTCCATATGATTGAGTTTCACCAGCCCTGTGCATTCTGTGGGGAGCAGAGCATCATGGGGCTGCCTTGACAAGCTCATCCATCAGCACAGCATGTTCAAGTCCCCATCAAATGTCTGCACCGCTCCATAAAGTGGAGGAGGAGAGGTGTCACTCCCTAAACAGGATATATGGTCTCTCACTGAGACACAAATTAGACAGTAAATACATTACAGTGGAAGTAGCCTCTTCCACAGCAACATGTTTGTACTGCCGCTGTGCCAGAATCAACACTGCAGAACTATTAGAGAAGGCTGTTTGCCTGCCAACAAGACATACACATTTGCATTAGATTACCCAAGCATCTCACTCACATCAGACTATAGCATTAACATAGTGACAGCTTTATTTTTAAGGGGTATCCAATATAAATTAGTGATTTGGTTCATAAAATAATCATCTAACATACTCAAAATCAGTACACTCCCATTCCTGGTCTATTTTTTTAATATTATCATTATTACCTTGACATTCAAATTGAAGCAGCATTTTATTTTCATTTACTCTGTAGTTCAATAGCATAATTATCACCACTTTCAGCCATGGCTGACCATTATTCAAAGCATGTTAAAGTGGAGGCACAGGTGGAATGTAGCCCATCACAAATTTGGATTTGGCACGCGCAGTGCATGAATCTGTATTGTCAGTTCATTCTGGCCTATCTAGTTGGAATACTTCTCCCAGTTGCCACACATAGCACATAACTGCACAGTGCACACTAAACAGACAGAGCTGTCACACCATCCGACATACTTTATTAATTTTCCCTTCCCCCCTCTTTATGCTTTCCAATTTGGTATGGCGAAATTCCCAGCAGTGCTTGTCTCTGTTAACTTCACTTTTGGCAGAGTGCAGAAAGCCACATGTCCTCCTATACACAGGGTTTTGCAAGGCCACAATATGTGAAAAAAGTTAATATGATCCACCCCCCAACGCCACCCCATAATTGGTTTCCCCAACACACTTAATGTGCACTGGTATAGTAGGAGACCACTAAGTGAGAAATCTAGCTATATGTCATATATATCTCACATGAACAGTAAAAAGATAGTTCATGCTGAAGATTGGTCATTAAAGAGGTGTGTAAGACACATGTAAAGGCGAACATGGAGAAGTCTTATTTGCTATGAGGAGCAGAGCCCAGATTCTGTGAGATGTGTGAGAAAATTACCAGTTTCATGGCCAGCAAGAGAAATGTTGTTATGGAGCTGGAGGATGAAAGGCGAGGCGGCTTGCTTTTTCGGCGTGATGTAGCAGAGTATTTCAGTGGCCTGAATGTGAAACTGGAAGGACACAAACCAAGCATTCATGAATATGCATACTGCAGTAAAAGGCAATTCAAACAAAACGGCATTCACTGGGAGAGCCAGAGTGCAGCAGAAAAACTACAAATTTAGGAAGAGGTTTATGAGGCCTGATGCACATAAATAGTTTTGAAAGTTTTACAAATCCATTTGCAGTTGATGCGGAGAGTTTTCCAAAACACTGACACATAGTAGAACTGAATTAATTACAGTGGAACAGCCCACTGAGGGCCAAGTTTGAATCTCTTGAGGCGAAAGAGTTTGCCCCTTTCATCTCAGACACAATGCCACAACTCCGCCTCGAGGCTGCCTGTGTGCCGAGTATGTTTGGAAGCATTTATTTGTGTAAACAAATGTTCTCCGTGATGAGGTTCAACAATCATCTCACAGGTCCGTCTGACAGACAAGAAGAGGTGTCTATTTTTTCAAAGGTGTTTGCTGTCTGACTACGATGTATTATTTCAGTAACAGCTTTCACATTTTCACTGCTTTTGTCTTCAAATGAGTGATCAGAGTCAAGACAATGCAATCACACTAGAAGGGCAGCTGATGCACAAAGACTAGTATCAAACACAAAAACACAAAACAGCAGAAAATCAGAACACAATGCCGCTTTATCGAATTAATACAGACAGAGGAGAGGCTTTGTGTGGCTTAATTTGCAAAGAAAGATACAAAACTATTTAAATTAAACTCAATATTGACAGTGTGAGGCTCTGACTGTCTGTCTGACTGAATGTGTGAAGTGAAGGAAAGGTCAAAAACATGATTTGGGTCTACATGTTCGCCAAAAGGTTAGTGACTGTGTCAGAATAGTTACTGGCTGTCAGTCTATAGCAAAATAACTGACCCTTTTGGAAATGTCACAAACAGGCTGTATTTTCTACTGAGATTGAAAATGTGCACTCTGTAAATCTAAACTATACAGTAATCTCTTTTTCATTTTTCGCATTAGATTTCATACATCAAGTTGACGGTGCATACTCAATACAATCAATGCATCAATATATATTGAACCTTATGAATGGATCATAAAGCAAGGTTGGATGATGTTTTGAAAAATTGCTGTAGCACTCTCAAAGAAATATACCATTGTAGAGTTTGGATGCAAAAAATAAAGCAGCAGAAACAGACATAGAATATTGTTACTATTTACACAATTTAATTCACAACATAAAATCTGTTCTGAATACAGATTAAATAATCATTCTCCATTCTCATTTATCCACGCATTCATTCAAACAGTTTACGAGTGGACAAATGTAATATGTTTGCTGTATGAATGTTTGGTGGAAAGCAGTACTAGGCGTTGATTTCCTGACCTTCCTGGTTTTCCTTCATGACAGTTTATATTTAAAATGAATAAATCCACAATTTTCATTTGAAGAAGCAAAAACCTTACCTACAGAGGCAAACCACTGCGATCCATTCATTGAGATACAATGAGCTATTATTCCCTTAATCATGTCACTAATGCTTTACAAACTAACACTATCTTGAGGTTTAACAATGCTTTGAATAACCTCAGTCAGTGAAAAGCAGTAAAAAATAAATATATAGCAATTGTTAAGTTATCAGATCCCCTGCAACTGTAAGCTGCATTTTGCTGCAACTAACTATGTTGAAATGTGCTAATGAAAGTGTGAGGACTTTAAGAATCAAAGCTTTGATAGGCCAGTTGGTGGAATCAAAAATCAAACTGACAAGTTGTGTGACAGCCTGATCGAAAAGAGAATGTACTGTAACTTTATTAATGCCACCGTGCATCGATCAATTTGAGCAAAGGTTTACAGGGATCTTTATTAGAGAACAGACATCATGATCTCAGTTTGACAATTTAACCAACAACCCAAACATTTCATCCTGTCAGTCAACTTGAGTATATGTGGCTGGACTTTCTCATCTACAGGAGTTTTACATCATTGCAATATTTAGTCTAATAAATTCAGAAGTAATTTAATCTAGTTGTTTGTTTGTTTTTTAATTTAAGGTTTAGTGGTGCTGTAGGATAAGGTGGACAAATTCAGAACTGATAGTAGGTATCACTCAACAGATTTATCTCAGTACAGCTGACATGTCTCCTGCAGTCCTCTAGAAGGTAATCAGACCTTAACATATGACAATGTCAGTTGGTTGACAGGTCCTCTTTTTTCCATGTTCAAACCAAGATTATATGGGGGTGTTAGGAGCGGCATGACCTCTAGTTACAGGGCTAATAGATTTATAGACTTCCTGTTCCCCCATTTGGAGTTGTGAACATGATTATACTGTTCTGGCCAATTGCAGTGATATTTACTAATATGGTGTGGAATAAGAAGGAATAGCACCTTCTCTGTGCTGTGAAATTTTCAGTGTTAATACAATGTATGAATTATTATTTGGTTAAATTAATTTTGTTAAATTAAGTTCAGTTACACTGAAAAATTATTACTTTTGTAGCAATCTGTTTATTTATAAAAATATGTTTATATTTAGTGCCTTTTGACTTTTAGTAGTGAATATTAATGGCATGTAAACATACATATGAACCTGTATATAGATGTGATTTAAAAAGGTTTTAAAAAGGTATAATATGTAATTAGTCCACATTGAAATGTCTAAAAACAACTAGACCTATGTTATATATTTTGTTGAGTTGTGTGCTTACATTATCCCAAATGTTTCCAACAATTTTCAAACCCATATAAATCTGTAATTTAATAAAAGTAAGGGACCATTTCATTTGGTCGCATGTCAATGGCGTCATACCTCCTCTACCAAAGAGTAACACGCACGAAATGCATATGGCGGCGCTGTGTTTGTCCACTACAATGGCATCTACCAAAGTAGTAATTTACACATATACAAGATAATACATCGGTGTTGTGGTTGTTCAACAGACACTGTTATAAATTGACTTTTATTCAGTTTGAAGCCACATTTTCATGATAAATGTAGGTCGTTTTTCTCTGTATTTTTTAGCCGGAAGAGGGATTTAAGTCACTGGACGTCTGGATCTTAAGTTATCAGAGAAATAAATGTTAGCAGCAGCTCGGCTAACAGCCCCTCCAGGAAGTCCGGTGATCATCAAACATTGCCTGAGAAATAATGATTTTTCGGTGAAACAGCTTTAAGTAGTATTTTTAAACGATTTTTATCTGCGTGTACGTTTGTTTTTGGAGAAGAGGCGACTTCTGCGGATAATTCGACCCCTGGGAGAAATCGGAGGAATATCTGGATCTTACCTTATAAGAGAAATATGGTAAACCGAACAAGTGTTAGCGCCGCTCGGCTAACCAAACATCGTCGGAGAAACACGGATTTTTAAGGTAAACAGCTTTAATTAACATTTCAAGGATTTTAATTTACGTGTACGTTTGTTTTTGGAGAGAAGGGGACCTCTGCGGATAATTCGGCTCCCGGTATAAACCGGACGAACGTCTGGATGTAAAGTTATAAGAGAAATTAACCGGACAGCTGCTATCAGCAGCTCAGCTAACAGTATCTGACGTCCGTGGGTCGCAGCACATCGTCGGAGAAACACCGGATCTTTTAGATGAAACAGCTTTATACAGCGTTTTTACCTGTAATCACCGGGTCCGTTTGTTTTGGAGAGGAGGAGACATCCGTGGGTAATTCGACTCCCGGTAAAAACATCCTGAACCATGAACTCCGGAATAATCGTATCCTATTGAAGCTGATTATTTAAAACGAAGACAACAACTCCCATGATCCCTTGCTACTTCCCACGTCATCACACTCGTCTTTTGTTATTGTTTTGATTGAGAGACCCCTAGCGGCTGAAATTACATATTGTGAGTTTAAAGCCCTAAAGACTTGTGGATTACAACATCAACACAGTGGTTTTGTCACGATAATATTGCATCAAGCCTATGAGTCTGCAGCTAACATACAATATGTCTTTTTTGCAAATTAATTATTGTATTGTAGTTGTAGTTATTGAAATTGTTCAGGCTTATGTAGTTTTATGTATTTTGGTTATCTGATGTGTACCAAATTCAGCATGCAACATATAGGTGAGCATATAGAACAACTTAAAAGAGACAAAATAACTGCAAAATGATTGAAATATAAAATAGAGGACAATCATAGAATGGCAGAAAAATAAACATTGGTGGTCCAAATGACAACATTATAAATCTAGAATTCTAATATGTGAATAGTTGGCCATCAAGCAGTGTGTAACAATTATGGGTGTAACAGATCAAAACATGAACAGGGAGTACAGGCATGTACCATTATGGCTGGTGCAAGACATTTGAAACCACCTGAATAAATAAAGTCAGATTTCTTTCTCCCTAATATCAGTATCAGCATTGGCCTCAAAAATCTAGTATCAGTCGGGCTCTAAAATATTGCAACAATCTTGACATGTGGTTTAGGTTGTGATTTTGTTCTGTTTATTTTCCCTTGTATGTGCTATTGATTTTTTTCTGTTTGAGCATCTGTATTTTTTTATTCTTTTTTTTCTCCCTTTTTTGCAGTGTGGTCAGTCCCTCTGAGACCCAACACCTCCTCCTGTACTGTAGATAAATATATAAGTTGAAGGCAAAAGAATTATGTCAGAGCACTATCTATAACCACAGCATCCAAGCTGCAGTCCTTTCCTTGTGATTTTCAAATTCATGCCAATAAACAGCCACATAATAGTCAGATCTGCTTAAGCTATTTAACGTGTCTCAGATAAACTGAATGCACTGACTGAATGCACACATTACAGCTCTCGTATTCAAAGAAGTGATATAAAAATACGTACATTAATTATACAATATATTATCTGCAAAGCATATTTTGCCAGTATGTTCCACTCAGCTAACACGTTGTATCAACAAAATGCTCCAAAAATCTATTTTCTTAGAGTATTTCTGTTCTTATGATCATCATGTACTTTGCAGTAATCAGAACTCAATTTTCCACCTTTAGAATACAATTTTATCTTGGGAGCACTTTGACATAAGTAATTTGTTTGAGGCACAGCTATAATTTTCTTAACTACTCTCCCTGAACCATGAGAGACTGTTTGTTACAATGCTGGAAGACACAGACAGATGATATGCAACCTGCTCTGCCTCCTCCGTTCTTTCACTGCATCCCCTCTGGCTACTTCAACAACAAGCCAACATGCAAGGATGGGAAAGGGGCCATTTTCACTTTAGTCCTCTGACGGAGTCACAGACCTTGAGCTGGCACATTTCATTATTAAGCTACAAACATCATGCTTCTTCACCAAACCGCATGTAAAAAATTTTAAATTAATAATTAAAACTAGGAAAACACTCTGTGTATAAATAATGTTGTTTCTGCTGTGCGGTGTAATAAGTCACCAATAGCTACGAGTTACTTAATACAACAAAAAATGTATAGAAAATTGAACATTTTTCATTTGTTTTAACTTTCTGTTAAATTAAAAGAGTGAGTGCTGCAGGAGTAGGTGTCAGTTGTCCCAGAAAAAAAACTGAACATATTTTTTTTCTTTCTCTTGTTTCTTTTCTCTGTTATTGTTATTGCAATCACAGTTATTTTGGCATGAATATATGTTCTTTAACACTTAAGTGGATATTTTTGTACTATTCAGTGCTTCTTTTTTTCATAAAACAGCTATTCACTCATGATATGAATCTCATTTTGGCAGAGACGCAGCAGCTTTGCATGATTGGCTGTATTGCTGTCCTCTCACACTCCCACAGACATGCATTTGATTTGTCACCAGCATCCAAAGTCTTATCTAAACACTGCAAAGAATCTCTGAGTAAATGTTCCCCGTTGGCACACTTCAGCAGCACAGAAACCAGCTATTCTGCAAAAGGATCCTCTAAGTACCTTTTTTTTCACGGAGGGAGATTAGAATGCACTGCAAAATAAAGAGAATAAATGATGTGAAGATGACTTGGCACATAAAAACATGCAGGCCATGGTACATTATTACCATATGATAAGACGACCGTAGGAAGTTTTCATTCAATCCTTTCTTGTGAGAGGAGAATGAAAGAAAACAGGCAAAACTTAACTAATTGGCTTCAGAAGTTGCAGCTTCCTCGCCTTCCATTTCTAGGCTGAGTTGGAGAAACCTGCCATGCTTGTCAAATCTTCTTGACTGTTACTGTGATGGCCAAAGAGAGCAAAAGTGGCCTCCATCTCATAAGAGTAGGAAAGGGAAATACAGGTTTAGTCAAGTGTGAAAGAACGCCTCGTTATGAAAGTGAAATATGTCATATTGGCAGATACCAAATTGACATTTTTAAAATTCAATTTTTCCAATTCACTACATTGTTAAACAATAGTGAACTTTCTAAATCACTAATTATGTTACCAAGGAAGAGTCTGATGTCATAATGTGAGCCCATTTTCTAATTCTCCATCACAGTAATACAACAATCTCTCAGGTAAGCAAAGCTTTAAAATGTGCAATATCAGCTGTCCTAAAGCCCTGCAATTGCTCCTGATAATAAACCCCTGTCTTATAAGATCTGATGATACACATTACAGTAAAGGTAACAAAATTTGCATTCAATAAGAAATGTTTCCCCTGGCAGTGTGTCATACACATAAAAAGATCTGATTTACTGTGGAATCAATGTAAGCACAGGTTTGAGATAAGATCAAATGACTATGATCTCTGTGGAGAGATTACCTGCAGTAGGCTGCATTTGTTTTCTGCTCATGAAAGAATTTAAATAGGAAAATAATAAGAGAAATAACCAACCAAAAACCTAAATTCCCTACTGTCAAATTATTCTATCGCCTAATAATTAGAATAAAAGACAGAGACATCACTCAGAGCCTGTGTAGTATACTGAATACACTGTATAGTTCATGTGTTACTATGTCAAACACCCAGATTCTTTCTTGATTAAGGGGTACCCTTCACTTCTACAGGAATTTCCAGGAACACACTATGTTGGTGTGCATTACTGTGTCTGGATTTGTTTAACACAGTATATATCAGCCTAATTATATCCAGAAATACTGAGGAAGGTGGACTAATAAAGAGGTGTAAGGATGCATCTGAATTAGATTTTTGAGAGAAAAAGATGCTAATATGAAATAAAAATACAATGTAGGCAGAAAGTGTTCTATACTATAATCATAAGTAAAGAATATAAATGCAATGCCAGTGTTTACAGATCAAGGCTGACAATCATCTGACCTCCACTGGTATTGTCAAAACAGCAAGCTTGTTATTTTTCTACTGCATTGTCTTAAACACCAATTTCTAGTTGTTTCTCCTCTGCGTCATCTTCTCAGTGAGGGAAATGTCTGTATTTCTCTTGCTTTCTCTGCACAGAGCATGTGTTTGCATTTAAAGACATTTTGCTCATTTCACAAACTTTCAAGCTAGATAAGAAGACAAGTGAATCCAAACAGCTAGCAGTAATCCCAGTAAACAATAGCAGGTATTGTGGTGAAATCTGTCTAAACTCACATTTCATCACTGTTTTAAGATTTCCTTAAACACTGTGTAATGAGTTATCATTACTGGATTGCACTGTCGCCAGGCACACACAACTTGAAAAATTCTGGTCTGCATTTCCAGAGATACTTGTAATCAACTGAGTCCTGATTTCCCAAAACTGATTAGCTGCTGCCATTCAGCATTTGGCAAGCACTGTCCCCAACTGTTCAACATTCAGAGCTGTAGCTCCATTTTTGTGAATTTGTCCTCAGACATACTATAATGACTCCAAATGTTTTTAAGAAAGTTCTATCACACCAAGTTATCCTTGGGGAAATAGGCAGCACAAATACATAAGCAGGAATGTAAGTCAGGCTCATTAAGCAGCACAAAATCAAGCCATCTTCAGTCTTCAATAAATGCTTTGGGAGGAAATGTAAAGCTAAAATTCTGTACTTGGCAGGCAGAATGCATCACTTTCCTGAGATACTTGCTGCTCAGTAGGAGATAAACAGCCAGACTAGAAGATGTAAGCAGGTGCTGCAGCCTAACATTACATCCTAGCCACAGCCACCCCCAACCATGCCCCCTATACCTCCACAGCATGAAGCACTAACCTCAAGAGATTGATGTCATCACAAATTTGAAGTGCACCTCAGCCAAATTAACAACCAAAAGTGTGTTGAGAGAGCCTCTGAGCAAGATTTATATTGAATTTCAGGTACATGCACAGTACTGAAATATAGCTTCTTTGATGAAAATAATGTTTCTGTAAAAAATAAGAAATACAAAAATGGTCAAATTAAAATATCACTGACACAGGTAACCAATATTAAAACTCGTGTGACCTAGTAGTTTGAATCCCGTGTATGCTTTCAGAAGATATGCATGTTGCAACATAATCATGAAAGCTATAAATACAATTCTCAAACAAAGGTTGTACAGTCGCAGTAGCAACTCGCTGACTATGTAATTCACGTGCAATGACAATTTGTGCACATTAATATTTGATAAATACATTTTCTTATCTGAGGGAACAGTATCCTCTGTTAGTCCAGAGGACCAAATACAATGTGCAGTAGTTGTAGAAACATTTACCTTCATCTTGTCTTGTTGTGGTTTTGTGGTGCCTTTCCAGTAATATGTTTTTCATAACCTTCTTATAGATAGTATACAATATATGAAAATGAAGAATATGAAAAATGTTCTGTTTTATATTCCATGGGCAAGCAAAGATAAATAATTTTAGTCATCGCATGCGTAAATCAGCCTAATCAATATAGAGTCAATCATAAAGTGTGCACATGTACAGTTAAAATTAAAAGCAGTATTACAGGGGTTAACCTCTGGCTAGCTTGCCATTTAGGGCAACAATATTTATGACAAACGGTGTCTGTTAATAACCCAAATGTCATATCCTCTCAAGACACTTACATTTAAAGAATTGTATATCATGTAATATCGAAAGAAAAATACATTTTACCTTCACTCTGTTGTTGTGCAGACTACACAACAGTGGAAAAACTATGGAGAAGATTAGATGTGATGCTTGAGTTTCCCTCATTGAACAGATCTGCATCCCATATGTCTAGGCCAACAAAAGAGAGACCTCCTGAGAGGCAACCACGAGATGTTGAGCGAGGCAAATCTTAAACATCTAAAGGAATAGGCACAGTTCCAAAAACAGCTTTGGAGTTGCAGGGAAGAAGTAAACAAGCAAGAAACCCCGATTGGATGGGAACCAAGGTGAGAGGTGTGTTGAAGGAGCAGTTGAGGGAGACAGTGATATTCAATAACGGATTTTCTAATTTACTAAAAGCGTAAATGCAGGGGAAAAGAGGAATTGAATTTATTTAGTTGGGTTCAAAAAGAAAAGGGAGAGACTGAGACCTTTATTTGACGAGTACTAGACACACGAGGTGAGGGGAAGAATGAGAGACCTTTAATTAGACTAGATTGACAGCGAGAGGTTGTGAAGTCTAATTAGGTGTGTTTGAAAAAAACGGTTTTGAAAGTGAGATCACTCAACTGAATAAGAGACTTCGTTATAGCTGAAACGAAACAGAGAAAGTGAGAGATGGACGGTGTATCTTTTAAATCACTATGGGCAACATTTCAGATAACATTTGATGAGTTCTTTTGTCTGTTTCATGAGCAGATAAATTTCCTGTCAATTTAATTTTCACAATACCGAGGGCTATAATTTCATATCAGAGCAGATCAAGCTCATAACCTTGTAAAGTGACAGTGTCATTGGGCACAAGCAGGTATTTTCCTGCCTGCACCCATTTGGTAATTTCATGGTTCTCCATGACATCACTGGTAACCATATGTGAGGGGTTAGAACACTAAAGGGAAATGTCAATACAAATCAGGCAATTTGGCAATCGAAAATTATGCTGTGCACTACTCTCAGGCGTCTCAGCGCAATGGATGCCTTTTTGTCCTTTTTATAGCTTCAGCTGAGAAACGTACAACGCAGAGATCTGAAAGATAAATTCTCATCAACAAGACTAAGTCTACACAGGGGCGTTTCTAGGAGTTGACATGGTCTGGGGCTAAGCCCAGACCATCTGGGGCTGTGATGTGTGTGTGCAGAGCCAAATTCTTTTTGGGTGGTCCCTGCTGTTCTGCCTGGAACACTACTGCCTAAATTTCATTCAATTTTACCGCATTTCCTGTATGACTTCTACAAACAATACATTTTATTTGAAATTAATAATAATGTTAAGACAATTGCTCTGGACAAAATAGATATCTGCAGGGCAGCTGATAATTCTCAAACCTATGGCACCAGTGTTTAATTGCTACTTAACTTTTTTATTCTGTTTTTACATTTTTATTTGACTGCTGTAATGTTGAGCACACAGTAAAAACTAATTTAGCCCATTAGTCATGATAGGTAGCTAACCTAGCTTTTAGTAATAATATTGATGTTTTAACAATTAGCTAACATTAGTCTTGAGCCCTATTCAGATTGATTTTGCAGGGTGATGTCAAATAATCTCATGTATCACAGATGTCCCCACTACCTCAGTGATAATTACAGAGCAAATTACCAACTGGTTTTTGTCCAACCTGGAAACCTATCTATGGAATTTATAGGTTTTTTTGCTAAATGCTTTGTCTGCTATCAAATACCATAAGCCTTATTTGATTCACTTAACTGTCATCTTTTTTATTTTGAATTGTCATGGAGCACAGTAATGCGGCTTTCACTGTAACATCTGTACACATTGCTGAATACTGCTTCAACATTCTGCTGGTATTTGAATATTTGAACAGTTTATGCTCACTCTACACGGCATGCCTAACAAAACCTTCCAGTTTGCCTGCTAGTAGTCTGTCATCAGATGTTAGAGAGAGAGAGAGAGAAGCATTACAAGCTGCTGAGGAGGGTGACTGTCCTGACAACTTTAGGTAGCCACTCTAAACTGTAATATTTGAGAGAAATTACAGAGATTCTAATCTCAATTGAATGGGCACATGAAATTATCCTATGACAATAATTAAGCCCCTCAAGCTGTCAGTCGCAGTTTGCTTCAAAAATCAAGCATCAGGTTAAGTCTAATAACTTGGTCAGTATAGAACACATACATGATTCAGACAATGTTGGATACAGGAGAATCTCACCTTTTAGAGATGTATTATATAGTCTAGAACAACATCATCAAAATATTTAACAAATTTACTTGACAAGTTTGAATTTTGAAAGAAATGTTTAAGTCTGAGTCATACCTCAGAAAAATGTGTTCTTAAGCCAGCCAAATGTGAATGATAAAAAAAATCACCAAATATATAAAATTAGGTTTCAAAATTGTCAAAAAATAAGCAGTATTCTCTGCTCTGTAATGCTGAGGGCGTGTCTGTTGAAAGCATGGCCAAACTGCACAGCCTCTGAATTACCAATGCTCATACCTGTATACCTTGTTTGTAGGTGTATGACAAGCAGCATGGATATTTTACAAATAATGTTAGGAGCCATTGTTTAATGCAGCACATATTTTGTAGGAAAATGTGGACTTGTTTCTGTTAAATGACTGGTTAACAAGCAATCCATCACCAATAATTATTATGTTAAATTGTTGTTTTTGGAAATGGATTGTTTTTGGAATTGCAGACTTTGTTTTTTCCAAATACGGGAAGACTGCACCACTCCTAGTCATACTGTCTCTATGTTCATAATTTTGAGGGGATAAGCTACATTCCTTTGAGTTGCTCCCTCTCCTCCTCTCTCTTTTTTTATTCACGAGTATCTGATGCCTCTAAAAATGTGTAAAATATGTATCTTGACTTGTTAAACCAGTGTAAGTGTAATATTATGGTTTGATTTCTAGAACCATTTTTAATAGGTGTTGATGTTATTCTGTGTTTATATGGTTAATCAATATTGCAGTTTCTAAGTGTTTTCCCACTGGTTTCCATGATGTTTCAGCACTGACGACAGAAATGAGTGAGTATCCAATTTGAAAGCATAGCTTTCAAACATTCAATAGGAAAAATTATTCCCCTTTAAGTTGAAGGCCAGTTTTCTCCTCACACAAAGAAATTAAAAAGTAATCAAGGTGTTCCCTCCAAAAGAGCACCAGGGGTCCTTTTTCTTCCAAAACACCCCCCTAGACTATAAAGTTTACAACTCTTTGTCTGGTTTGTCTTCTTTTGCTTCTCCACTTCTCTGTTCCTCTCGGTCTTGACAGCTGTCAGTCATGGCCTATTCATTGCGTTTTGGGCATCCCTTTTTTTCCCATTTTTCTTCTGAGGGCTGAAAGCCTGAGAAAAAAAATTCTCAACTAAGGAGAAAGATAGAAAAAGAAGCCACAGACCAAGTACCATTAGCCATTGCACACTGTTTGTCATATGAATAATGTAGTATTTTTGTAATCTCCTATTTATTTTATATTTTTTTCGTGTGGTGAAAGTTTTTGGTTAGTTAGAGCTCCAGCATCCAAACTATGCAGCTTGCCATTGAACACAACAAGGCTGGAAAACACACTGTGTTCCTGCTGTATAGCCTCAGCTGAGTCTGAGACTGGATCCACCCTCCTGGGACGCAAGTGCTTCACTGAACTTGCTGCAGCAGTTCTCATCTTGCTATCACCTTGGTGACCTGAGGATCACCAAGTCTGCTTTGCTTTGCTCTGCGCTTTCCAGGAAGTTTGCCTCATCATCAGCCCTTCATCACCACAGAAACAATAGGAAAAACATCTGCCATGCTTCTGTCTCAGAGTTGATGCAAAAACCTATCAAATTAAATTTTCATTGGCTTTAGTTAGAGTTAATTACCCCTCATTGCACCTTTGACAAATTTTTGATAACATTCATTCATTAATTCATTCATTCTGTCAGAAATAACTTGTAATTCAATTTACCCATTCATTCATTCATTCATTCATTCATTCATTCATTCATTCATCCATTCTAGTTGTTTATATGCATATATGGTTAGTGGTCCTTATTCATAATCCCTTAGTAATTAAATAAATATCTGGATTTATCGCCATGTTGTTGTATTTGTGTATTCCTTTAAAACAGACATGGAGATCCCTGTATTCAGAGTTCACAACCTTCAGGTATAAGACTGATTAATTTGATTTAGTTATTTTCCTCCTAATAAATTATTTAATAATTATAATTTTAAGAGTGCAAAATATTGATCTCCAAGTGTAGTCTCTACAATTGTAGCCATTGCCATTATACTGACATGAATTTTTTTCTTTTTGGCTTCTTCTTCATGAATGTTAGTTTTGCACTTACATCACAAGAAATTTAAGATGGTCCCTATGGAAGAATATTAGCATTCCCCTGCATTTACAACAATTACGTGTGCTATTTCCAGTCACAATAGTCTCTCCATACACATGAGACAACATGGATTTAGCAGCAGTAAACCGGTGAACTTGAGAATAAGATGACATTTATGTGACCTTGAACAACCTGCAGACATTAAACTATTCTTTCATCATTTTGGCATGCATTTGAGAAATAGGGAAACTATCTTTTGTCCATATAATTGTTGTGTTTTTAAATCAACTCTACACCATTTTAAGGCTGAGTCCTTTTTTGACCCACCCGAAGAAATTGAACATTCAGAAGATCATGTTTTAAGATACTGCTGCACAAATAGTCAATACTAACACTCACCCAGCGAATGGGAATTGTGTTGACTTCCAGTGAGACGATGACGTAGACTTGCATCTTTGCTTTTACGCATGCAAACAGTCTTTCATGTATGGGCAGGTCATATGGCAAAAATATCATATTGTGTGTGTGTTTTTTTTCAGGCAGGATCTCGCTTTGAATTCAAATTATTTTTCATGTTGGTGTTTAAGACATTTTACAAGTAACTGAACTGTACTCAAGATTTTAAAAAAATGTATTGTCTATCACATAAAAGAAATGTGTCTTAGCTTAGAGCTCACAAACAACGTAAAAACACACACCCATGAAAGACTCACAAAAAATTACATTACAACACAAACAATTTAGTAAATAAATAACAGCAGCTGTGCAAGGCTGCATTATAAAGTAGTGACAGTTTATTTGGCCTTGTTTAAAATGGATATTGCAGTGGGAAACGTTGTTTCAGATGACTAGCAGTATGTACAGCATCAGAAAAAGACACCAACACAATACACTAGAGCTGACATTACACTAGCTTGCAGCATGATAAAAGTTAGTGCTACCAGTTAGCAGGCAAGCTAACTGCTAAACAGCATTTACCTGCAGTCAAGTTTAACATGATCTGCAGCAGGTGAGCCTCCTAGTAGTACATTGAAAGTGCTGTAGATTTCACAAATAAAGTGCCAAGCATCAAATCTGTGAGTTAACTGGTGAGCTGGCAACGTGACAATGCTCCGTATTTACCATTAAAAACAAACAATTTGGACTCCTGATGTGAACCGTACAGATAGTTTGCTCTGCTGTGAGCTCATTTGTACCCAAAATCCTTGTCACTAGAAGTCATTTTCTCCAGACGATTGGAAATGTGGTACAAGGTGCTTGCCATTTTGGTGATGTTACCTGTTAGCCTCCTGCTAGCAGACTGTGCTCTGTCACAGCTGAATTGATACAATGTGCTCTGTAGCATGATACTAACAATGTCTCTATAAAGGGAGATTGTGGGGACATTTTAATCGTTCATGATCTAATATGAACTTTCAAAGAACACTGTTAAAGTGGTTCTTAAAGAGCATAACTCAAGATGCCACATTTAAGTTAGTAACTGAGACTCTCCAGATCAAATCAATTCTCTTTGTGCAGAGAGCTTTTGTCTATGTCCCAATTTCAATTGAGAATCCAAGAAAGAAACAAAGATAATGCTAATTATTTGGTATTTGAAGACTTCTGGTTATGAACTAATTGTTGAACCACTTCTTAGGAAGCTTTGTATATTTGAAAACCAGGGGTTTTACAATTATAGGTTGGGTACCTGTATCAAAGGCACAGCCCTCTATGTGTCATCAGACAATCTAGGAGCTCATTCTTTGGCTGGGTTTCAAGAGACATTTTGTGTTGATAAATTTTGTAGATTCTGCTTAGCCAGCCATGATGCTATTCAGAGTGTCTCTGTGAGGGATGGTTTGTTTCCACTGAGAACAGAAATATTGCACACTGAAGCTGTTCAGAGAGTAAAAGAGAATGAGGGTCTTGTTGTTGATGGAGTGAAACATGACTGTGTCCAACACAAACTAACCTACTTTCACTGTGTAACAGGTTTTCCACTGGACTTCTTACATGACTTATTGGAAGGAATAGTATCTGTGGAGTTGTGTTTGTGTTTAAAGACACTGATTTACAAGAATGACTTTACCTTAGATAAAATGAATACTGCCATTCAGCGTTTTCCCCATACATTCGCAGATAGGCAAATAGGCCTCAGACAATTCCAAAGCCCTTTAGATGAAAAGAAAGAGGTTAGTGAGAACAGCTATTACAATTGGTCACTTTTGAGGCTGCTACCTTTGCTTATTGGCAATAAAATACCTGAGAATGACATGACTTAGGGTATCATTTTAGTTATTAAAGACATTGTGGAAATTCTACCATTGCCCATGATCACTCACATTGCCCACTGTTTTATCTTGAGGCCAGTCTTTGAACACTGCCAACTCCTACAGGAGGTTTTTTGCCTGAGACCAAAACATAATGTTTTAGAGAATTATCTCAATCTGGTTTGTTGTTTGCCTGACTTTTGGACAATTAGATCTGAGGCCAAGCATTGTTTTTTAAAGAAGGTTGTTCCTGATGTTAATAAAAAAGAATATACTAACTTTAGCCTCCAGGCACCTGGTATATTAGATGGGCATGCCTAACCTTGATAGAACATTCAGAAATGTGACTGTTGTTTCTCTTGCAAAAACTGTCTTCTTACACAGAACTCAGTACACACAGTGTTTTTGTTTTTGGGGAAATGTGAACTGTTAATGTGCTAATTGTTGTGGAACCATACACAGCTTGGTATATGGAGCACTTGAGATGTTATGAGGTCTGCAAAAATCCTTCTCCCAAAGCATTTCTGCTGCATTGAAGTGGGCTAAATGCAGAGTTAAGCACCTCTCTTCCACAATTTTAACAAAACACTAACTTTATTTCCCTTTTAAAAGTATGGCTACTGAATTGGATTGCATTGTAAGGTGTTTCTTTTGTTTTCTCCACCCACTGTATCTTGTTTCAAATAAGTTTTGCCATTTACTTTACATGTTTTGTCATTCTCAGCCTCACAGTAAAGAATTTAAGGGGTATTGGCAACTAATCCAAGTGTCATATCTTTAATCTCAAATTGCACTTACTGTTGCAGTTACTGAAATAAATACTTATTTTATTATCCCAGTGCCCAACATGCTGCTGCGAGTTATCATCAACTATTATCAAGATGACATTAGGACAATCCGGATTGATAATTGGCCAAAGACTCTTGATGAGTTTCATTAATTCTTGAAATCTAAGTTGTGAGGGAGAGCTGCAGTTTGGCTGTGAGATGTCAAATGCCATTATTTCCAGTGGCTGTGAGGTGGCTCACCTTTCTGCACAGATCAAGCTGAAAAAAGTTTGCGTCTTCTGTTTTCTTTTTTATTTCCTATAGATTGAACCTGAATTCACTCGAATTACTTTTGCCGACCCAAGAGGGCCCTATTTTCTGAGCTGGACCAGCATTTGCCTTGATTACTGCAGATCTACAGGGCCAGGATTGGCAGCTGTCCAGAGCTGAAAAATGACCTAAGCATGCTTGATGATGATGTAAGTATTCTAGGTTAGGGGTGCACCAAAGTATCGATCACTGATACATTTTGGCCGATACTCACTCTCAAGTTTAATAACAGTGATGTCTAATTTGGCCGATGCCATAGCCGATATTATTACACTAGAAATCCCAGCATGCTAGATGTCAACTCCCTGCTCAGCAAAAGTGATGAGCTGGATATATACTGGTGAAGACTCAGAAAGCATACCGTGAGTGCAGGAAAACTATGGAAAACATCTTGTATTGTACTGTTACCAAAAATAAAATGTCCAGCTGAACTCAACAACTGCAGACCGGTGGCCCTTACGTCGCACATCATGAAAACCCTGGAGCATCTGCTTCTACGTCTACTGAGGCTTCAGGTCAAAGACAAACCTGATCCCCTCTAGTTTGCCTACAAAGTACACATTGGAGTGGATGATGCTGTCCTTTATATGCTCCACTGTGCCCTCTCTTATCTGGAGGAATCAGGCACTTATGTAAGAATGATTTGATTTTTCAAGTGCATTCAACTCAATCCAACCCATCATACTCAAAGACAAGCTCAGAGAGATGGGAGTGGATTCCTCCTTTGTTTCCTGGATCATAGATTACCTGACAGAAAGGCCATAATTTGTCAGGTTGGGGAACTGTGTTTCTGAGTCCTGCAACATCTAGAAATACTCGGATGACACTGCTATTGTGGTGTGTATCAGGAATGGAAAGGAATCTAAATACAGGGATCTAATAACAGCCTTCAGTGACTGTAATAAAAAAATTGCCTTCAATTGAACACCTCAAAAACAAAGGAATCATCATGGACTTCCGCAGGTCCAAGCCCTGTCTGGAGCCAGTGATAATCTGTGGGGTGGACATTGAAGTGGTGCACACCTACAAATATCTATGGGTCCTTGTGGATGACAAGCTGGACTCGTCCCCTAACACCGACGCCCTCTACAGGAAGGGGCAGAGCCACCTGTTCTTCCTGCAGACACTGAGGTCCTGTGATGAGTGTATGGAAATGATGAAAATGTTCTCTCACACGGTGGTGGCCAGTGCACTCTTTTTTGCTGTAGTGTGCTGGGGAGGCAGCCTTACAGACAAAAACACCAAACGATTAGACAAGCTGGTCCAAAAAGCAGGCTCAGTGCTGGGCAGGAGACTGGTGGTGGAGAGGGGCACACTGAACAAACCGAATAGTGAATAGTGAACAAAACCTATAATGAATAGTAGCAGACACCCTCTCCATTGCCTCCTGGAACGACTGGAGTAGCTGCAGCAGTCGGCTCCTCTCTTTGTGCTGCAGAACAGAGAGATTTAGGAGGTCCTTCGTCCCCACAGCGATTAGACAGTTCAACTCTTTGAATTGACTAGATAGTTTTTGTTTGTTTGTTTTTTTGTTTGTTTTTTGTTTTGTTTTTTTTATAATTGGATGAGCTATGGACAACTTGAATTTCCCTTCAGGAATGAATAAAGTATCAATCAAACAATCAATCAGTCATTTGCTTTACTTCTCAGCATGTATGAAGAACATTTTAGGACAATGTCAGTGGTGATTGTACACTTTCGACTTATACAACTACTGATGCTAACACATAGTAGCATTGGTATCAGCATTAGTAATTGTAGCAATGATAGTAGTACTAATAGAACAATAACAATACAATCACAATTAGTCATTGTAATTGTACTGTTAGTCAAAACAGCAAACTCAACACTCTTACACTTTCTTGCACGATTTCTCTTTCTCTCATTGTCTCACACTCAGTCACTCATTTGTATATTTTCAGAGTATTCAGAGTACCATTTTGTGAGAATGAGCAGACTGTTACTTGTTGAACATGAATTGAATTGATCCATAGATTGTTAAATGGTGGTCAGAATTCTGTTATTAAAGCAAGGTGTCCTCATGGCCATAATTACTTAAATGGCTAGCGGTTGTGTGGTTTTAATAGTGTACTGTCATTAACAGAATACCAACCAAATGAGAAGGGAAGTCATTGTGAGGGGCCTGCCATATTTCTTCCATGGAGATCCTTCAAAGTTCCACAGGACTGCAGAGGTAAGCTTGATTTTTGATGTTGAATGAATCAATGAAACTTGATCTGGAAAGGAGCAGCAAGGCAGGCTGTTTCATGAAGAAAGAAGACAGAGTCCTTTGAGTTGAGCTTGGTGCTTTTTTCTTTTTTCTGACATATCTACACTGTAACATTATTGAATAATAAATGCATTTATATATACAGTCAAGCTTGAATCAGCAGACTTCTGTGGACCAAAATCTTTTTTTTTATAATTGATTTAAATTATTTTCAGACTGACACAGGGCCCTATGGAGGGCCCTAGTGAGTATGGCTTTGGTTTATTGAGGTTGGACAGCATATGTGCCAATGTGTCATTATTATTTCGAATGACCTTTGCTTCTGATTAGAATATCATAATATAAGTGCAAAACAATCACTTCAAAATATATTTCTCCAACATTTCTCCACATTAGCATACAAAACAGTCAAATCACACTATTTGCCATTTGACTGTGTTGTAGCCAATAATACACAAAAAGTAGCCAGCTGTAAATGTTTTTATGTCCAGCTGTATGGCCCGCAGCCAGTGCTTGTGGAAAACCCTGTCCCCATTTTATTCACCCTATCAGGTTTGGTTACCATATAATGTTTCCTCTAGTGTCACTCTCAACCAAATATGCAAACCCACTGATCCCACAACTTCCCTTTCCCTATCATACACTACACCAACAAGGCACCAATGGCAAATCCTGTTTTTGTTTTGTCATAGACAATAAGATCACAAATGATTATAAAGTTATATACATTTTTTCTGTCTTGGGGAAGGCCACAGACACAAAGGACAGCATGGCAAGGGAAATTAATGTCAGCATCCTCCTGATAAAAGAAAGAGAGGATCTTGACTTATCGTTTGTGCTGGAAGATGAGATCATTCTCCATGGCATCAACGACTACTCACATGCAATAGCTATGGGTCTGCTATATACACTTAACATTGACTACCAATATACCTTCCAAGTCATTTAGAAAGTTCTCATGAATAGCAGCAGTGAGCACTGCTCTGCAAGGGTTCACGGACCAAGGAATAGACTTCACAAAACTGTGTAGGCACTTCACTGACACAGGAGTTTTGTGAAAGCTACCAATCAATGGTTGGGCGATATCCTACGGTTTTCTTTTGAGTTCACAGGTTTCTGTGCTCTTATGCCACATTCTCAGTTCAGCAAATTTAACCCTGTAAAGCCCAAATTTAGAAGTTTGAGATTTTTCACCTCTCAGATGTTGTTGTAGGAGGCCTCTGATGCATAAATGAAAGAGTTTTCAAATTTTTTATGTTTTAGTAAGTTTTTAGGGAAATGTTGTAATATTGCAACGTTGGGCCTCAGTGGGTGCAGAATCCCTGTATTCTCACTCACATTCCCTGAACAAATATACAGAACAACTAAGGGTTCATTTGCAGTATTGACTTCCTATTCAGCCCCATAACAGTATATACCAAGAATAATAATCATGCAACAGTCATATTTTTATGAATAGTAAATTATTAATTTTAAAAAACTGATTAAAATTTTGAATCTATAAAATGTTTACAAAACTGAATTTTGTCTCCGTCCCAGTGTTCAGCCATGTTCATTTGCAGTGATGATCCCAAAGACACTTCTTTTCTTCTGAAAAGTAAAGATAAATATCACACTTGCTGTACAGCATGTTGGTTCATCCTTCATTGGAGTGTCTGCAGCATCCTCTTCTCGCCTTCACTGGAAAATGTGCAACTTTTCAGGAAGTGATGTCTTGTCAATGGGCTTGATGTGTTTGTTTGGTTGGGACTTGATGATAATCACTGGCTGAGAAGTCAGTGGGTTGTTGGTTTTTTTGTCCACTTCACTCGGATCTTCATCTGACTCTTCGTCACTGGCATCAGTGTTTTCTGAATCCTTTTCAAAATCTTTCCATTTAGGACGGCAACGATCACATCCTGCACACCATATAGAAATGTCTCTTTGCGTCGCATTCAGAAATGGAAAAAGTAAAAACAAATAATAAATATATGCATTAATGATATATGTAAGTATTATATTATATGAACCGAAGGAACAGATAGGGCAGTGGACCAAGTGTTCAAGATTGAGAAGTAGTTTCCAGGCGAAATAATATCAATGCATATTAATCCTAATTCTTTTACACATTCCAATAAATTTAAACACTATTACTATCTGATTAGTCTATTATGCTCTCTACTTAACTATCTAAAGCAGTACTTTCATCCCCCCAGACCACTTAACTCCCCTCATCAGGACCATTCACACCTTTCTCTGAACAATGCAGCAACCATCCCCCAGAACATTCAGGACAGTCAGAAACCGATTCTGACTGTCCTGAATGAGAGAAACTGTTCTGACTCATGTAACAGGACTATTTGGTCAAACAAACACAGCCCATAAAAAAACTCAGGATCAGTTAAATGTAATTTTTAAACTAATAAGATACAGATAGAGCGTCAAATACTGCAACCAGAAACAGTTTATTTATTTGATCAATTCTTGTCTAAACTCAAAATTTTAACAGAGAAATCTAGTTATAGTGAATCATCAAAGACATTATATTTCTATTATTATTTTTCCCATATCTGCACATGTGAGAGGTGCAGTGTCCCCATGTCATGTGTAAGGAGCCCATGCTATTTTGACTACCACACTAACCCAGCATTGCAGAATTACAACATAGACATAAGATGCTCAAAATCAAGTTTGATGAATGTATTCCACAATAACTTAGTATCTACATGTTCTAGACATTATAATCATCACCAAAAAAAATATTAAAGACATGTTACTTACTTTTTTCTTGAAAAATTTAGTCCAATAAAACAAGGAGATGAGCTTCACCAAAAGTTTGCAAATAGTGTGAGTTCATGGCCAGATTGCCAGACCTATACACACATTTACTATCCAATAGCATTACAAGGATGAACAGTAGGACTCAATGACTATGTAAATGTGGTCTTTTAAAAAAAAACATTTACAGATTTTTTTTAGGACAGCTGAAAGTGATTGTTGTAAAATTACAACCGTGGGCTTTACAGTGTTAAGAGCTTTTCCACAAAGTTGTAAGCTGTCTCTTCCTCTTGCTGGTCTGCTCTCTCCCTTCTTGGCAAAAAATATCTGTATGTCCATGAATAAAACAAAATATATTGAAATTGAATCCCTGCTCATGGTGACCATTGAGCAACTATCAAACAAAGGTAGCATGATGTTACATACTGAAATACTTACATACTAGGAGCTAAATGATGCAGCAGTTTAAGTTAGCTAGCTGGCTAATTATCAGATATATCCAGGAAATGCTGTTATCCTACATTAATTAGCTTGTTGACGTGTACCAGTAACATTAGCTTAGCCTGTGCTCCAGCAAAAATGTAAGAATGCACCAACAGCAGATAGCACCATAGACTGTATAGCACATATATGTAGTTAGGGTTTGCTTAGCTACAATAGTCAATAAACCAGTGGTTCTCAAATCTAGGGGAAGTACGGTCACTACTGGGACTTTTGTTTATACCATATCTTTTTATGTAGTGTTGTTACTGCTGTGTGAGCCTGACAGCAAAGAAGCAGAAGCAGATTGGGGGAAGGGGGACTCTTCTGCTCTCATCTTGGTATTACCATTGTTAAGATAAGTTTGCCAGTTGCAGCCACCGTCTTTTTCATAGTTAATATTGTATTTCAATATTTACTGTAAGTGTATTGCAACTTTAGCAAGGGTAGAGTCTTGTTTTTCTAAGAGCATCTCTCCTTCAATATATTCTCTATCTTTGATGTAATATAGTAACACTAGTTACCAGTGGTAACACAATATGATCAATTACTGTAAGTGCTACACTATTACATGACATGTAAAATTAACTGTTTGCTTGAAGCATGCTTCATTAAGTATTTCATAGCTTGTGAATCTGAAGTTGTGATTCTTGGACATTGTTACAGAATAGGCTAGGGGGTTCTACAGAAAGCCAACAAACAAAAGTTTTCTGCTCAGTGTCTATTGTGTCACTTAAGTAATAGATGACACATCAGGGAGCTGTAATAGCCAAACCTGGCAAGGTTTCAGTGTCTGACATTTCTCATTTAACTCTACTTTGACTAGTAGTAATTAAAAGGCTTTTTCCAAAAAACATAGCTCATCTCTGCACTAGACCTTGGCATTGTTTCCATAATAATCCATAAAAACTTTGCTGCCCAGCTGGTGCACAATTACTGTACCTTTCAGTTCATGTACAACTTGACCTTCATTCAACAGGGTGGTTGCTTACAAGGAAAATATTTCCCTCAGTGATTTAAAAAAGAAACATTAAGATAGTAATTAATTGTGTGATGAACACAATCTTTTGCTTTCTATTTGATTGACATGGCTAAGCATAACTTGGATTTTTCAAGCAACATTACACATCACCACTTTCGCATAGCTGGCATGTCACGCTAAATGGGGGACAGGATTGGTTTCACATTACAATCTAATCAGGATTATGCAGGACACTATCAACATGTATTTCAATGTATGAATTATGAAATACCGCAAAATAGAAATGTACAGGTTAGCTGTGGAGCCAATCGAAGCTTTAATATTAACAGGTCTTGAACAAGACCTAAATAGAAAGAAAATCAAAGCATTGACATTTTACATTTCTGCAAATACCCAAAGGTCTGGAACAAGACTTGAGTTCTGTGAAATGAACTACATGCACAAACGGTCAACAGAACAGGACCCCATGCTTTAATGAAACACAAAATCTCTTGTGCACAACAGTGCAACAAAAAATGAGTCATATAAAAACCTGAACAGCAGCATATGACATGTCACCAAATCCAAATGCAAAACTCTCCAAAGTGGGTTGACATACCTAATAATAATACATATATACATTAAGGCTTGCAATTTGTTGTACTGAGTGATTGCATGTATTCCCAATCTAGAGAACAAACAAACAAAAAAAATCAACAGTCATTCAGTTTCACAAAAAGACACACAATCTACTATTCATTTCTTAACTGACAATGAATTCCAGCTAGGATTCTAGTCTAATAGTTTGGGGATACAAAGTAGTTAACACAAAACGTTGTGTTAACTACACTTCTCTGACTTCCAAAAGCCTCTCATTTTGTGGCTGTCTTCTATCCATGGCACAGTCCATCTGTGGTGAGGAAAACAAGGTAGGGTTGTGGAATATCAATCAAACACAAGAGCCCTCTAACATCATATAACCAGCACAATATTTGATAACTTATTTGTAACATCATATGTTAAACTTCAGCTGCACTGAGCTGTGATTACCTACCTGCTGCTTCTGCTGTCCATTGCTCATCTTCTTCTTCTTGTTTTCTAATGACCTTTGACCTATATCCAATAGCAATGTCTGAAAAAATCCAGGAATCCTCAATCAAATCTTCATCCCACCTCCAACTGGACTGATGATCCTACATTTGGTCCATTGTGGGTTTAAGGGTTTAACTGGAGGCTCACATTGCGGCCTCTCATGCCACACCCTCTGGTCTACAGGCCACAGTGGGACCCTTCTCACTAAAGCCCTGGAAGCCCAATGTTGATGATGCAGATGATGATACAGCCATACTAGCAACTAGTTTTGCAGGTATTTGATCATAACCATAACCATCATGTCGAATTTTTTACACGATGGTTATGGTTATGGCAACACTAGATTTAAAGTGAATGTCCATACCATTGACAATAAAAAAAAGAATGTGATTAATCACATTATTTCTCAAAGCATAACACAGTCTTCTGGTGAAAGTCTCATGCCTAGTATTTTCAGCAGTATATTAACCAGTTGAGTATACACATAACCATATGGTTTCCTTGTGATCTGCACTAACTCCTGGGGAAAATATCTATATAATATAGTAGATCTAGCTAGAGGTAACTTTGCAAATGTAGCATTTAGAGCAGGCTGATGCCCTGGCTTTTGACTTTTAGGCAGCAATTTTACATATGTTCAACTCATGTGTTGGAACCATTGTTATTACAAAAAATATTGATTGTAGGCACTTTAAATGTCCAGCTGACTATAAGTGCTGTCTGTACTGTCTCATGTGAAGGCAAAGTATTGAGATGTTTCTTTACCCATTGAAACTAGATGAGAATGATATTTTACACCTAAAGTCTTAAGCACAATCCCGAATTGGTAACCATTATTAGTGGGCTATCACATAGAGAAATTGCTTTCCTCACTTGATATTTTCTCTCAAAGTGAGTCTCAGTAGTTTTGAGGGAGTCCAATAGTGGTTAATGATTTTAAAGTGAATGAATCTAGTTCTCATCTCCCTTGACAACATTTTGGAATTCTTATAAGTTGGACCAATCATTATCTGTAAATGAAACATTGAAATCTTTCCCATAGTGATTTTAAAGCAGTAGGTTTAATGAACTTGCACACTAAAATAGACTAATATCTAGGCACCTCATGACCAAGTCTGAATATCTAACAGTTGATCAATATTTTTCCTCATGCAGCAGCAACATTCACCCAAGATGTATTTTCTTGGAGACTACAAATTTGGAGATACCTCCATCACCGATTAACTAGCAGTTTGTATTCTTGACAGATATTCTCAAAGGGCCTCAAGGTATTGCTGTCATATAGATCTCATAACTTTTTCACTAGAGACATCAACCCCATCAATATGTAAGCTACTACTTACCTCTCTCTCTCTGCATTTATAGAGCTGACTCATCCTGCCATGATCCCACTCTGCTCCCAAGGCTCCATTCAATATTGTGCACAGGGGTGTCCCACTCAACCTCATTTCACAAACACTGCTCACTCACTGCAGCCAAACTTCGCTCTACTTGTCTATTAGCATTTCACAGTCTCACATGCTCAGGTACTTGGAAGGGCTCACTAGAACATCACCTAAATATATAGAACATACATTATTTCTCTCTCTCTCTCTCTCTCTCTCTCTCGCTCTCTCTCGCTCTCTCTCTCTCTGTTTAGGATGTATGAGCAAAACACATTGTTTCCACCGCATTAAATAAGTCTGCAACCAATTAATAAAATCAAACAGAAAACGGCTGCTGCGTCACACATATACTGCAATGTCCTTGAAACCAGTCATAAAGCACTGACTGTAGCACCAGAAATAAATTCCTGATCATAGGACCAGAAGTAAACAGCTGACTACACAACTGGAAACAAACAAGCAGCAATGAGACCAGAAATAAATGACTCACCCACAGAGCTGGAACTAAACTGGTGATCACAGGAGAGTAGATAGATGACCAATTATCAAGTGGTGAATAGGCAAAGCTCCAAGGGTTTGACATCTGTGAGCTGTGTGCATATCCCCTCAACAAGCCGGTGCCCTTTCAGCTGCCTCTTAAAGGACTTGGTCGCTGCAAAGCTGTCTACACTGACTGTCCCTGAGGAGATGGGTCAGTTCCTCCTAAAGGTTACATTCTGTCACTCCAGGGGAGGAGGGTCAGTTGTTCATGGAGATAACAATCAGCTGGTGATTACTGTACAGTAGGTGTATGTGTGTGTGTCAAGGGCATAGTTTTGCATATGGACAGTAGGGACATGTCCCTGCCAATATTTTGGGAGGACAGAATTGTTCCTACCAATAATTGAGTGAAATTGTTATCTCATTATCTTTGGAGTGAAGTCATAAGATAATTGCATCTGGCCTACCAGATGCTACGTCTTCAGGATGACCAATTTAGGTATGCTGGCACTGGATTGGCTAAAAGGGGCTAAAGGCTGAAGGCTCACGTCACATACAAATATTCTATTTATTGTGGGACAGGGAGGAGGCGAGAACTGATCAGTGTGCTGACAACAGTAAGTTATCAGGGCCGTCAGTCCACACCTCAAGTATCATGTGCAAAAATGTTGTCTTTCTTCTTAGACTTGCGCTCCTTCCTCTATTGCCTGCACTGCACACCACACATAGCGTAATTTTGTCCATACCAACATGTTTTGTACTTTGTAGATATTATGCTAGATGCTACCAAAATAGAGAAGGAACATCAGGAGCTTTTTCATCGCCTAGTGTGTAATGGCGTAATAGAGAGTATACAAATAATCACTCAACTGATGTTAGTTTACCATATTAGCTAGCATTAACTAGCTCTGGCTTCTGTCATCTGTAGGCTAGCAGTCTTATAGCAGGAGTAAAAATAAAGTGGGTGGATATCAAAATATGATTTGAATTTCAATCTAGAAAACCCATGAAAGTGTCAACATTAATGAATCATTTTGGATGCAGGAAACGCAGCAGCAGGCTACAGAAGTAAAGCAGGCTGATGAGGAAACATCTTCATGGATGCATCGTGCATCCTCAGGGTTTCAGGTGATGTCCTAATTATGAATTATAGTTTGGAACTAGAAAATTTCTGCAGCAGAAATTTGTCACACGGGCTGGTGCCGATGGGTCATGTGTGAGGGAGCCCCAGTGGCTGATGGGGAACACTCATCCAGGAGAAGCCGATGGTATTTGTGTCATTAATAGCTCTGTTATGATTTCAGGCAGCGGTTTGGCCATTAATTATTAGTGCTGATCATACACTTTGTGTGTTTTTCTGTATCATGTATACACAAAACATATATATAAACACAAAAAATATATAAACATATATATAATTTTAATAATACTATATATTACATGGACTTTTAAGTCATGATGTGGAGTCACAACATGTACATAATAAATACGGGTTTTTACCAGGAGCACAGCCGTACATTATAATAATACATTTCTTATTATTATTATTTTTGAAATTAAACAAAATAAATTAAATAACTTCAGTAAATATTTAAATTCCACAGAGACATCTCATTTTGATTCAGCAACCAATTATTTCTTCTATTTCTTGTCACCTTTTCTATTGGTCTTGAACCACTGAGTTCTTTTCAACTACTTTTTGGTTTTGACTGGGTGCATGCTTCTATAGCTAATCTAAATTCTCAATCTTTGGATCCAATTTTAGTTAGGTTTATTATATTAGAACCGTAACCTGTACAATATTATCACTTCACAATACACTTCAACCTTGCAACAGTTCACTATTCATTGCTCTAACAATAACAAAATCACTTTAACCAAGGCACACTAATACACTATATCAATAATCTGAATACTCAGTCCACTTTAAACCAGTGCTGGTTATGACTCAGTCCATCCACAGACACAGGGAATGCGTTTGAAGAAGAGTGAAGAAAGTAAGTCTCTCTTCCAAGTCAAGTCAAAAATAAAGAGTAAAGTCAGAGTCTGGGATCTTGGATTGTGCAAATGGGCTGGGGGTTGAGCATGAAAATGGTGCTGGCCTTGTGCAGTTAAGGTGTTTACCCTACCACCATGGCAGGAAAGAGGTAAGGTTGACAGTTCTTAGCTCTGGGCTCTCAGTTCAGGAATCTTCAGTCCAAGGATCTAATGGTCTCATCTGGTTTGGTTTGCCATCAACTTAAAAAAACCTGACCTGTGATATGGATAAATCCATAACTGACCAGGACAACAAAATGTCAAGCTGTACTCTTCTGTTCTCTCAGACAGAAGATAACATGCATTGTTTAATAAACCAGGAGCCTCATGGTGAATGAAGGCCAGATGCAGGCGTCGCCAGATGAGACGAGGCAAAAGCAAAGATACGAATTCAGGTCAAAGGGTTTTGATTCGGGACTGATGATCTAAATGCATTGACTCACTTAAAGGCTGGGTGTTGGACTGTCAGGGGTCAGATAAGTTTGGGGCATTGTCTGATCAACAGAGGATGTTTCTCAGTCTATCTCCCTCTCAAGGCCTGTTTCTTTCATTAAAGCGTTCCAGATAAAATACAAACAGATTTCTCTCTGATTCTTCTCTTCTTCAACCTGAAAACTGCCAGTGAAATCAGCTCCAAAATTCCACAACAACCTGCAGTCACTGACATGGCCAGAAATAATCATTGATCAATTGCCATTGTGATTTGTCAGGAATGACTAATTCCTTAAACGTCAACCAAATACATACATATGATGTAAACAATCAGCACACTGTAAATAACCTTTACAGTAAAATGAATTTCTGAGTAAAATAAACTAAATTACTAACTTTACCTTAACCTGGTATTTTTAAATTAAAACAATATTACATGTATTACAAACCAAACATATGAACTTTACATCTATATTCTTTACAACTTTACATCTTATTACTCTATATTCTTATGTCTTCTGTTCTTTAAATGATTCACTAACGTTATTCGAATAAAATATAATACTCAACAAAACATTACTTATTATGTTGCTTCAGTATTAAACAGTTCAGTAGCCTTACCAGCCACAGAAAAGATTGAACAATACTATACATATCACAACTTTATATTTTTTTCCTAGTTGTCAACCAGTTTTACTTTATTTGAGCTCTACAACAGTCGGCTAATTCCACTGTTAAGCACTAAATGCTAATTTTTGTTAGCTCTAGGCTCATTCACTTGAACTAGCCAGCTTAGCCTAGCATCATGTGACTCAGCATTTAATTGTTTACTTTTACTACAACTCACCAATTCCGGAGTTCCTGTGTCACTTGGCAGGTTGCAGTGAGCAGCCTCTCACACACATCTACAAGCTTACAACAACAAGTATAGGCTGTTACCGTTCTGCTTTGATAACATTATATGGTGTTTTTATATTTTTACTGTTCAGCAGCAGGTCTTCTCTCAACAGTGTCACAATATAGGTGATCCTCAAGTCCCTAAACCCAAAAATGTGGACGGGAGAGCGAGAGAAAAAAAAGGTATCAGTTCAGCTCTCCTCCTGAAATCTCCTCCTTAATTAATATGGGAGTCTATGGGGCAGCTGGCCAATAACCCCTTCACGAGAGGGCTGACAGTTCAAATTCTCTTAGTGTCTGAGCTACGGTTGGCAGTTTAAATGGCAGAGCACAAGTGTGCCTACTACTGTGGAAAAAAATATTTGTGTAGAGCAAAATATGTGGCTGGAAGGACGATTTATCCCGAAATATTTCAGATAAATATAAACAGCATCTTCCACTCTAGCGATGATGTCACCAACTCTAGCTCTGAACATTCCACGCAATACACACTCATGTTAAACTCAAAATTTGTCCAAAATGGAGCATGAAAATTTAAATGTCACATCAAAAAGTATAAAAAATATCAAAAAGTTGAATACAAGTTTAATAGCTGTCAACTGTGTGAACATTTTAAACTTTGAATTAAATCTGTAGCTCTAAGTATGGCGAAGTAGTTGAAGCTTGAAATTGCCCCTGAAATGTGGACGTTTTTTGACCCCCCATTCATTTCCTATGGGAAAATTTTTCACGACTTACATGGCAAAAAATTTCAACTTCTTCATCAAAATTCATAGCACACTAGTTACATGCCAAAATTTTGTATGGAAGAGGAATAATAAGAAGTGGAAGAAACATGACAAATAACAATAGTGACTCAGGCTCCATTGCTATTGCATAGCTATGGAGCATAGTGACTCGTGTGGTGCCCCATGTCAACATAGCATTAAAGTTCGTCTTAGAATGTTCAATGAATATAACCTTCAAAGATCAACATATTTGGTCATGAGTTTATTTTGAAAAAAATCTTACATCAGAACAAGTTGGTTTCATAAGATTCTCTTCACTCAATATTTAAAATTGCCATAAAAATGGGACCCCAAGTTTAATCACATGTTTGTAAGTATCTTATTTATCAATACATAATTTTATTACACACAGGGATCTCAGGTTGAGGGAGAAGCAGCTGGATCTTCAGGACTTCAAGTGAGGTCTTAAAATGATACTGTGATCAAACATATAGTATCTATCTACTAAAGTAAGGAATCTCTGTGTGTCCTTTGTGTGTCTCTTGATATGTTCATCTGATCGACTCCACACTTGGCGACTGTATGGCTGGAGAACAAAGAAAGTGCAATGTCAAATTTGGGCCAATTTGGACACACAATACATTTAATATGAATACATTTTGAATAACTTGTGATCAGCTCTCTGGCCCATAACGATCTAAAGTGCAGGGTCTAAAGCGCATAGTGCAATTGCATTTAGGGTGTGTCCAAACCCACTTTTGCTATTTTAACAGCGGAAAAATGGTCGATGCACCAGGTGCATGGTCCAAAGGGGTTGTACTTAGTCTCCTCATTAATAATGGGTGTGTTTTCGGCATAACATGCAATAAACCAATCACAGTGTCATCTCCCATTCCCTTTAAGAGCCAGGTGCACTTGCTCTTGGCGGATTGCTATTATGACGTCGCATTTGCCAAGAGGGAGCGCTTCTCTGCTCATTTGTTACCTTTTGCATGTTTGCACTGCTGTGCGTCCTGTGTGTGTAACAGGCAGAATGTATGTTGTGCACCCGCATGTGTAGTTGCATATTACATAATGCGCCCTTAAATTAACAATGAGACATTGCACTATTGACTTTAGACCAGGTTTTTGTTGGTCAAAAGCGCAATCGTTCGCTTCCTTAAGATAGAAATGTGCCAACAATGCGCCTGACAACACCTTACTTTTAAACCAACACACCAATGGGCGCATTAATGGGCGCAAGTGTTGCTATTTTAACAACACAGTCGCTGGACATGAAAAGGACAAATGCGCCGGTCTTAAAATAGCAATGAGACTTGCGCTGCGCTTAGCGACACTCTGAGCCGGGCATAAGATAGGGCCCTTCCTGTTCCATTCAGGAGTAGGGCAGCGCTTCAAGGCTCCACCACCTGACTGATTGTCAGAGATACCAAAGATGAGGCATGATATGAGTCAGAGAAAAGTGCTCTAAAAAGAGAATTGTACACAGTGAAAACAGAGCTTTTAATCAAGAATGGCCACTCCTACCCTGTGTCTAGACAGAAAACGTTGTGTTAGCAGCATGTTCAGCAGATCTGACTACACAGGAGGTGGGGTGAGGTGGAGGTTTAGGTGCATTGTTGGGCATGGGTCATAGGGATGTGCAGAGAGCCCAGTATTTGTATTTGTATCTACACGTTGAGGCAGCAAAATTATTTATATTTGTATTTGTATTCAAATAAAAGTGGAAATAGGTGTAAAATCCAGTTTTTGTTTTTTATTATGCTTTTAATTTTAGGATATTAAAGTGTTAAAATAACTGTTTATGAATAAACCATCTTACAAAGGAGGTACCCAGATCTCGAACTCAAGTCTCCCAGATCATAGATGACTGTCTTGACTACTGAGCTAAAGCCAGTATAGTACCAACATGCAGACAGACCTCTACTTATTTATATACTCATAACACAGAGACAGCGTAACATATAACATGTAGAGAAGAACTTCAAAGGCAATTCTTGCTTTGAAAAAGGGGGAGGAGGTTATGGAGACTCCCTTAGGAGCACTTCGCACATGTCAGTAGCTCAGGTTTATCTCTGGGGAACACCCCCGATTCCAAGAGTGTTGCCCAAATGAGGAAATATGCATCATGCAGCAGGTGGATGTGACTCACCTCATTGAAACCTGCTGATTAACAGCAGAGCAGAGAAGAGGGATTGAGATAGCGATGTAACAAACCTGCACGCTGGTATTTAATTTGGTTTTTTTTCCCGAAAACAAATCTTTTTAAAAATATTCATATGAAATAAAAGTTTGTCAAAAACCCACTATTTTCTAAATAATGTACTTGTATTAGGGCACACCCCTAGTAGGTCACCCACATTTTGGAGATGCTCAGAGCCCAGTACACAATGCATGTAGTTACATGCGTAAAACCGAGCAAACACTTCCATGGGCAATTCAAAACCAGTTTGTCTCATATGTTCTAAGACTGTGGCAATTGTGAAGCACCACTACAGACAAGACACAAATTGTTTAGAGCAAACATACCCACTCAAATCTGAACTGAAGGCAAATAGGAACAATCAAAGAGCCCAATATGATTGATCCAATTTAGGTTGTACATGGTTTTATTTTTAAATGCAGCCCTTAATTTACTGGAAATGAGAAAAGAACATGTATTTATTAATAGAGTAGGCTACTTATAATTTATTTTAACATTTATTTTTAACATCTGTGTATAATCGATTGTTTGTTTTTCATGTTGTCGGTGTATATACTTATTCACATCAACTGTATTCATTTTTCTATGAAGTCCATCAGCCCGTGTAGAATCAGCCCATTCAGAACAGATTTTGAACAGGCACTGCACTAGATATGGATTAACTCTAAATTGCCAACTTACATGTCATGTAACCATAGACCATTAATGCACAAGCAAACTCCAGTTCACACACAAATATCAAGTGCATGGGAAAAGGCGAGGCACTGTCTGGAGGAAATAATGGGTGCTGTAAGATATCTGGCTAGGCAGAGAGTAGCGTTTCGAGGACATGAGGCAAATGAAGGGAATTTCCACCACCGTGTGAAGTTGCTTACAAATGATGACCCTGTTTTTTTTACTCTTGGCTCACCTGTTGCCATGATTATGCCAGTCCACAGTGCCAAAATGAATACTTAGCCTTGCTTGATAACACAATTGTCAGAGGCATCGCAGCAACAATCAGGTCCTTACCAGTGGTACAGCTGTCAGTTATAATGGATGGCACTCAAGATATACTGGGAAAAGAGCAAATTTCCATATGTTTTAGATATGCGGGCCGAGAGCTGGTGCAGCAGGAAGTCTTTGTGGAATTATATGAGGTGCCAGGGACAACTGGTGAGCAAAATAGCTATTGATGTGCTCTTGAGATTGAATATTCCAATATCAGGCTAACGAGGTCAGACGTATGATGGCAGGAAAGTGCTCAGGGGCACAGGCAGTGTTGAAGAGAGAACAGCCATTGGCTTTGTATGTGCAAATCTTATAACACAATGTGCTTGCAGTACCTCTCCCCTAATACATGAGGCATTTCAGTGGGTCCATGAACTTGGAACTACAGAAATTACTACATGGACAAGCTGTTGATACAGTTCTTAGTCAGTATGAGGCTGTGTTGTCTAGTTTGAAGAAAGTAGCCCTGGAGGTGTGAGTTGTTGTGTCCCTACTAATGTTGAGGCCAAACCTCTGTTTTTGGTGTATGTGTATGTGTGGAGAATTAAGGACAGATAAAAGGTTCAGATAGGTCTGCAAGGTGGAAATACATGTTACAGTATAATATGCATACATGCACACAATATGGAAATAATATCAATGTTTCCTTACTGACTGCACTTTAGGGCAATACTGTACTAAAATAAGTAGAAAAGTAAGCAAATTGCATGAGAAAGGTTCTGAATAAATTGATAATATGCCCTTATGCTCTCAAAGATTAGATAGTGCTAGTCAATAAATGTTGGATTGTGGTTAAACCCAGAGGCTCCTGTAGATTTTATACAGCTGAAAACAACTAGTGTTTAGTCTAACTATAAAATTTGGACAAGCTTTTTCAAACCCATCATTGAATTATGAACAAAATCAGTTTAAACAGTGCAGTATGTTAGCTCTGAAATTGGTAAGCACTCACAAATTAATTCCACAATGAAATGCCTGGTGAAATAATAGGTTTCTAGAACCAAATAACGTAAAATGTCCTGCAGAGAAAATACAGAGTTAGGATAATGAGCCAGTCAATTATTTGTATCTGCCCAAGTGACAGTTGGCTCTCACCATTCAGCAAAGTTAACTCGATGCCTGCAAAATGTCACTGAGTGTTTCTATTTTGCACAAAATTCCACCGTCGCCAAAACCAAAATACCCTCAGAGAGGGGAAGACATATAAAACAAAAAGGAACTACAACAAGACTTCCAAGAAGAAAGTGAACCACAACCAATTATTCTATCACCTAGAGGCCCCTGTAAAAGGTTGACAGATTGTATGAGGCAGGTGATTAGTTTTAAGTGTCAGATGATTGGGCTGTGAACTCTGCACTTAGAGAACTATTACAAGCACTAATGGAAGGAAAGCTAATATTCTCAGAAAAAACTCCCTAACAAGCTTTCTCTTTTTGATTAAATATAATGAAACACTTCAAGTGTTGAAACAGCTTTCCCCGTCAAATACCTAGAAACTCTTTTACATGGCACCAGCCATGATGATGCAGGCAGTGAACAGAATGACTTATAAGTGAGCACTACTTTTTCCACAATAAATGAGATTTACATTAGATCTACACTAAAACCAGCACGTGAAGTCAGTGCATCTTACTCTGATGCTGTTAAATTACTCACCAAGAAAGATTCTGCTAATTAGACTTAATATTTAATTACAAATCACGGCCTGTAAAATATAATATGCCAAGACTATCTTCCAACAACAGACTGTAATGCCTGAGGGCATTACAGTGTTCTACACACAGCTCTTGTTTAACATTTCATTTGCTGTGAGATTTCTTGTGTTCTTACAGATGACTTTGGATATGTCATGCTATTTCACTTGCTGGTAAATCTTGAATCTTAATGAATGAGCACACTCTGATATTGTGACCTATTTGTGTTTTTTTTTTCTTCTTTCTTTGCAATTAGCAATAATTCGTTGGGCTCTTTAGCATATTATAAGCATGATATTTATTTATGTACCTATTTATAATCTTTATTTTATACCCTGTTACCTCTTCCACTTCATGACAAACATATATATATTTCATGACCCTTGTATGTCCCTGCCTTCATTTAACTTCCTATGTTTTCGAAGAGCCTATTATGGCCCTTTTAGTTCTTCTTAACATAGCTCACATTACTCAACATATTTAGTGCTACACATACCTCTCCAAATCTTTCCTTCGATTATTTAAGTTTACTTTCCATTCCAATCTCCACCTGGTTTGTATTGGGTAACATCAGTCTGAAAAATGTTTTTTCCTGTAATTGCACTTGACAAGCAACCTGCTGGCCCAAGTAACTGTTTATTGACTTGTCTCTCTACAGAGCGGTGCTACTCCTCATGGTGCAGTGCCACTGTAGTTGTTTGAGAAGCATAAGGTGCTGGCTTGCACCCATCCCCACCCAGGTGCCACAGTGTGTAAACGCAATGATCGATTTCGAATTTCTTGAGAGCTGCAGGGAATGCTGGTGGTTACACGAAAACTGTCCAAAAACCAGAGAATCTGAACATTTGTCCCTGCAGCATTTCACTGAGCAAGACATGATTTGTTCTCTCTTTGCTCACATATTCTATGTCCTTCTTGCAGCAGCAGCTAACAAAAAGATTAAGGAAATAGGTATTTGTGCCTGTCTTCTCCAGATTAGCCCAGTTGCACAATTAAATTGTGTGATTAATGTTGATATGCCTGGTATTGTTTTTGGATTATTTTATTCATATTAAAGAAAAAATTCAAGGTCTAAATTAAATATATCATATGACCATATGAATGTTTGCAATAGATTTGGCTGGAGTTCTGGCAGTATATCAAACTGAAATTCAAGTGGGCACTTGAGGAAAAAAAAACAACATGACCTCTAATGTTGAGAGCCCTTATTAGTTATTGCAGAGAATAGTAGATATTGTAAATGCACAGCTTAGGCTGCTAATGGAAATGAGTATGAGAGAAGGGAGAAACTGCTAATGTAGTTTAGACATCTGAAGATATCCATGTACTGTAAATGCTGAATACATCTTAGGCAAATGCAAACTGTGTTAATTCCATTTGGACCTGTAGTGGTGGCTTATTAGATTACTGCTTAAATGTCATATTTATCAGGTTTAGAGATGTAAATGGAAAGCATTAGATGTATCCTTTAAGGCTACATAGTGGAAGTAAGTGAGCTCTCCCTGGCTAACAGAGAGCTCGTGTAGAGTTTGTGGCTGATTTATTCCAATACGGATCACTACTGGCCCACATGCCTTTCAGTGTGTGGGTGGTTTACATTAAACTAAATGAATATTTGGTGCTACAGTCAGCCCAGGAAGTATTTGAACAACAAAATACTGTTTGATATTTTGGCTCCATTCTTTTTTCTCTACTTCAAATGTTCAATGAGATGATGCTAATGAGGTTAGTTGGTTTTAATTTTAGAGTGTCTTCAGATTCAAATTAATATTCAATGAAGCACTAGTTCATTTCCTTTTATTCTACTGTTAGAGCCATTATGTGCATGTGGTGCCTGGAGACAAAAGTACCTCTCCATGAACAAGGGGGGTTGTTGTGAACAGAGGCCAGCAGCACTGAAGCACTGCTCACCTGTTCAGCCCGACAGCCAACTCGGCTCGGCTCTGCCCTGCCAAGCTACCAGCTGGTGGCAATCTTCAATTACAACACCTGAGCCGCATTAACTCGTCAGCCCCAACCCTGAAAGCTACCAGGTGCACGAGGGGGAGGTGCAAGGGGCTCACTGGTACCTGTGGACAACCTCATGTCAAAGGAAAGAAAAGTAGTTATATTAATTTACTGAGGTGCAGAGTGCAGTGAAAAATTGAGCTAGCTACTGTCAACAAAAACAGTAAATAAGCAGCCAGTTACTATTGCAATTGCAATGATACATGTGCAGAATGCTCTGTTATAAACTGTTGATGTCTTAACTTCCTACTTCATAGTTCTAACATAATACAGTTGCCTACCATTGATGTGGCAACTTTTATCCTGCCAGTGTAACAAATATCTCATTATGAACTGATGCTGTAAAAAACAAACTACACAACTTTCATACATTTGGTTTTAAACATAGAAAATGATCATATGTTGGCAAGCAGAAAGCTATAGCAACACGGGGAGTTATCACATTAATAGTTGGTTTAGTTTATTTGATCACATATAGCTTTAATAGGAGCATTTTGCATATTCAGTATTTGCAGAAGAACCACATTATGTACTATGTGCAAATAACTTGAGGATCAGTCCCCATTGGAATGCCTTGAAAGGCAACACACCTGGTAAGAAAACAATATGTAGAGTTTCAGTTTTACAGTGAAGTTATCGCATAAGATGAAGGCTCACAAGTCTGACATGTTATCTAACCTATTACATTTTACATAATTAAATGTAGTCACTGTGCACTGAAGAGGTGTCTTTTTATATACTGCTATCCTTGATTAAAGTGAACCCTCTGTTCAACCTCACAGCCATTATGTCCTCTCCTTGTAAAACAAATCATTACAACAAACTAAAATTCAATCTCATTCAGTGCGGTGGCATCATAATAAGTGCTTGATCTCAGTGGCAGTGTGCCTCATCATTTGAATTAATGCTGAAATACTCTCAGCAACCGGTACTATTTAGACAATGATTTATTGAAGTGAGGATATTGACTCTGAAATTGATTTCTGATATTTTTCATTGCAGAAATGAGAGTGACAACCAAATTTTGTAGACTATTAGAGTGTTTACATTTGTAGAGGTTTTGGCAGAAAGTAAGCACATCTTCTGTGTTATGATAGATTAACTTAATTTATCTATCAATATCTTCAAACAAATTAACCAAATACATTGTCAGTAAGGTAGAAGTTCTGATACGATGAAATTTTGCACACACACTTTTTAAATTGTTCTGAAATCAGCAGCCACATTTTGACCCAAGTCTGTTTGAGGGCTCGATTATAAAAGGTCTGTCAATGCAAACGGACAGCTTATGGCTAATTCAGTAATGACTGAGCATGTGCTCAGGTGGGTGGTAATAGGAATTAAATGAATGATGCAAAGCTTCACAGACTCAGCTGAGTTGGGAGAGATGCTTTCATTTCAGGCTCATACAGACACAGTTTGTTTTTTTGTTTTTTTTCCCTGTTTTTAGTATGTGTGAGAGCAACTGACGGGCACGATTAAATTAATGATGATGTTCTACATGAAACATACCGAGTGCACTTCTACAGAGTGCTTATTCACTTAAAGCAAACGTCCCGTAATGATTCACCTAAATTTACTTCATCAATTTTAATGCAGTAATAACATCCTCAGTTAATCAAAGTAAAAAATTAAGTGATAGTGATAGGAAGTGATACAAATTGCTGAGTGTTATCAGACTTAAAAACTTGTAACCGTCATTCGTTTCACCTATATTTCTGTTATCAGTCATTTGTATAGAAATACCCTTGAATAGACGAGCAAAAAAACTGCCCTGCTCTCAAGTACTTGAAACAGTAGTGCATATACAAGGATGCAGATTTGGATTGATCACTCAGACATTTTTTTCCTCCAGTGAACTAACCGTGACAATGTTTGGAGCATTGTTTTGCTTATTTGAGCGTAGGGCAGGCTTGAAAAAGCATCACAGTAACAAGGCTGTGTCTGATCCATGTTACATTTGTATTCACGGTACTAAAAGACATGGATTTTGATGTCATTCATCAGTATAGCAACCATAGTGCAGGCTTTTAGAAGCATAGCTCCCAGGTGCATGGTGTGTTATATAGAGAGCAGATGTAGCTTGAAGAAACATTGCTATTTGAAAGTATTTAATTGGAGACTGCATTTCAAGACAGCCAGCCCTGCCGCTGGTTTTATTCTAATTGCCAGCAGCAACGCACTTAATGAAGCGAGTGGTGAAGAGTGTGGGTAAAAGAGTGAGAGTGACCAGGTTTCCAAGGCAACAGCAGCGGTAGCCGAGTAGTGTTTTCATCTTGAGGAAAAGGCTACAGGAGAGCAGTGTTTCCCTGCAGTGCTTCCTGCAGCTCTATAATGAATATCTATATGGTAAAAGATATTCGTGGAAATGTTGCAGGACTGAAAAATGCACATAAACCTGTAGAGTAAGGCCTTTACAATCCACCAGAGGAACATTTTTTTCTTTGACATGTAGACCACTTCTGAAGTACAATAGTGCACCCAGGTTGAAAGTAACTGCTCGGAGAGCTTGGAAAAAATTCTTTCTTAAGGTTTTAACAAAGAAATTGGTTAGTCATGTTTTGCCCTGCTTATCCTACAGATATATATCAATGCAATTTCTTTGAAAGCCAGAATGTGTCTATTTGCACTATTTCAACTACACATGCCCACAATGGATTACCATCCATTACCCCTGCAAAGTATCAAGTTTGGGGTTTTTAGTGCACTTCAGCTTCGGGTCGTGTTCAGGTTTGGTTCTTTCCAAATACCGTTTATGAGGAAATTACTCTCTTTTTCTTTTTGCCAATAGTCTACATCCATGTGTGTCATGTGTTCCAAGTAGGACACACTAGGCCCAGCAGAGAGAAAGAGAGGGGGTGGGGGGGTATTAGCCTAACGGTCAGTAATGGATGAAATAAAGCAAAAACTCGCTAAAGGGAATGTCTCTAAATCCCAGATGATTCAGGGAAAGATTCCTCACTGTAGGAACATGATGACCTTGTATGATCCATGATTATGCCTGTTCAGTTTTCATACCTCAGCAACTCATACAATAGGTAATCATTACCAGTCCATTCAAATATAAACCTATGTGAGAGTTTTCTAGACTGCTATGGTTAAGTTTTAAGAATAAAGAGCATATTTGTGATAAATTAGTATTTAGATTAGGCAACTGAAACATTGGATTAACTTTAGGAATGATTGTGATCATGCTTGATCATAAATAAACACTGGCTGTAAGTACTGTAGGCGATCAGTCTCAATCTGCAGTTTTAAAGTCAAATCCTTTGTTTGCTCATCTGCCACCCTGACAACCACATGCTCACTTTTCAATGTGTAGCTTCAAGCTTCTTCCTGACTTGGCACTGGTCGCTAAAAAGCTGTTTGAGCAAACAATAAGTGCTCTTCTTCATCGGAGGAGGACATTCTGTAATGGATAAGGTAGACAGTTTATTATTATTATTATTATTATTAAATATTATCGTGTCATGTGCTGTCATGCTATCACAGCTGGCTGCAATGTATGCTATTTTTGCTATATATGTAACATTCTGTAAGAGGAAGTGATAATTGCCTTATATACAGCTGTAAGCTACTTGCTGTATCTTAATTCTTTGCCATTGAGGAAGGACTGACTCAAATATAATGTAAGGTTGGTTTCCATTCACAGATTTGGAATTACCAGCCTCAGATTGTGTCTTAAACTGTATGAGCCAGTTTTGGGTATCAGTTTTTTGTCAGTTCGACCTCTATTCTCCTCAGTTTGATAACTTTGAAACAACCTCGTGTTACAAAAGTTTATGTCAGTCTATAGTGCTTCACTGTAAAAAGAACATGATGTGTAAAACTGAATTATAAGTCAGGCACCACATGAGGTATGTATTCAGTTATTGACTCAATTTAACATATTCAATTTATCATCTTCCTAGTCTCATCTGTGTTGCATTGTCAATTACCACATGGTCTTGGGTCTCCCTCACCCAATTCTAGGTGACTCCCCTGAATAGCAAAACACTTCCATGAGTCAAAAAAAAGATAATAACCATAATACTGAGACAGCACATCCCTCAAGTAAGAAGGTCTCAAGCAGAACATAGACACATTAATAATTGATAGAGAGAAAGCCAGCACTACACGGCAATTCTGAGAAGCCCAGTGCCTGCCACAGGAGAAATTTCCAGCAGCAAATAGGTCTTGAAGGTGCCAGTTATGTCATCTTTCACTACAACAGTGAAGTGAAAGGCCGAGCTAGTCTAATAGACTAATAAATTAGAAAATTGAGCCCCTTACCCTGGGTTAAAATTCAATGGGGAACAGATGTGTTGTAATGCCTATGTAAGAATTTAACCAGTGTACTGAGATCACAAAATATCTGTGAATGGTAAAAAAAAAATGCTCCCCTCAGCCAAAAGCCTCAAACACTTGGTTGTAGTGATGTAAGTTGTAACTCTGGCTTACCACAGTTTTCTAACAGTATAGTATAGCAGACAGCAGTATTCCCAGTCTACCAGTCACTGCATGTGCTGTAGTTCATTGCATTTAGCATCAAAAGCTTGAACTTCCATTTGTATCTGTTTCTATCACTGCAGTAGATGATGTAATACAGTTTGCACAGCAAGCTCTGCCCTATGTCTGCCTTTAAGGTTACATGCTATTGATAATATTGGCTTCCTCTCACTCCCTACGAAGCAAGGTAGGGGCTAAAATTAGCAGCAAGTTAAGCGAGACATCAGAGCTGATATACTCAGTGAAGTTACTCATGCAAGTTCTGTTTGCAAGGAAAGCATTGGAAGAGAATGTGATGGGACAATTGTTTCTCCTCGAACTCTTGCACCTCATGGACCTCCATCCTACTGCTTGGACTGAGAGAGAAACTAATTACTGTACATGAGTTGGACTTAAGTTTTAGGTTTGTTTCATAGTTATGTTGGCTTTTCACATTAAATTTGCATTTGTATAAGTAATGCAAATACTGTATGTCCAAATATTCTGCATAGTGTTGAAAAATGTCCCCTTTGGTGTTTTGAGATGCCTCCCTGTGCAGTGATCCTCGAAGCATTCACCAGGAAGTTTTCCAAACCCATCAACAGAATCTCTCTCAAGCGGTTGTCTATTAAGACATGGATGCTTTTTACCTTAAAATCAGTTCAGAGGGTGAGAGACCATTATTCTCTTGGTCCATCCAAGTCATATACTCACATTGAACCGGAACTGTGCCATTCTAAAGCAGAACCCATCCTTCATACCTTAAAGCACTGGGAGTTCTCTCAGATCCAGGATGGTTCACTTGGATTTTTTTATCCTCCATCTCACTGGGTGGAAAACATGCATCACAATTATGCCCCGCTGTTCCCATAGCATGCTATGTGCAACAAACAGGTGCACGGCAGTGATGCACAGCAGCTTTTTATCTGTTTATGCTGTCAGACAGGCTGGTAAACTCCTGTCAGAACACTTACCCATTGGCGTGGCAATGGTGTTTCACAGGTCTTTGTGGAGGAGATCATGGTTGGCACCCTGCCTCTATGTGCTGGGTGTGTCAGGGTTTCTCTTAAGGTCTATTTTGAACTTTGGTTCAAGCGACCTATGAGTGGTGAGCTGTTCTCTATTAATTTGCCCATTGCCCCCATTTTTCAGTGTGCATTGTTCTCAAGGATGCACATTCCTCAGCCTCAGCTGGTGCTAAGCACTACTAGGGCTGGCAGGCGCAAGAGGCTATGCAAAATACCCATATCCAGGAACATTCTCAAGGGAACTGTGTAGACGGGCATTCAAGCCTTTAAAGTGCTGTTAGAGGTTGTGTGTACACTGTGATAGCAAGTATTGTGACATTTTACACACTTAACCAACAGTCACATCAAGCAAATGGTGAATACAAACCTAACCTTGTACTCAAAGAAAAGAAAGGGAAGAACTGATGGCATCAAATAGAGATATATATGGTCAGCTGTGTTGTTTCTTCCCATACAGCCATACAGATGTACTTGGAATATATTTATTTTATGAATAATAAAATGATCTTTGACACCTGCAAAATCCAATTAACTACAATGAACCATTTTTTAATGTATTATTCTACACAAAATGTCACTTTTCTTCCAGTGTTTACTGAGATAATGTGTGAGAAGTAAGCATGCAAATACTGACTACATTACTACTACTACTAAATCTTTATATAACAAAGCCATGCATTGACTGAAGTCTTAGCCATAATGCTCACTGGCAGCTATGACTGAGGACAATGTGTCTAATGAGTGTAGATTAACAAGCTTATACAAGGGAGATTGTTGCCTTTATCTGTTTCCAGAAGAGTTAATATAGACAGTTCTGTTGGCCAGTGCATTTATTCAGGCTTATACCATATGCTTGATATTTGAAGTAAATATAATATATATACAGCAGGCTAGTTGATGATGACTTTTGATCTAGCACCATCATCAGGTCAAAATTTCAGTCTGTTCCGTACTTTGGTTCTTGACCAAATACCTTCAAAGTTAACGATATTCCCACCAGCCTCAGCTCTACTTTTTGTCCTAATTAAAACATTAGATTGCAAACATGCCAAACTAAAATGGTAACAGATTGATGAAAACACTGATGTTTACAAAACAGATATAGCAAAGGGTGCCATTACATATTATTCATGCTTAAATGTTCAGAAAAAATGAAGACTGTATTTGTTTCATCTCTCTAGCTCATTTTCATATCTTCACTTACCCAACACTAGATATAAATAAAATCTCACAAGTGACTTAACATGTTGACCTTTCTCCTTTCACCATTTTCACACAAACGAACTATGACATACTGCCATGCACATCTCTTAACACTTTCATGCTTCAACATGATAAACCCATGGTATATATAATACCAAAGACCACCCTCAGGGCAGTTACTACATTTACTTCACCATGACCACTAAAGATCAAAACCCAAATGTATCTAAGAATGTAAGAATTTAGATATCTTTACAATGAGCATTACAGAGTTTCAAGTGTGGCTATAAACCCCAAGGCTTGTTAGCTTTCTCATTTAACATGGCCTGAGATGTACTGTGACATTATTCAGAATATTATCCAACTCTCTGTCTTGATTTTGCCTGATACATTGTGTGATGTTTAATAAATATATGCATTGTCTACCATTTTAAAGATTATCGAAGACAAAATTTTTCTTGCCATTTTCTTCACCCGAGTGAATTAAAATGAGTGCTGTCTTAAAAATCCTTTTAGCGCAGACACTGCAAGCAACCAAGAGTGAAAGGCTTTCTGGCATGTAGTCCTATATTCTCTCTCATCTTAGGAAGAATATACAGCAGGACTAGATTACCAGAGTGACTGAAGACTCTGTCTTGGATACTGTTTGTGAAACAGGCCTAAAATTGCTTAATCACTCATGTTACATTACTGTAGTTCACACATGACTAAATAATATTGTATTTGTGCAACAATGATTAAGTCAATTAAGTTCACAACTAATGTGCTAATGATCAAACACAGTAGAAAGGCATAGAGTGTGAACATTCAGACATAGAAGAGTTCCCCTTTCACCGAATGCTTTCAACCGTAGCTCATTGTCCACAAAAAAATCTCTCTGACTTAAAGCAAAGGCACATAGACATCTCAAAATTAACATCACAAGACAGCGGTCTCGTAAGCCTTGGCCTAAATGTGTAGCTATGGCCAGCTCATCAATGCTTTAAGAAATGTCCTGTATTATGCTGAGTGTATGATGGGGACTGTGTACTTCTGCCACTTTTTTTGTTCTAGTTGAAGTAGTGAACACAGGTCCTGGGACTCTCCTACTTCATGCCCTGGAATGCAACCCTCTCAACATTCTAGGGCTTCCTGACTTAGAAATGAGGCGCTGGTCCCCACATGACAAGAATACTAGTTCTCCTTAATGAGCCTGTGTCCTAGAGTGAGACACATTTTACACAATGTAGCTCCAAGGCTGCAGAACCTCTTATAAAAATGTAACAACCAAACGCTTGTTTAACACTCAAAAGCGATGAATAATAATAGAAAACAAAGAAAACACTGACAACATTCATTTTTTCCCTGAAGTGATTTTATTACAAAGTTCATGAGGACTTACAGTATTACAAGAGAATTTGTCAACATGCGAAAACAGAACAAAGCAGAACACAGGAGTTTAACAAACTGGTAAGATAAGACAATCCACTGTTCACAATAAACATAAAAACTGATTAAGTCCTCAGGAGGTGGGAGCCGGTGAATGACTACAGTGCAGGCATAGAACGGCCACATTCACACTGACTCAGCAAAGGTCAATCCAACCAAGGCAAGATGTGCACATCTCAAGAAAACATGTTACAATTTTTATATGCCATCGGCTTTTCTCAGAACTTTTAGAAAGCTTCACTTGTATGTACATAAAACTGTACAAAAACATGGCATCACAAGCATTTTATCCTATATAAATATACCAACAATTAGGATAACAACTAGATTCTCTCTTGCAAAGACATATTTTCAAGGCAATTGTCTTTGTTCTAGATGAACTGTGAAAAAGATGAAATGTGCAGTTTATTTCAGTCTGTTTGGGAGAGGGCCTTTTGAATATGAACCAGCACTGACATTTCAGAAAGTAAAATAAAAGAAAACGAGTAAACTGTTTCTACCAATTATCTTTGGAATTCATGCTAAAATCACCGCCTGCTTGACAGCAGACACAGGGTTGTGGAGATCTATGTACACTACACCACCAACATTTCTTTATTTTTTCACACAACCAGTTTGATAAGAGTCTTTGATCAGTAAGAAAAAAAAATCCCCTGCCAATTTCAGTACAGTAATTTGTCCATCTGTCCACAGAAATGATCACCATACAATACACACTACAGAGAGGCAAAAGATACTCAAGTGAATTCAACATTAAATCAATGTTACAGTACAAATTAAACATTATTCAACATACTTTTGAGTGTATTTAGGTGCTTCATGACGTCCTCTCACTTTGATCAAGGAGAACCATTCTGTGTTTGAGAGAGACCACAGTTCATTCAGCATGAGTTCAAAAGAAAGGTCGAACCTGGTGATATATTGTTCCAGGGGTGAGTAGCAGGTCATTAGCTGGAGTGAAAGAGTCCGACTCATGAAGAGAGTGAGGGGGAAGGGGCGGGGGAGGCCCAAGCTTGTTTTTATTTCGTAGAGGACTTTAATCAAACTCCTGTCATTCAGTTCAGAGCAACGGTCGACGATCTTGACTTATCCATTACCAGTTAACCGCATTTATTTCATGTATCAGTGATCAAAGAGACAAATCTGAAGATACATTCCAGATTCACTAAAGCGATAAGTGTACTTAGGCTGGAATCAGGTTATGATTTAACCCCAGAGATAAATCTTAATGCAAAGCAGTTGTGAATCTGAATTGAGCCAAAGAATTTAAATAGATAAAGTTGTGACTGAGGCTATGTGACATTGGCTTTATCACTCATTGCTATCTTTCTCACTTGTCATTAATTCCAGGTCAGTGATCTTACCCGCTGCCTTCAGTGGGTAAAGGCACAGCTCTGAGAGGGGCGCATGGGGGAGCCGTGGGGGTTTATCACAGTGTATCATGGCTGTTGTTTGAATTTTATTTCAGTCGCTAAATGGCTTTGAAAACGGCATAATGTGCTTTCTCCCCCTCAAGGCAGGATAATCGCCCACCTTATTTAATCATGGCCATGTCCAGTAATTTCCATATGTTTTCAGTTTAATTATTCTAAACACAGTTTTCAATGGCAGCATGATGAGGTAAGTGCTGATAAAAATACCCCTTTTAACTGATTGTAGCTCTGCGGGTGGATTTGCATTATCTGGTGGGTGCCTTGTCCTGGGGGTGTGCTCACACATGCCCTAGCTCAGGACTCATTACTCACCCTAATTAGGAAATGTCCATTCTAGGCTCTTCCACCCTTACTCAGAGACACAATCTCACTATGGAAATACTCTGCAGAGGTGAAAGGTATCTACAAATCTAATCAAATCAATGTTTAAATCAGAGACACCGGCTAGCTCTAAGATGTTGTAAGGCAGGCTATGTAGTCATCATTAACATCTAATTACTGACTAATACATAGTGTCCTTCAGACATATCCTTCAGATTCACTTGGAAAATCTTTGTAAAGATAAATGAAGCCCACGGGCATGCCCTATTTTTATTCTTTGCTCAATAGCCAAAGGAGGAAAAATACCTAATAACTTATTAAGTATGTTGTCCTCAATACAAGGAAATCATAATTAACAGGAGTTGCAGTCCTACTATCTAATCCTACATTTAAGCTCAACTTCTCCCTGTATTTCTGGACATAATTATTGACATGAAATGAAATATTTAATTTGAAATCTATTTATTACACTTAAAGGACTACACTAACTGTGAAATCTTTCCATTCAGTGGTTGCACTGAATGTTGAATTCACTTCTGAAGAAATATATACCGAGTGAGAATACGGTGGGAGACTTTGAAAAACAAAGGAAGTGCTCTGAATGTAGAGCACCTATCTAGTTTACCTCAGCGTAATATTAACTTGTGTAAGTACTCGAACTCTCCTGTGGCTCTCAAGACTCAAGTGCCTTCTTTCTGAATGTTCATGTAAATAACTCCTCATGCATTCATTAAATCTACAGGAGTTCTTTTGGGTCGTGAGGGGAAAGGATTATGAGTTTGCATGTAGAGCCCCTCTGATTGTCACGATAGAGAAAAGCTTTTTAAACTGACACGCTGGTATGATTTCACCAACAGAGTGAGTCACAAGCTTCTGAATCAAAAGCCAATCAGAATGTAACGAGTGAGTAGTCTACGTTTGGTCATTGTGACTCTGGGGGTACTGTGGCCAAGTCATGATGAACGATAGGTCACAGTGCTGAGAGTCAGTGGAACATAATGTCAGTTTAAATGGTGCCACAGAGCTTTCTCCACCAGTGGCAGAGCTCTACGGGGAGCAGAGGTAAAGGCCATTCTACTATGATTATGGGTCGAAGGTGTGTGTGATTGTGTGGAGCGGATAAATGCCTTCCACAATTTTGAACTCTACTCCTGGAGATGGTTTCAATCAAGTTTTAACAGCAGCAGCAAAGAAAAGCTTAAATATGCTAAAATTCTGAGGCAAGTTTTTTTTCAGCTTATGCCAGACAAAAAATATATGTAGAACACACCATTCAAATGTATTTACAGTACTGTACATTAAGAGAGACCATTTCATTGATTGTTAGTCAAAAGTGTTACACCCTCTGATAGGGCTTTACCGGCCGTCTATTAAATTATCTAATAATGGCACAAGAGCACTGATCACAACTTTCAATTCAAGAGATCACTTCACAGAATGGGACTTGGCTAACTACAACAATAATCAGTTACTATTAAAGTAGCAATTACTGCCTGCATTTCCTTTTGTATCCTTCAAGATTTTGTATAAATAAATGAGTGAGTGCATCAATTAACTTTGTGAAATTCTTAATAAATATGCTAATAAATTAATAATTTAAGGAGGAAATGACAAAAAAACAAGTGTTCATGCCAGTGATTGAATGAGTCACAGCCTATTGTTACCTACAAAACGGGCATTGGCTTTAGCATGTTTAGCATGTTTCTCTTTCCGCAGTGGGTGTATCTTTTCTTCATTTGTGCACCGATCGGATGATGATATTCCTCACAGGTAAATTTCCCTTTTGGGGGTGTGGGCAGAAGGGGAGGTGGGTGGGTACTCAGAGGCAACACTCAGGGGCATCTCCTCTAAGGGGCAGTCCTGACTGACGTCATGACCACTGCTGGAATAGGCACTGCGGGAGGGTGGAAGGCGCGACCTGTGCTCCTCGCCACCCAGCCTGGCACTCCCGTTGGCCAGGCGTCCCAGGCTCCCTCTCTCCTGGTAAGGCACGAAGGTGGAGAGTTTCGGGGGGTTCCTGGTCTTGCGTACAGGGGAGGGATGCCCGGGCATCCAGCAGGCGTCTGAGTGGCCCAATTCGCTGCACTCGGTCGTACAGTTTCCGGTCATTGCCACATCAGGGAGAGAGCGGATATCTATGGGAAGCAGAGAGAAAACAGCACCATCAGAGAGTTACATAGTGATAAACATTCACAACATTCATAAAAAATCAAATAAAAAGTCGTATAAGGCATTTGAAACAGAAATGGTGTCATCTGAAAACACCCCATGAAACCTCCCACCACCCCCTCCTTGAGGTCTTTGCAGCTGTTGCTAAGCAGTGAGCAGCAGTTGCTATGTAGCTGTTGCTATGCACTGTGTAATGAGCGCTACTCTGTGTGTAGTCCACTAGCTGATGTGATACATTCAGGAGATGGTGTGCTGTGTCTTTGTCATTTAGAAGGATCCAGAAGCAGTTTGTCTGGTATGTTTGAAATATATCACTGTATTGTTTATAGTTTCAACAGAAATGCATTGATTTCTACTACATGTGATATGTTTGCTGTAAATGCTGCAAATTTGTGTTAACATGAAGAAGACAAGCATGCACAAAACACTATAAAATCACAGACATACAGCACATTGTTTGATTACAAATGGAAGGGATGGATTCCTTTGGGCAAAAACATTGTCGAATGAGTTATTGATTGACAGTGCTGAAATGAGTTTTCTGCCCTTGATTATCATCCATTTTTTATTCAGTCTCCTAATTAAATAAATGGGTCCATGACCCAGTGACCCCATTTTAATGTGCAAGCTGTGATAGCTCCAAAATACGTTTGCTTCAACCATTACTCGAGAGTATCACATAAAAAGGAACGCTTCACAGAACACCAAAACGTTCTAGGCAAGTAAAACACCACGGAATAACCCATGTATTTGTTTACCAGAAATGTGCAGCTGACAGCCAATAGACTTGTTAAGCAGCCCACCTGTTGACAAGCTAAACATACAGCTGAGATTAAATGGAAATACCCTTCAATTTATCTTTGTTATCCCTTCAGACTCAGACTAGGGCAACCAAATCAATGTCTGTGGAGAGAGAAGCAGACAACTAAGATCTGCGAGTCTGTGATGTCACCCACATGTAAAGTTTTGATTGCTGTGATAAATACATTACTGTAACGCCACAGTGTTGTCCACACCATGAAAGAACATGTCCATCACGGGTGGCCTGTCTTGTTTTGTGGCTTACAGACGGTGTGTGTGTGTGTGTGTGTGTGACTGTGAAAGAGAGAAAATGTATTCATAGAGAAAGAAAAGAACTCAGTGCAGCATATACAACGGGTGGAAAGATGTTGCTGCATGTGAATGATGCAACCATAAGAGATGACGTATTAGAAGCAGTAGTGAGTGAGAGTTCACAGTTAATAGAGAAAATGCAAGCTTGACGGTAAGCCTATGAGATGCACCATCAGTATTGTACTCATGACCAGTGGCAAGATAATTATCCCACCAAATGTCAGACCTCTGAGGCTGGAAAAAAGTGCATCTGGCCCACCAAGGCTCCAATCAATCAAAAGCCAAAGTGGGACAGCTTGTGTGTTGACCAGGCATGACTTAAAATTTTCAAAACTGCGTAATGAAAATTAATGGTAGTTATTTATTCTCATTTCACGTTCCATATTTATGTCTTAAACATCCATTTCTCATCGGTAATCCATATACAATTGTCCCATTGTTTAGTAAAATAATTATTATTGGACAAAGGAGAATGCATAGCTCGATCTATTGTTGCCCTTAATCTCATTGTTCCTGTAATCCTAAATTGCTAGATGTTCAGGCTTTGAAATACATTTACTTCACAATTGGGGAATGTTCTGCCTTATCCATGCTTAATTATATCATTATGGTTAAGTAGCGAATTCTTCTCTCTGTTTACTAGGCCAATGTCAATGAACTGGGATTCTTTTCAACTGAATAAAGTACACTTTTATGCTTGATTAAAAGAGGAGAAACCGAGTTTGGAGCTTTGAGAAAAGACAGGCTACCAAGGCAAGGAGTGTGTGTGTACTGCCTCATGCATGATGATCAGAGTTTCATTTTCTCAGCTCGCTAAGAGTGTTGTCTGTATGCATCACTGCAGTGAAATGGACTCTTGCTACAAAAGATGTTCATGGGAAGAGAGTTTGGGAGAGTGTCGAGGAGTATGCTTCTAAGCACAAGCACAGTTGTGTAGGCATCTACTCCAAAAGGATTTCACACTTGATTAAAGCCTCTCCACAGCTTCCAGGAGGTTTACGCCACACCAAGCGGCTTCGTGTAACATTCTGCGTAGCTCCACGACTAAAGATGTGTACAGGGGGAGGGGGAAAGGTACATTTACACAGGTTTTCTAAAACACTTCCCATGCCACAGCTGTTCATGCTACTTTCTTTATGAATTAGAAATAACCACTGAATGTGTGAAATGTGAAAGGGCTTTTTATGAATACATTTCATGTCCAGAAAAGATGCAGACATATCCCGATATTTACCTGTTTATGTATTATTTTTCTTTAAACTCATTCAGTCTTACAAAAGAAGAGATAAAAGACATAAAAGGTTAACCTGATTGCCACATCTTCACTGACTGTCAGGTTGGTAATTGACTTTAGGTTGACTGTGTTTTTAGAAAATAAAATTTGGACTGAAATTAAATGAACTGCCAACTAAAAGAAAACATGTAATGCAAAATGATTCCATGCACCAGTGACAGGAATTACGGCACATTCTGAATTGTGCTCATCATCATCAAGCGCCATATAATGAGCAATGACAGCTAAATACACTGCCTAGCTTGCCAGAGTCTGACATTTTCTTCCAAAAGGTGCCAAAGCATATATCGTATGTCATCAAGAGAGAACATAGATGCCCAAATGCCAGCTATTTTTTGTAGGCTACTACCTTTTTTTGTTAGTATTTCATCTAAATTTTACATGGTTTTATTTATAAAGTAGCTTTGACATATGATCTCCTCTTCACAGACAGTTCAACAAATGAGAAGTCTAAATACAGGAACTGCAACCTGTTGTGGATGCTATTTTTAGTATACTACAGTACATATAATTTCCGGTCACACATGTCGACTCACAACAGATTTTCAACATGCAATAATAATAAATTGGCTATCATGTAGTTATGACAGAATGGCATGATAGGGTGTATCATTTGTGAAAGCACAAGTTTCTACATTTGCTTGCACTGACCTTTCTGTCACACTCAAATCCATCTCTGTAAAAAAAATCAATACTGATAATTATACTTTTGTGTCTGCCTTTTGCTGTGGCCATTAGCCATCTGTAGCTGTAGTACCCACTTACAGTGTTGCAGAATCCTGTCTGCTCTGCACATCAAAACACACTCCCACACTTTGCTGAAATGATCATTGTTTGAATATTTGGTGGACATGATGAAGCAAATGAGTCAACCATGGGGTAAAGGAGCAGCCAAAGGCACAGTGGGGAAATTGGTATTTTCTAAGCCACTCAAACCTGTTTTCTCCTGTACCTCTACCTGAAATAAATCTGCTCGCAGGCTGGAACAAACCCTTTAGAGTTTATAGTCTTGTATGTCATGGATGGAGAGCCAAGGTGGACAATGGAGAAGAGAGGTGCAAAACCACAGCACAGTTATGCTACTGGCTGGAACAGGCTGACTGGATTTACTGAGCTTGTGATTTGGTTTTGAAGAGCAGTGACTCAATGACATTTCCTCCTCTCTGCACACCAGAATTCTTTTCCTCTAGACCTGGAGGTAGATTGCACCTGTAGCTTTCTCCCTTTATATTGGGTCAGTCTGCTTAAAGCAATATCATGAAAAAAACAAACAAAAGAAAAACAGTAATTTCCACCTTCTACCGCCCTCAGTACCACATCAACTACTCACAGTGAACCTTAGCAAAGCTGCTAAAGCACCTCCACTGCAGTAGCATAACATGCACTCCACAGTGCAGTTACAGAGTGGGGGTACACACAGAGCTTAACCCCCTGGCTGACAGATACATGTGAGGGGTGGGTTTGCATGCTGCTTGCATCAGGGTGCCAGTGGGAGGTGTTGAGTGTCTGAGGCAGGCTTCCTCATCGTCTGATCCCCTGCCCACGGGCATGGGGGAAGCTGCCTCTTCCTGAGATTTCACACTGCTCCTCTCTGTTTGATTGCAAATGCTGCCTCTCCCCACCGGCTGCTTTCCAGCGTGTGCGCCACACCGCTATGATCGATGGCGAACAAATATGAGAGACCCACAGCTCATAGAAGGATAACGGGGAAAAAACAGCCACTATCGTTTGGGAGTGTATGAGCGATATTAATGGTGTATTTGTGGCCCCTGCAAACAGTTTATGTGGCAAATGACTAGAAAAAAAGTTCCAGGAAACAAAAGGAGCAAGAAGAAATATTCCACATCTGAGGAGACATTAGTGTCTGGTGCTGGCTATCAGTATAATAACTGGGTGTGAATGTATACTGTGGTTGTCACACTCTGTGAGGAAAAACAACAAGAAACCAGGGTTTTGTATTTCTTTCGCTATGACATGTCAAGTCTTGTTATTCAAGTGCTCAGAACTGTTTCTCACAGTAAGCAGAGGCAACTGAAAACACTTTTTTTTTCCTCCAGAGGGGTGCATTTTTAAGAGACGGAAACTTGCGACAAGCACACAAACATAGTGTTGACATGCACATTCTCCTTGCTCATTGTAATGGAATACAAAAGAACAATGGTGGAGTTTGTAACTTTAGACATGTACTTGTACACAAGCAAAATTAGAATGTGTAGGCTTGAAGGCTTTGTCACCTTATCTGTACAGAAAGTGAAGTGTTAGATAAAGCTGCAGTTTACCATTTTGTTATAATAATGTGATGGTATTCTGTAGATAACCCACAGCACCACTGACGGTTTATTCTTAAAGCCTGTTATAAATACACAATGACATATATCCATCTTAACTTAAACCTGCTGTTTTAACACCTTTTGTTTTTCTTTGTTTTATGAAAACAAATAAAAACCTGTGAACAAACTACTTTACACTGCTACAGAGATAAATCTGTGTCTGTTTGCTCTCTAAGTGTAAATGGTTCAATGTTTTGGTGGAAACAAGCTAATCAATTTCTCAGTCAAACTGTCGGAGTAAGGTGATTCCAGGATAAGAATTGGTATTGAGGTTTAAGGCACATGTGTCAAAGTCTACTTCACAGATGTAAGGTCTGAATGTTTAGCTTCCTGAGCAGGCGAGCCGCTTGCTGACAAAGTCTGATGAGTGGACATGTCGGCCAGCAGCACGTCAGGAAAAGCCGCTGTAGATGGTTCAGTGGGTGATGGTACAGCTCCTGTCAGTTCTCTCACCATCTTCCATTTTGTCTTGGAGTTCCTTTATTTGAAGACTGCCTTTTGTATCACTGCATTTGACAAAGCCCTAGCACCTGCTGACAGATCACGCTATGCACCAGCTCCTCCAATTGAGAAGTTGATATGCAGTGTGATATGTCAACCAATACTAAGGCTTTGTCAAACTGTGACACACAAAAGGCATCTTCAGATAAAACAGATTCAAAACTTTGGCGGGGGAACTGGGAGGAAATGGTGATAAATGATGATACAGTTACTTTGGTAAGTAATATAATCGTTTCTCTCTTTGTGAGCAGAGGTGTTTGTGAAATGCTTGTGTGGAGAACAGTTTCATGCCTCTGCCCACAACAATCTGTTTGGCTTGCTGGCCAATTACTGACAGGAAACTGCATTCTGAACCTTGACAACAGAGTATTGATCCGCAGCGGCTGCCAATGCAAAAAAAAAAAAAAAAAAAAAGCAAAGCAAATTATTTATCATGAACCCAGTGATTCTGGTTTATGATTATCATAAAGTCCTGTTTTCAGTTTCAAGGCTGGAGCCTATCTTGATTGACATACCAGTTATGTGTTTGTGACTGCAAGGTAACACCAAAATAACAAATAAATGGTAGGTCTCCACATAACCTCTTTCAAAGACATTTAAGTACAGTATATCTTGACCATGGACCTATACAGTTATTCAAGTTAACTTTCCCTTGAGAATAAATGACGCCTACATCATGTTCCCTAAATCTTTCATCAGGGCAGTCAGCTTGGATAATAAACAGCATTACTCTATATGCTGTATTCAATCTCATTTTAATGCAGAGAGGACTTAAGGGGCTCAGAGTTGAATATGAATGTTGAGTTTGAAAGGCATTAGTTAGACATCAGTGCCTTCCTCTATATTTAGAAATTTGCATTTATTCTTTAGGCCAATACAGGTATTGTATTAATGCTGTTCATTTATATTTGTATTGGCTGTAATAACAGAGATGCATGTATGTATGTAACTTCAAATGATAACATGATATACATGAACATTATTAGTCATTAGGGCACAAAAAAGTCTGAATAATTTGCACTGCACTATGTACACTATAACAACATGTAACATTAAATAATAGAAATAACTGCACAGACATTTTAGCTTTGCAGGTGTATTGGGAAAGAGTTTTTTGTAATCATATAATACATTTATGGTGGCCATGTGATAACCTTCCTGCATAATTACATTTAGGCCCACTCTCCTTCTTCCTTCTCTCATTCCTGTAATAGGAAACCTTGCATTTCCCATTCACTTTTCTGTGTAATTTAATTAGAAAAGCTCAAAGAAATGTAGACTAAATCCCTGTGGTGCGAGGTTGTGACTGGATGCTCAATAGGCTGATGATTTTCTTTTTTTCTTTTTTCTTTTTTATACGTTTTTTCCCTCACAAAGTCTAAGTCCATCACAAATTCTGCACAGGTCTAGTGAGAAGAAGAACTGGGCTCTCAACAGTTTGAATCAAAGTTTGTTTGAAAACATTTTCAGTCGCTCACCGCTGAACAACCTCATTGTTCTTAGTTCTGCTGTGAGCAGACGTGTATGTCGACCTGTATTTCTGGTGTGGATTAGCTATTACAAAATATGGGACTTCATTTGCCTTTATAATTGGTGACAGCACTCATGTTAGAAGTGAAGATGGAGTTGAGAAAAATGTACCACCAAAAAATATTGAGATGTTTATGACTGATTTAATAGGAAATATTGTCATGATAATTAAGCGGACTGTTTTATCACCCGACCCCTCTCTGATAGCTGTGTGACATTTGCATGAAGAGTCACTTGTCTATTCCTGTCTCACACCCAAACGTTTTTTTTTTTCTTGTCTCTTGTCTCTTGTTTGAATGTCTCTTTCTTGGTCCCTGCCTTTGAAGCTTTCTTCCTGCTTTAGGCTTTCACATTTGCACTCTATGGCTCTTTCTACCAGAGTGGCAGCACTCTGTGGCCTCATACTAGCATGTGCAAGATGTTTCGTTTTGCAACAGCAGAAAAGGGAGCCTATGAATTCTTACTGTTAATGTTCATTGCATTCAGTGCAATATGTTACTGTTGGGCTTTTATCTTTGTTTGTCGCCCACGTACTACCCTTTCTTTAAGAGCCTCCATTTAACCCATAACAAGATTTCAGTGGAAAATAAATATTTTTTTCTTTCATAATTACACCAAGGGAGAAATGTCCTTTAAGTGTATCCAATATTTTCACTGGATTTAACCGGTTCTAGATTGCTTTGACGGTCATTAACAGATACAAGTATATGTACCGAATAACATGGGTACAACTTTTATTTTCATCAGTAAGAGAATCAAAGTCTTCTACATATTTGATCTACAGTTCTAATCATCAAAGAAGGAATTATTTTCCTCTCAGGATTTTCCCCTGGAGTTAATTTCGATGCACCACTTTCATGCTCACTATCTTTCACTGATTGATCTTATTGACATGTAAAACGGATGTCTTCCGTGATCCATTTGTTGTTTTTCCTCCCCTTTCGATCAAGATGTTATCTCTTTGCTAATTCTACCTTTGATCTCCATGGTCTACAGTGTGAGATGTCATTAACTTGGGGCTAACATTAGCTGCTAATTATGCCTACACCTGCATACAAGGCAGAATAGAAAACAGAAATGTCTAACCATGAAGAGCACAAAATGTTTGTTTTCTCAGTAGTTACGTATTCTCAGCTTCTTGCTATGTCTTGTGGGCTACATGGCCTTGCCTATGGCCATAGTTGTTCCAAGACAACTTTTATCATTTGATCATACATCATATCCTTAAACCAGAAACCAAGTGGTCAGGCTGATTGTGATCTGAGAACTGTGTAGTCTGGATGCATTCTAGGCAAGATGCATATATCAGCACGAGTGATAAAACTGTGATAAAAATTAATACACAGAGATTTAAATAACGCAGTCACAGGAGATACATCATTTTCAGTTCGAGTATGGACAAACATCAACATAATCTCACAAAATCCGATCTTCAGAATCACATAAGCAGCCCATGTATGCGGCTAAATGATGACCCTGGAGAGGCAAAGCTTTATTTGACCGCTTGCTGTAGCTGGAGAGTTGCTGCGTGACTGACAATTCACTGGGAAAGTCAGCATACTAACGCAGTCAGATGGAAAGCTCTTTTCCCGCAATGCTCTGAACAATACAGCTATGTGTTTGGAGCAGGACAATTCAAATTTATAACATGATGAAATATGGAAATTGCCTTTTGTGCAGCAGAGAGGCAACAAGAGAGAACAGCAGCAATCTCCAAATGCTGTGCTGCCAGGCCTCAGCTTTTCTGACAAGGCTTTGATTAAGGAACGGGGAAAAAATATCACATGGAATCAAGACTGTGATTGAATATATAATTATTAAGGGAAACTGCGAATTTCAGCTTTTAAATATGGACGTAAAGAGAAACACAAAACACAGAAGGCAGCAGGGGGTCATCATGTCTGCTTGTGAGACCAGCATGATTCCCCCCCGCCCTGTTCTTCCTTACCAATCCATAGTATTCAGCTGTTTGTTCGTGACTGACTTTTATAAGCTTCAGCATGGTGAACAAGTGTCAAAATTCATGTCCTTTGATGTTGTTGAAAGCCTCTAACAGAAATAATCATCACCACAGTAACAAAGGTGATATTAACTGATATATGGGAGTACATGTGGGGGAGAGGCAACAGCACTTGGGAATTTCTGGAAGGCCAAGTATTTTAATTAATTGAATGAAGACCCCATCTGCACTTTAGTGCTGTCTTGTGTATTAAAAGGGCATTAAAATAGCAATATAAATGTTTTATCACATTAGAATAACATAAATGGACAGGATACTACATTACACTACATTATGAGATAATAAAATGAAAGTTTACTGAACTGATTAAAAAAATAGGTCAGTGCAGAAGTCTGGATCTGTCTGTGACCCAACTTGAAAAGTGAAAAGCCATGTTTCAGTCTACTGTTGAGATTGAGCAATGCGCACCAGGCCTATTCACTTTGCTTTCATGTCATGTGAGTGTGGCTAGTGATGAGGTAGATTGGGGCTATCAAGTGTGAAGAAGCCATAGCAATAACAACAACAAAGCAGAAAAGCAGTAAGAGAAGGGAAGAAAAGCAAATGCACAACTAGAGAAACATCGATGTTTTTTTTTTTTTCTTATTAAAGTGGCTGCACCCACCATCTGTTTTTTTCAGTGCCTGTGGTGGTTGTGTTTATGACGGGTACCTCAACTCCAGGGTAGATACAGTTTCAAAGTAGACAGCTCATCAAGAGCGACAGTGAGTGACAAGTGTTGGGACCTTGAAACATGACCATTTTAGAGGGAGTTACCCGAAGGGAAAGTGAAAAATCCATATTATTGTTTTAAGTAAAATAGACCTCTGGTGGTGACCAGTGACTTGCAAAAAGATGTTTCTCTTACAGCTTGGAACTAGCACAAATCAGTCACAATTTTACAATGGAGTGAAGTACACGCTAATTAAAGCATATCCAGCAGATACGCAGGATGAAAACAAGCTTCATCATGCAAAATTCTGTCAGAATTACTCCACTTCTGGCTTGAGAACAAGGGCTCTTTAGGGAAAGCTTGAGCCAGGAAGTGAGTTTTAATGTGAGTTTTGAAAGCCAGAAATTGCTAGTACTGGTGAAGTGATCACTGAGATGTGGCATTGATCAAAAAACCCTTTCAAGCCCCTGTAAAAATATTCTTTTTTTTTTTGTAATAGGGCAGTAAAGTGAAGTTATGGCACCAATGTAACATGCATGGCCATGAGGTTAAGCAAGACAAATTCAAGTCATTTCTATTTAGCTTAAGGCATGCAGAATATTGACTGCATGATATACCATGTTAACACAAAACTGCAAATTAAGAATTGATCCATTCACAAGGTGGATATTTCCATTTGTGAAGAAATATACTGCTGCTTTCCATTTAGTGTGGAAAGGTTTTTTTCAGTTTCACTGGATATAGTCCTCATTGAGTTTGTAAGGTCCTTGAACTGCAGTGAATTCTGAGATATCCTCAACTGACTGTGAGAAAGCCTTAAAGCAAGAGTGGCTCCATTCCTCTGTGACTCACTGGAAATAAGGAAATGCATGTCAGACCCATACAGTACAATTCCAGTCCCTCAAGTGCCATCCATCATTGAAGGGCAGAACACTAGTTAGAGGGAGGTTTGGCGGCTCTCGGTCCCCATCACACTATGATGGAGAGATGACCCCCGGGGCCTTTCTCTGATGCCGGCTTGAGCTGCCCGACCAACTGAGGTTGAAGTGGATATGGCCCCTCGCCAGCATCCCCTCCCTGATGCACAATGCTCTACCTGCTCTACGAATCACATCTGGGGTGAGACTGGGTAAGACCCTGTGAGAGCAACAGAGCACTACCACCACTTTCTATTTCTGCCTCCATAATTATCCTTAAAGTTCCAACTCATGATTCCATGTACCTGCCAGTGGACACTCAAGCTAAAAGAAGCATTTCTCATAGCCACGAACGACATCGGGCTAATTAAGAAATCTTTCTCCATGTGTCTTTATAAACTTGTTCTTTCAAACCCACATTTACACACACATTACCACCTCCAAACCTGCTGCTTCAGCACGCTTTAGCCCAGACTCACTGGAGTGGCAAGAGCAGGCAGTGTGCTATCCAATTTTTGCCTAAGTACAGAGAGCCCATCCACGTTTGTTAGAGTAATACATGAGCACATCTAAAGCTTAGGGATACTGGCTTAGGCATACTGGCTCACTCATTCATTTTACAAGCTTAGTGCTAAAACCAGACATTTTCAGTGGCAGCGTGGTGTTAAAAGCACTATTTATGGAACCTAATGTGTGCTTATATGCGTGTACTTTTCTTTCTACGCATAATTCAGAACACTCATCTGGGTTTCCATCCATGTTATATACATCTGGATAAGAGCTGAGTAGCTTGTGTAGACCTCAATTAAAATGATGAGATATGTCCCTAGAAAATGTTCCAGAAATTGTCCACTAAATCAATCATGACTTTTTCTTTCCTCTTCTTTATAATTTAAACAACATTTAAATAAACATGTTCTATTATTTAAACAACATTTTTACAGTTTTTCCATATTTTCCCAGCAAGAAAAAAATAAATATATAATAATAACACCCAACACAAAACGTACAGTATATTCAGATTGTACAAACTAAACCCCAAATCAATTTCAGGTTCTGACAAAAGCATGCTATTATCAGTGATGTTATCATCACAGGCTTCCAGTCAGCTGGACACAATGATGAAACTGCAGAGAAATCGCTTTTATGTGTAAAAGAAGGTAGTATGAAATTGAATGCAAGGGGTAGATTTATTGGGATAATGGGGCTTCTATTCTGGTTCAATCTAGATTTCACAACTGGCTGCAATCTTTGCTGCACAACAATATGTCAGTTCACACTAAGACACAATAAGCCAATTCCATACTTTGCTACAGTTAATGGTCTGAGCTGTGATGCCGTGTCCTTTCTCTCACACAACCCCCTCACTCAAAGGTTTGGCCTGTCTGCAGTCATTTGACAAATACCGTAATGTGCAAGGCCAAAGTTTTGGATGAGCGTGTAGGCCGCATTGTTAGTGATCACACAAGCGAAAGCACATTTTTGGATTCAAATTGGGCGAGGAAAATCTAGACACGTTCAAAACTGTGAGGTCTTGACACATCATCAGTTCCATTTTGGATTCAGCTGCATTGTCCCATAAAGTCATTGGTAAAAGGATGATAGTAAGCCATTGTCCATGGTGTCAAAGCCTAATCTAGGTTAGAGAGTTTAATTCTTTAATTCTGCTCCAGTTAGGATCTTCCAGTGACCTATTTGCTCGGAAATAAAATTACAAACAATTGGGGGGTAACAAACAGCAGCAGCTGATGTGAGCAGAGCACAATGAGTGTGCTAGAATGAGCTTGGGATTATAGGCCTATTACTCATGACAACTTGCCTCAGGGGACCACTTATAAGGATGCTTTTTTTCCCACAAAAGCCTCCACAAAACTGCCAGTCCCATGACCTGTCCCCTCTCGGGTGGTGGCAGTTCCAGCAGTGGCTGGCATGGGCCACAGTACAGGGTGGCATGGTCTCCACTGGTGGTACTCCTTTGTTTTTCAACCAGGGGTCAGCAAACCCCTAGTGGTCTGTGGTATAATTGCAAGGGTCCTATGAAATAGTAAAATATGAAAGGGGTCCAGTACCCAAGAAAAGGTTGAGAACCACTGGTCTATTCCACTCAATAGTACAAAACAGCCAGGGTTTCTGACAAGGCACAATGACATCTGTGTGAGGAAACCCACACGCCTGCATCAGCACGCTATAGTGGCCCAAGTTGGCACTCACAGGACAAACAACTTCCATTATGCTGACGTTCTGCCTCTCACACTGCACAATGTCTTCCTCCAGATATCTCTTTATTTAAAAATGTTCCTCATGCTATGCACATTTATACATGCATCATATTATTTTAGTGCACACACAAAGCAAGTATTCACATGAAACCAATGTTGTTGAAGCAGTAATGAATGAAAGCAGAGAAAAAAATCCCTGACAGGAGTTCAAAAAGAACAAATATACAACACTACATGCATCATCTAAGAGATCTAAGGCAGGAAAATCAGACAGCATTACTAAAGAACCTCATTATCATGCAAATGCCATTTATTCCATTTTATCTCACCCTTCTCAATAGCCCATATGGCAGTGAGTCCACACAGAGGAAGACACAGAGAGACCTCATGCTGGGCAACCGGCCACATCAAAATTCCTCCATCTGTGGTCAATTGAGTTTGTGTGTGTGTGTGTGTGTGTGTATGTGTGTGTGCACCCTGGTACCTGTCTTCAATCCACCTGTGTTCTGTCGGTGCTAGCCCTCATATCACAGCCAAGATGCCTAACAACTGATCCCCAGAAGAGTGATTATTGTCTTGGTTGGACTGGACATGACAGGATTACCGATCAAACTTGTGTCCCAAGAAGAGAGCAGAGGCCTATCAAGGGACCCAAATGACTCATGCTTGACGGTTCTGGGCGGCATGAGGTTAAACAATTTATGTTATGTTACTCCTGGTGTGTGCAGGGACTCAAAATATGCTAACTGACTAGGGTTGTCATCAGTTTTCTTTGTTATGAAATAGAAGTGCTGGAAGCAATTGAGAAACTAGGTGAAACAAAATCAAATCAAGCGAATTCATTCATCCCGTGTTACTGATATTATATATATAAATAGTTTTTGATACTTGTGTCATTTTTATGAGGACTTATAATGCCAGACAATAATATAAACAGCAAGTCACCAAAGTGATGCATTCTCCCCGTAAACTGATCATTAACAAATACTATACTATAAATCTTTTGATTTGATCCCTAATCAAAATCTGATCAGCAGTGTCTGAGACACATTGGATGGACAGATAGGACAGAGAGAGACCAGTCCTCCTCTGATTTCACTGTGGAGTTTCACTGGAAAGGAATACAATGATTGCAATGTATGTAATGACAAGTGTTTGTGGGATGAATATCATGTTTTGTTTGAATGTAAAAACACAAGTATTATTAAAGATAGAAAAAGTACCTGTCTAATACTTTGCAAACCATCCTTCTATGTTTAAGCTTACATTATTATTGCAGACAAATAAACCAAGGATAGTATATAAACTAGGTGCATTTTTGAGTAATGTTCTGCCTCTCTGTATGTGACTTAGTCTGTGCTCTATTCTGGCTGTTTACCATTGTACTACTGCTTTGTTTGCTGTCTGTACTTCATACCACGATGTGTGGTCTAGAGTAAATAAAATCAGAATCTGAGTCTGACAAATCATGTATCTTGACAGCAACCAGACATACAAGATAAGCATTTTTCATGCTTTCTAAAGCAATCAATTTAAAAAGAATTACAGAGCTCAGTGATTATGATGAGAGTCTATTAAAGTAAAATAGCACTGTAATCAAAATGATTTAGAGATTTGGGTGTGTGATGTAACAAACTCCAATGCAAACAAAAACATGCACGCAGGTGCACACAAACCCACACACACGCACGCACACGCATGCACATCCAAGGGATAAACATTTTCTGATGAGGCTAACTAACAGCTGAGCAATGTGCACGTGACACGCGTGAACATAAGAGTGAAAGATACACATGGGGAAACTGAAACGGAGTGCACACTAACACAGCCTGAAGACAAGAATTAGAAAAAAAGTGGGAGGAGGAAGCAGCTGCTCAGGCAAAGGAAAAGAGGAACTCTAGAAATTAATTGCTGCAGATCAGGCAGCATACATGCCTTATATCTGAAATGTTATTACTGTCGTTTGAATCTACTCTTAACACCAAAGCCTAGAACCATAAGGGAATACGTTGATGTCTACTTCAGTGAATCAGAGAAACACTTTTGTCTCTGCCAACCAGTCCAAGAACACCAAGTCATATTAACTATATTTAACAACAAAGATAAACATTTAACACAAAATGCATATAAAAATAACCAAAAAATTATCTTTGTTAGTTACCAATCTCTAGCATTAATATCCTTAATACTGGCCTGTCAACAGATCCTATATCAGCTAACTGACTTGTCTTTAGGTGCACTTCAGGAAATTTGAGATGCCTTTAAGGATAAAAAAAACTTTTGCCCATGTAGCTCAGCCTCTAAAAGCTGAAATGATACCAGTCTAATATAGTCGAGGTCTGACTGTTCACATCATTTCCACAAACAGCCAAAAGCGGATCTAAAATGGATCATGAACTACATCACTCTTCACTGTGGGCCACTGGCACACTCTCAAAATGTAGATTCACCACTGTCAAAGTTCAACTTGTATAACAAAATGCACATCCATGTTGATATTTCTGGGGCCCAGAGATGCAAAGGCTGACAGTCTGGGGTTCATATATTGCTTTTTATCCAACTTAAATGGAGTGACACATCATGCTCACCTTCCCATTTTTTGCCTGTCAGTCATCTCTACTGCAATGAATAAAGCTCCGCACCAGTACAACCTGTCACTCTGTCACTCAAATACTTAAAAAAAGACTTCACGTCACTATTCAGGTGGAGCAGGGGAGGAATTCCTCTGTCTCTTTTGATTTTCCTGTCTAATCCTTCATTTTATGTGGGCTCTCTGTTATCTCCCTGAAGTGGGAATCACATTTTAATTAGGTCTATCCTTGGTTAGCAGTTCATCTTTGCATCTCTGTCTCCTATGTGTTCATCCTATGGGCTTTGCCTCCTTGTCAGAGACTCATAGTCCCCGCTCCCTGTCACAATCTAACATCTCCCCCATCTTGTGCCATCTTTTCATTCTTTAACTGCTCCATCTCCACTCGCAATCTTGCTCTCCTGCTGCTGACAACAAAGAGCACCCTGTCTGAGAAAAACCTGTGTTCTGCAGATGGGAAAAACACAATAAACAGTCATAACAATAGAGAAAAAAAAAGAAAATGCATATATTACATATTTTAAGTGCAGCGAGCAGATGGAAATAATCAGCTGTTGGCTCATGGGCCTTAAACAGCTAGCCTGTGTATATGATGACTAAATCTATCCATTAAATGGGATATTAAATAATCTCTGACCTCTATAGGGCCAGAGGAGGCTGCAACATTGGCAAGAATCATCCTCTTGTACACACCCACAACCCCTTCCTATCCTTTAATTATACCACGAACTAACACAAACAAAATCCCAATTTCAATATAGATGAATAAGTTTCCTAATGACATCCAACATAATTGTCTGGTGACGAAGTAATGCATCACAATGCAAAATAATATACTAATGATATAACATTTGCTATTTTGGCATGATGGTGACACATTTTAGCCTGCAATACTTTGCAACTGGGTGTGCCTGAGATTGAAATAGTCCCCCCCTGCTTAAAAAAGAAAGAAATCTCTCCATATCTGTGATGTACAGGCCCATTGACAAAGGGTACATTTGTGTCTTTTTCACTGAGAGTGTGACAAAGTAACTGTGAATGTTGATCAACAACTCTATCAGGTCCTTGCTCATAAATACCCTGCTTTGTATGTGTCACTAAAAGTCTTATTACTTTTGCTTAAAAACCACGTTATGCAAAAAAAGCAGAACCACCCATGCTTTTGAAATGAATCTATACATTCACGCAAATAAAAAATGGAAGGGTGAGCAGCGAAATATCACCATGTAAAAGTGTCTAATCCAGAGAGCGGTGCAATGCAAAATACTATAACTCGAAATGCACCATGTAAATCACTTACCATACTGTGTTACAAGACAGGTAATGGATTATGTTTGACAGCTTAAGGCAGCAAAATTGTTATTATGATACTCAGTTCACAGAATGGCAGTTACAGCTCTGGCTATGACTTTTTTTTTCTTTTAATATGGACCAATGCTGAGATCATCAGTGTTCAGCCCGTGGATTGATTACTGTGCCTCGAAAATATGGCTCCTGCACACCTAAGCTGTAGTTTAACTTCATTACAACTAGAGGCAAGGAAATACTTAGAGTAAACACAGTGATGTCTGCACAGATGTCATGGTTCAGATTTATTTAGAGGGCAAATGCTCCATTAGCTGGGCTTTTTTAATTAGCACACTTGTGAGGAAAGGTCATTAAGGATGTCTGACAGAGGACCTGCTGATGAGGAGGATGGAGACACTGCTAACACTGACCCAGGAACAACACACACACACACACACATGCACACACACACACACACACACAGATCTGCTTAAAAACCAATAACATTTTACACAGTCATCGACAAACACAGCAATTCACTGTCAGTGGTGTCACAACATTTCTTCTCTAAAGTTGCCACAGAGCACAAACAAATGTCTCCATTGACAACACCACACACACACACACACACACACATACAAAGAAAGCCTAATAGATCCATTTACATTTAAATACATATTCATACATAACAGAATGGAGGGGATTGTCATACCATTTTCAGGGTGTTCAGTCTCTCCAATGCTGCCATCTGGAGTGGTTCTCTCATAGTGGTCCTCAGGCAGGGTCAGGGGTCCGATGCGAGGACCAGAGGATGACTTGCTGCTGGGTGTCTCTGATTCCTCCAAGCCGCTGTCATAGTAGCTGTGCTGAGAGGCATCCTGCAGGTCTTGCACAGGGTTGGTGGTGGAGAAGGTCACTCGCCGATGGGGATGCTAAAAAACAGAGAGAGACAGCAAATGAGTTTCTTCTTTCTCAACTTCACTTTTCCTTTTGTTTGTTGGTTCCATGGAGACACAAAGTAGGTTGTGGGGTAACAGTTACAGCTCAAAACTCCACTATTTAAGACAACTGTCTGAATTTTGCAGGCCTTACAAAGTTCACTTTTCAAAAGTCAGAAAATAGTATTAAATATTAAATACTCTTAAATATTAAATAGTCTTTTGCACTATTATTATTCTGAAGATTATATAAGGTAGAAATATATGAACAGAGTGAGGTCACGGACTTCACTAATAAGAGTGTGCATATTAGCAGCAGCATAAATTGAATAAATTGAGACAAAAATACATACACTATTAAAATATATCTTATTATACCACATAATATAAATATCTAAATATGGGCCATGTGTTTAAATATGCATTATGATACTGTCCTGTATATATAAAGAATGACTAAAATCTATTTGTATGCAGTATATAATAAATGAGCAGATGAACTGTATGTTCAAGAGCTTTAGATAAATGTGTCGACAAAATGTCACAAATCCTGACATGTTGATAATCTATGTGATTATAAAACTCTACATGCCTCATCTATGATCATCAAATATCAAGAACATCCAGGGTGCAGAATGTGAAGACTTGTGGATTTATGTTATCAGATGGAGATGGTATACAGTATGTACAAAAAAAAAAAAAAAAAAAAACAATAATGTACCTGTTTCATGCACATTATTGTTTGTTATTTACACAATTAAACTCAGAAAATGTTACTGGATAGAGGTAGCGTTAAAGTAATTCCTGTAGAGACAATGTCTATACATTTGTACGGACTTTGCAAACAAACAGAGAAAACAAGTGTCATAGGGTGTTAAAGAGACTGAAAACGTGAAAAGTAATATTATTGCTGCTATTATTATTACTACTCAGGCAAAAGTTTCATTTTATAAATCTGCCACTGCCAAATGAATTCTGATGACAATGATTGGTACACTAATCAGTAGCCCCAGCGAGCTACTTCCTATCTCCATATTTTAATATTTTCCCTTTCCACAGCTTTTGATGTTTAACCGAGCGGAAAGCTAGACAATATTTCTGCAATTTAACTGAAAAAGAATCCCAACAAGATCTAAATAAGGCTAACAAAAAGAACAAAATGAGCATTGGAAACATAGTTTGTGACAGTCACTACTTTGCAGTATTAGAATACATCATTCGATCTGCTTTCGCTGTTAGAAACCGATCAACTTTGATGAAAGAATAAAAGAGTAAATGAATGAATGAAAATACTGATGAAATTCTGAATTTGATAGCTTGAAGAGGAGCGGAGCACCATATAATAAATCATTCAAGATCACACCCTTTATCAAATTGAATGGCTTGTAAATACAGTTAGGAGACCATTAAATTTCCTCTTCCAAAGATCAGTTTACTAATGGCGACTTACCACCGATCCACAACAGAAAGATGACTCCTTATAGTGCACATGCAATCACACTCTTCCCCCACCCCCACACATGAGCACCTCTCGTAAAAGTCAGGAAAGCACTGATACAGCAGAACAGGCCTGCCTCTGCTGCTCGAGTCATCCCAGATCAATACCACGGGTCTGTGCTTTCTACCATTCAACCACTTTTCTGCCAAACAAATCCATGCTAGAAATCATTCGAACCATCATCCTTTTAGTACATACACACCAGATATTGAGAAATGCTTTTAGAGCTTGGGTAAGTGCTATCAACACTGTGTTCTTAATACCATTACTGGGCTTCAAAATGTTTCCAGAAACCTGCTCATCTCCCATCATCAACCAGACATATTTCTCCTCACTGCGCAGCTGCATCTCTTAGTCGTTCATCTAAATAATGATTGAGTTCTGGGATGCAACATATTTTTTCTCCTAGTACTGCTATAACATCAATATATCAAGCAAGGTATGCATCAGGAAATCTATCTTAGCAACATCAGCTGCCTGTAACACTTAATGGAACTTGTGCTAAATTTTCAAACAAAAAAGAAAGATTCTGGAGACACAATGGCTCCTTATGTATATGTCTGCGATAGTGATTTGTATGCCTGGTGCAAAAACAAGAAAAAGAGGGAAATGGGATGACTTGAGGGATAAGAGTAAAACATTTGTTTTCTTTCCATTAAATATGCTCTTTGATTGGTGCAGCTTTGCACAGTAACATTTTCTAACTCAGAAACTGTGTGTTGAGCTGGAAATATGTTATCTATCATAGAAAGAACGCACTGTTTATCATTACTCGCTCATGTAAATTATTTGCGATAACAGGCCAAACTTATTACATATTCTCAGTTATTATACTACTGTTATTGTGCTATTTAAATAAATGTGCTATTGCATGATGTTGCTGGACTAGACAAATGATATATTTCAATGGTGCATTCTTTAAATGATTGGGGGTCTCTGTGGCTCCGTGACTATTTAAATGTAGGGCGGCATTTACAGTTGTTGTTCAAATATGGATTCTTGCTTAAACTTCTCCTCAAGGCATCACTCCAGAGAGTCAGCATGTTTCCTGGTTATGATAACTAGCTAAGGCTGCAGAGATGGGAAATAGATTCTCCTTTTAGTCGTAGCACAAATCCTTTGCCAGGCCTTGGGGGCTGCAGGGATGCAGTAAGACGGAAGGATGGAAGGGGAGGCTGAGCAGGAGAGGGGAGTTGGTCAGGCAGACATGGACGGCGCTTTGGCTGGAGGGGACAAGCAGAAGGATTAGATTCTAGGAGACTGGAGGCGGGAGAGGGGGATTGTTTGGGCATTGTGGGTAGGAGTAAGAAGCTATGGGGCTAAGAATGAAAGAGGGGACATTTATGATGACATCTAAATTCATAACCCCATTTTGATTGGGCTAAAATGGCCTCATTTATGCGCGTAAAATTACAATCCCAAAGCAGATGGAAAGATGCAGCAGGATTCTGTCTTTATGAGGGGACCAAGACACATTTTAACGGAGTAATAAACAGCAATCATCCTCTGCCTACCTGGAGCTCCCCTAGCATTTGGAGCCCCTTTTTCTGTCAGACTGCCAGAAATATTATCTACAACCTACTGCCTCAGAATAATCTCAAGCCACACATGGTTGCACCTGAATGTTTCCATTGATACACTGATATGCCAAAAAGCCAAAAGAGATGCTGGCAGTAAATTAATTATGTAGTCATTTCTTTGATGCATTACTGTTTGTATGGTATGAAAGAGTGTCTCATGGTCAAGATTAAAAGTGATCTCAGTTTCATTATATATTGTAAATTAGGTTAATTTCCCCTTTTACCAGTTGTCCTCCACTGCATTAAGTTGACAAAAACAGTAAACATTAGAATGACTGCTGCATCCACCTATTTGCCTTAAGCTTTTCAATGCCATAGATTCTACACTTATCTGCTCCCACCCCTAGTGCTGAGATTGTGTTGCTTTATTGCCTTGAACATAATGCACTTGAAAAAAAAAATAAAATAAAAGCAGACTGTGCACCTACACTGCATGACAGCCAGTGCCTTTACTTTCCTATCTGCAACCTCACACGTACATAATTGGTATTTCAAAAACATGGGTCAGTACCTGAACTAATCAACTTTGAATGAACAAATAAGCCACTTGTTATGAATGATATTTATAGAAATGGTCCGCACATCATGCCTTTTATACAAGTCTTTGTCATTTCTATAATTGTAGTTTACAAAGTAAAGATGACAGATTATTTTCTCCACAGACAAAAGAAAAATGTCTTGTCTAATTTTTTTTTTTTTAAGTTTTGATTATGATTGACATTGCCTTCTTGCTGTGGACATTAAAACATACAGTATAATACCTTAAAAACTGTTGTCTAACTAAGGGATGCCTTAAAAGGCATATGTTTTTTTAAGATGACCAAATGTCAAATTAAAAGGTCTTGTCACAAAACAAAAATTATTTAGGCACTCTCAGGCAGAGCAATAAGTGAAGATACATATATATATATATATATATATATATATATATATATATATATATATATATATATATATATATATATATGACTTCATAAGCTCTACACCTCCTCTCCCTGTCCTTCTTACATGCCAACATGCCAACTGTACCATGGGATACCACAACATAATACAACATGACTTAGCTTGAAACAACAACTGGCCATGGTTAAACTGATGAGGAGTGAAAACAGGCTGACACAGATCAGAAGTGATGATCTAAGTGAGTTAAATCATGAGCTTAAAGCTCAATTTTTATGGCAAGAGAAGCCTGCTAGTCTGAATTTAGCATTTTAGGTTATACTGAGACTGGCAACACATATCAGATTTATGGTACACAATAAATATTTCATTTATCAATTATCAGATTTAAACCATATTCATAGGTGGTTCATATCCGATTTAGCTTTCAGACTGTCCCTTTCATCACTTTCAATTTGACACATAACAGTGACGTCACGTCCAGAGAGCTGTCAGCCCTGTTAGCTGGCTGTGACTGCTGCAAAAAATATATATATCAAACACCTCTGTCACTGATGTTGTCTGGTGTGATGGAGGACTTCTGCTCTGAGACTAGATATTGCTATGGTGTGAAAAGTGAGAGGATATATCTCCATTATTCACCTAGCCTGCGGCATGCTGTTTTGTGTTCATATTGGAAAAATGCACCACCACTTTGTGAATGCACTCGTGCCTATGCCGTCTCCACAGCAACTGACGCAGATGGGTTATCGTTATATCTAATCACTTGCAAATAACAGTCTGGACAGTCTGTCTTAAAGATCAGATTTGAGGAAAAAAATGGACTTGCCTGCAGTTTGAATGAAGGGAAAAAGGGATTCCTGGGGCAAATAGCTGTGCCTAAGCAACAAGGAGAGGGTTCTGATGACTGTGGAGCATCTCTATTGCCATTGCTGATTTGCACCAGTGATCCCTGATGGGACAGCAGATCCCACTGCTGTTGTGCTTTCCCATAGAACAGAGTTCTCAGTGTGAATGCCCTGGAGCTACCTGACACCACTCTGCCGTAAGGTGCCCTGTCATACAGCCAAGCTTCACTGATTGCCAGTGCACAGGGTTGCTGGTACTTATGCAGACGGGAAAGCTTTTCCATCTACTCCACAACTTTTTGACTTCCAGCAGAGTTGCCGTTGAGTTAGATTTAGTGTTTGAATCTCCGTTTCATGCATCCAAGTTTGGTGTTTTGACTGATTTTTTTTATTTGAACATTTAGTGATGAAACTGACAATTGCATTGTCTGTACTTTAACTACCTTGTTGAAATAATTCCATGGTGTATTGTATTTCACAGCAAGCAGCACTTGAGTGGTTGATTGTATATAGAGTGGGACTAGATATTCTGGTATAACAGAATATGGACATAATACACGTATATTTAATAAATATAACGCAGAACATTATATTATTATTATTATTATTATTATTATTATTATTATTATTATTATTATTATTATTATTATTATAGAATGGTACTCTGGTTCTTCTACACAAGTACCCCCATTTTATATTAATTCTAATAACGGTACATCCTTTAATATCTGACCTGAGATTGAAAGCTTGAGGAAGCATCTAATCTTTGAGGCATTAACCTCTGATTTTTAATCTAAAGTGGTTGATACCCCATTTATGTCACTCTGATTGCATCTTCATTTATGCTACTCTGGGTGCTTGCTAAAACATTTCTAGATCAAAGTCAAATAGTGCATAATTTTGATGAATTAATCATAAAAAATAATCCTTTTTAATCAATCCAGTTATCATAACATCATGTGCTAGATAGATGATATGCTATTTGCTGTATCACTAATATAATTTTGCTCTATATTTCCCTCCATATTTCATTGCTATGTTAAGATGTAAAAATGTTATTTTGCCCAAAGCTGAAACAATTTACAACAGAGAAAGCACCAAACACTGTATTTAAATAAAATTTTGTGTTGCTTCCCATGTCCAGTGGGTAGCAATGAATTTGTCACAGTTAGTTTGTTGCCAAATGTTTTCATTTAAATTTTTTATTACACAGAGGTATTGTTAAAGCTGAGTCATTGAGGCCAGTGAAACATGCTGAATATTCAGAATTTCAGTTGGAGGAGCAAAGCACAACCACCACCTGTGTTTCATAACTTTGAAGAAGACACATGAATGGGAATAATAACCAACACAATCATTGCTTTGTTGTTTAGCAACTTGGGTGCTATTTGCTGGTGGAAAATACAGCTTCTACAAAGAGTTACGGAGCTGGATCTTTTCTTCTAATAAAAGTAAACTGGTGAAATGGGAGGCTTCAGAAAGTGAGGAATGTAGTCTATATGTTTCATGTGCGCACACACACACACACACACACACACACACACAGGTGAAATGAAAGGAACGAGGTTATGAGCATGATGCTGGATTTCATTTACTTTTCAATGGAGTGCTTTTAACCGGTTGTGAAGCCAAACAGCTATAGTATACTCAGCTGGAATACCCTCAACTTTTCAAGCTGCAGGAAACCTATGTGGCCTTGTTTATAAATCCTGAGTTGAGGTATATTGTATGTGTACTGGAGCTGGAAGCCAGACTTTTCCTATTGAATCACAGTTCTGTGTCTCTCAGATATTATGAAATGGGTTTTCTGCCCATGTTAAAGGAAACGGCTGATGTCTCAGTGCCCCTGTGATATGAAAAATTCAATTTAAAAGGATGAGAGAAAGAATAGTGCACGGCCTATTTTCATTCCCCCACACTGAGAGATATGAGAATGATGTTCTATTGTGTGGAGGAAATGATGCCAATCGTACTGCAGTGAAATTCCTTCATAATTCAATTCAATTTCTTCTAAATCCCAATGGCAAGCTCCTCTGCCAAAGAGAGGCAGAATGACGGAGACAAAAAGGGAGGGCTGGAGAGTAAGATGGAAGAAGACGGACTAAAGATTGAGACTAAAACAATGGGGAAAGAGAGAGCAGCCAGACTTGCTGAAAGGTAAGGGGAAGAGGCGGTGATACAAAGTGGAGGGGAAGTGGATAGAAGAAAAATGTTTTAGTGATGATTAATTTTGATCACTGTGGCATTTTAAGTATAGCCAACTAATTTTCTCTAATTACCTCTCTGCAGCGTCTGACAGCCAGCAGAGAAAATCATTTTTTGTTAAGATCTAACAGGACAAGCTGCTACAGCTAATTTTTGTTAGCATTCAAAACTGTTATACTGGTGTATATGAAACCTATGGGTTATACATTTTCTGTTATTCTGAATGTAGCATTAGTTGCAAAATGTGCATGTAAACTCTTTGATAGCCTGCAAGATTTCCCCGAGTGTGGTACCTAGAATTTCCATTTAGTTACGGTGTTTGTGAGTACATCTTGGCTCTGGCATTTTGGGCGTGTATGCAGGAATCAATGAGCTGCTGCCTCTGAAGGCACAGAAAAAATGAGCTGCACCAACAAATATGACAATGAAGAAGTGCACCTCTCAGTGTATGCAGCAAGCATAAAACCATAAAGACTGAAGCAGTTGCAAAGGAAATGCATATGGAACTGTTTTATTTTCCATTCCCCCATTATGTCTTCCATTCTCATCCCATCTACTGCTCTCTTCTCTCTCTTTCTCTGCAAGCACACACGCACACACACACACACACACACACACACACACACACACACACACACACACACACACACACACACACACCACACACACCCACACACACAGTTGTTTTTGTAGGTGCAATAGCTCCAAGGCAAGCAGCGTGGAATTGGAGTCTTCAAAGAGTCTTGGATTATCAAAGAGACACAGCTACCAGAAAACTAGGGGACACACTGGAGAGGGGGAGGGAAGAACATAAGTGAGAGGCGGGGAGGGGGGGGAGAGTGCAGAGGAGTCAGCATGGATTTGGGTGGAGGATGAAGTGATCAGACAGGGGAGGGGGGGGGGCTGGATAAAGACCAGAAGTCCCTTTGTTCACGTACTGTACTGTAAATGGAGAGAAAAAAAGGCTGGAGTGAATGCATTAAAAAACAATCACGTAGACCTTAATGGTCTTGATAGGCAAGACTGAATTCACATTCTTCACTGTCTGTACTGCCGCCTATTCTGGAGTTTTTTTTTTTTCTCCTACACAGAGAATTTCATTTCAATGGGAGCACTGGCCTTGAAATACCATAATGTTGTCACAGTAAAACCAAGTATTACTGCAGTAGGATCCACCAAGTGTGAATATAGCTGCCACATCTAATGACAAATCTGACTGTTCACGCCATTCCATACGACAGGATGTGGGAGTGCTGGTGTAAATGCATCACCCTTCGACAAAAAGCTCTCCGTCAGCCTCTCTGTCCCACAATGAGCTATGGATGTCTTTTTTCCATTACAAGAGCACTTCTCACTATAGAACACATTTCAAGTGAGTGTATGAAACGGATTCTGGTCGGTTCATTGCTGTCAGCTGCGGGGCATCATCCAGCAATGATCCTGTCCCACTGCCACAGCTAACATACATAACCCTCCCACCTTCACTGACCTGGTTTGAACTAAATTAGGCGTATTTAATGTCTGATTAAAGTGTTGAATGCTCCTAGCACACAATGTCAAAAACAAATCAAAGTCCAAAAAATAATTTTCTCTGAGCACTACTCTTCCTCCTGCCTGTACCATTTGGTAATTTTGCAGGATGCCATGATATTGCTTGTTCTGACACGGGAAGAGGATTGCAGTTGTTAAGGGGTTGCACATGTTAAAGATGTTCTGTGTTGTTTTGATGGCATCACTCAGTGAGGCCACACATGTACATGAACATAGAGCAAAACCACAATACCACATGAATACAATCAAAAAATGGAATCTTGATTTCTGTTTCTAAGCCACAATTAGCTGAACGAAGGCGACACGTTGTGTGTGGATAGTACCAACACATATGAGATTAAGATCACACTTTTGGTTGTGAGCAGAGAAGATAAGACAACTAAGGAAACTAATAAAATACCTTGGATTCTAAGTATAGCTACTGCATGGCAGACTGTTATGTTTAACACTGTAGATACAAAGTGTTTACTCATTATCTGATGAACAAATAATCATTTCCTGTGTGCCACAGTTGAATTGTAATTGATTCATCTGCAACAGTTGTTTCTTTGAGCCTGTACAGCTGTTATGTTAAAGTTAATATATACACAAGAGATGATTAATAGTACACAATATCATTTTGGTGATTGGTATTTTTCTGACAGAATGAAATAAGATGATGAAATGGGGAAACACAAATGCAATATTCTTTGGTGTCAAGAGAGATTTTGGGGGTGGGGAGGTGGGGGTGGGTGTGTGTGAAAGGATCAGTGGTAAAACTTAATTGGGAAGGGCACAGGATTAAAATTTTGATTGGTTAAGGGTTTAGACGGTGATGTCTTTTTTTTTTCCCCGACACTCTCATTGTCTTAAACTGTGGGGACTAAATATGCTAATATGAGCTCAAAGGGCCAAATCACACAGAATGAACAAGACTTTTAGTTGGGGGGTTTGCAGGCGATGTACTAGACACTCTGGAAAAGAATCAATGTTCCGAACAGAGAAACAAGAAGTAAGAAGACAGGAGAAATGGAGGACATGGTGTAGAGAAAAACAAAGAAAAGGGAGTCAGAGGAAAATAAAGCTGGAGAGCAACTGAAGAAGCTATTCTCTGCCACAGTGTAGAAGAAAAAAAAAGAACTGAAAGAGAGAAAAGGACAGGTTGCCAAGCCTGTTTGGAAGAAAAGATGATGATCTGAACTTAGAGAAGATTTTACGATGAGTGATTTTAAGAAGATGCCCAGATAAATAATTTAAAACAGCAGGAGAAAGAAATAACTGCAAAGAAAAAACCTCTAACCCTTACATGACAGAAGAAGAGCTTTGATGATGGCTATGCTTTTGGCCAGTCTGCTAAAACTGAAGATGATTTTTTAAAAGTCTGACCTTTTGACTCTTGCATGATTTTTATTAATGCATCAGTTATAAACATTGGGTTTTAAACAATGAATGGCTGTTAAATTTGACAATATGTATGCCATCTCAATTAGGCTTAGATTGTTTTAAGATTTTTAAGTATCTTATTGGCATTTATTGAAATATTGTTGCATTTTATAAAAAATCCAAACTATATGATTGATGAGTAACAGCACTACAATCTATAATTTATATTTATCCAAATGTCCTTGTGTTTTTAATATTCATTATAAAACGGGTTAAGATTAGGGTTAAAATCTCACAATCTGATGAGAACTATAGGTAACCGGAGCTCAGGGACTGGAAAAGGTGGAGTAGCATCCTCGCCACACCAAGCAATGCATCTCCTAAAAAAATTAGTAGGCCTAATGTTATTGCAAACCCTTTGCAACACGACACCAGTAACGTTTTTTGTTTGTTTGTTTTTAGTGTACAATTAATGGGAAGGTTCTAATAAATGTGAATAAATAAACTCTGGTTTGATTGGTGACTAGCAATTTTAGTTTAGCAGTACATTAACTTTGCATAGCAACCGCAGGCAGCTGGGAACTACTTTCTTGTAAATGATTCTTGTAATGTAATTATTATTTAATAAAACTGTTTTTATTGGATTGTGTCTATAATTTCTATATTGTAATATCATGTTAATTGCCTTATAAAAGAAATATCTTGTGACTGGCAGTGGTATGAAACAACAAGGCCAATTAGCTGTGATATAATCACAACATACCACTCTCAGTCCAGAGATATTACTTAAATATACAGAATACAGTACAATATTATTTTATATACACACAAACATTGCTTCACCAGTGTAAAGAATTCCAGTTCAGGTTAAAAGTGAATTAGTTTCTCTTTGAGATGTGAAATAACAGACAGTGAGTGTCCAAACTCTATAGAACTCTATAGAACTCAGTCCTTTTCAGTTGCCTCTCAGACTCAGACACAAACACTCCCTTGGAGGACACAGTATATTTGTAATAGTTGCTTTTAGAAGAAACCTGCCATGAATTGGAGTGACTACATTGTATCTTGGAGGCAGGCCAGCAGGGTGCAGGGTAAGTAAGAAGTAGAAAAGGCTCTGGGAAGTAAACATATGATTAGAACCCCAAACTATTTATTGTGGACAGCCTAATCTTTGTCCATGTTAGGGTGAGGGCTGGACTGGTGTTCTGTACAAACATTTCCTTTTCCATTTCTTTTGTTGGCTTCGTTGTTATGGTTGCTTGTTTCACTTTGGTCTACATATACTGCATACTGCACTACTACAGTACATGACCTTCATTGTCACCACATAGGTAAAAGACACTGCAAACAATCTATGAAATGGAACACTTAACTAGAAAGATAATAGTTATCTCTATAACATTACATAATTGTGTGCATAACACCATGCAGATTCACATCACCATACACGCAAAACATGGTGACAGTGATTTTAATTCTTCCAGAAATTGAACTTCAACTTAATAACTGAGTGACCTCAGCAGGATATTTTAGGTGGCACATATTTCCATGTTGCAACTCAAAAAAAGAACATCACCTCCTTCTTCTGTGATGTTCCTTTGGTGATAAACTGTCAAGTGTTGCACTGGTGGAGAGTGAGAGCAGCTGATTTCATGGGCTTTGATAGAAGCCAGCCCTTACCATGACTATGATATGTAATTTGTTCTTATCTTATTACCTGTACTGCATGTAAAATTCTTTTGGTCAAACCCAAATGATCAAACACTGTTAACTTGAGCCAGCATCTGGGATTGAAGCTTAAAGTAGAGTCCCTAATTTTCTATGCCAAAAGCGAGTGAAATCAAATTTTACATAAATGTCTGGAATTGGCCCCAAAGTTTGTTGGATCACATCTGGTCATGCTCTATAATGTTGCTGAGCAGACACTTTGGCAGCTTTGCAAATTGTGATATCTGTGTGTGTTTGGCCTATGGGTTCAGAGCCCTCAGATGGTCAATTGCAGCTATATTTTTTATCTAAATAATGTCCCAGGGGCAAGGTTCCAATTCAATCTCCAAGAGCTGTGGTCCTAAACAAAACTGAATTAAAGGCAGACAGAATTTAGAGGCAATACTTTAACAGAAAGACATGAAAAGCAGTAAAGTCAATAGATCAATCCCCTACCATGCTGATAGTAAGGAGACTGAGGTAAAAAAAAAAAAAAAAAAAAAAACTAATTTGGGCTGTTCGGTTGCATGCTACATAAATATAAGTTTTCTACCCAAAGATGACTTTTTGGCCACAATTCACAGTGTTGTCTGACATGGATTATGGCTGATATTTGCAGTTTACACTTTCTATTTATTTTAGCTTGCAAACAGTAGCTTCAAGTTCAATAAACCAATCAATATTTACTGTTTTTAAGCCCAGAGCAGACGTTGCACAGTCACCACACCTTAATAGCTGTCTGTGGGCCAGTATACACTTTGTCAGTGTATTCACGTCAGCAAGGAGTGGTAAGCTCAATTGAACAAGGTTTACTTCAAGTACCTACTTAAATGTTCTGATACTTCTTGAAGTATGTACTCCTTGCAGATTGTGGATTGCTGTTTAGCTTTTTTCCACATTTCTCCATTCCCTATAAGATACTGTAAAATAAGCATCTTCCAAACTGTCACTGTGAAAGACATATCAGAAGTTAATAACACCAGAAGGGAAAGATAGACAGAGAAGAAGATGGGCTGATGGGGGAAGTAAAGAATCAGACATGAGAGAAATTAATCCTCAATATCCACTCCCTGCTGGGTACCTTATTGCCTCTCAAAGTTCCCATCTTCAGAGTTAATATCTCTATTGCTGCAGCATCTGACTGAGAAGCATGCATACAGTTCCATTTGTTTGAACTGGAACATAATTGGATTGGGGAGAGGGATGAAAAAGCCTTCAACCATACTTAAAACTTTTTTTTCCTTTTTTTTTATCTGGCCATGCTCTAATATTGTCTGTGCGTGTGATTCGGTGCTTCACTGTGCATGTGCATGCACATGCATTCCTTGCTATTAATAGCATCTCTTATGGTCTCGCTTGTCTTGATTTGTTACCCTGCATCCAAGATGTCCCGATTGGCAATACATTCCGAGAGCTGGACGATTTCGGAAGTGTGTCTGCATCTCATTCTTCCACTCAAAGTAATCCTTTTGATGCAACTGGATGGGGAGCCCTCATGCTCCTCCATCTTATCAAGGAACTTAAAAATCATGCTTAATTAGATTCAGTGACCTTTTTCATCTCAGGCTGCAAGAGTCCAGCCACTGCCTAAGCAGGATGTGTTCTCAATATTGATCTTTTTGCAGACCCAGGGATTGAGAAGAGCCCAGCGCAGTGAAACGAGGCAGAAAAACAACATATCAAAAATCATCAGATGAAGAGATTACTCTGTTTGAGTCAGTGGCTGTGTGTGTGTTGAGGCCTTTAGGAGTTAGCGTGTTTTTGTGTGGAGAGCTCTGTAATCCACCTACTGCATCTCAATCATAGTGCAAACAAACTCACAAGTATAAAGTCCTGCCCTGTGTTTCATCACCCATTTGCGAGACATGCAAACGTAATCCTAATGCATTTCTCATTCCTAAAGCCTACCACTTCTCCTTTTGCATTCCACTACCCGGCTCTCCACTTTCTGCAGCAGCAGTCTGCAACTGAGCAATGATCTTCCTGCAGGCTTCAAACAAAAGATGACTTACAACTTCCATCCAGAAGAAAAAAATAGATGCCCTGTCGATGAAGCCAGACTGTCATTTCAAGTCAGAGGGGAATAAATGGCTGCTCACAAATTTTCAATTTACAAATACTGTAGCACATATCACCAAAGACGCTCAATAAAGTTTACACAGTTATTAGTACCATGTGTATCGCTAAAAAGATGGATATTAAGATATCAAGCAAACTGCCTTGAGTATAACAATGTAGGGAATTCTCATTTTGAAATCTTGAAAAATATGAGCAGATTTGTGTTCATCCCTCTGCAACTTGGGTAATACTGTGGGGGAATACACAAGACACAGTTGATATAGATATGGTATGATATTGATGACAGATTTGATTAATCTTCTGATGAAATTTTGTCAGAGTGTTCCACAATGGGCTTTAGACAGAGCCCCAAAGCAGAATATCTAGTATGAATACTCGATTGCCATATCCTTTCAGAGCTCATTTGAGTCATATCTGACATATTTATGGCTCATCACGTCATATCGTAGCCATCAGAGTACAAGCACCATGAACCATTTAAATACTGTGGGCCATGCTGTCATCTCCTGTTAGTAACATATGTCTGATAGATGCATAAGAAGAGGCACTCAACTTGATTCTTTCTTAGTGCTGCAGAAAAGCTTGAGCCCAGAGTTGGTGAATTTACTGGCAAGGATGATTTTGCAAGGAGGCCTATTTAGTTGAATAAGAAATGTACTTATTCATATTGAATGGGATGCATGAGGGACAGAGATACTGGAAGCATAGGAAAAATACAACAAACACAAGCCTTATCTGGATACAGAATGCTACAATATCTTTTTAAAGAAGTACAAGTTAACAGTTGCACCCAAGAAATCTATAATGATCCTTTGTGTGCACCTTAACAGAGTTGCCTGGCAACAGAACTAGAGCTCTGCAGTGATTTAAAGTGTCAAACGAAATACATTTGTAATCCAAAGGCAACATGGATTAAATTTTAGACAGTAGGAGTGCCTCTTGGACAGGATTTCAATAGCTAAGGTGGGCGAAGTGAATTGGAAAATGGCAAATAATTTGCCGTACCTTAATAACTTTCAGAGCACCGACTCGTACCTGAATATGGATGGTTGAATGAGCAGAAAATAAGCACAACTAATTAACTGTGTAGTTTTAAAATGGGCAGTCTTAATGGATGCAGTTATTCACCTGCCTTAAGCTGGAATCTATGATATATCACAGGGGTTGACATGAAGCTGATAAATCATGATAGCATATAGATCAGTGTCATACCTTTTTCCTCTGAATTATTGATTAACTCATACACAGAGCTGCTGTTTGGAAACACATTTCCTGTTCGCATTCGGCCACTAAGAGCTGTTTGATAAATATCACATCAAAAAGTGGGTTCATGGATAACAATGCTTCTAATATGCTTTATGTATGAACAAGATGAAAACTCTGAGAGACGCTCTTGTACCCCCAACTCTCCTCCTCTCTGTCTCAAACGCGCACACAAATAAATTCAACTGTTTCATAAGCAGACTGCTTATTTTCTGCTAAACAATGTTAAGCATTTACACAAAGAGACCCAAATGAGCCTCTGATTGAAGATAGAATCAGTGCCCAAGCAACCCATCACAGAGCCTCTCAATCCCACATATGCATGATTAATACATCAAACAACATCAATTCTCCTTCCTTTTCCACTTGTCAATGAGCACACACACGCATATACACACCCACATACACAGTAGGCAGACAAACTCACACACACACACGCACATACACCCCCACGCACACAGACACAATGTACCCAAATCCTTACAGGACTGCGCATGAACACGCAGACACTGCCCCCTCCATCATGGTTAATACATCAAACAGCATTAGCTTCCTGGATTCCTGAAGCTTAGACAGACACGGTTCTGACATCCCATGATTCTTCACTGGCTGCCTCCCCCTCCAGCTTCCCCACTTTCTTTATTCCCTATGAAGTCTGTTTGGGTGGTTACAGAACACACTGCCAAAATAGATTCACTTACATATTACCTTTGCTTTTTGTAAGCTTGTATAATGTCATGTTAGAAAGCCATCTCCACAATAAGATGACACTGCTGAGGAGCTTTATAGGCTTGGGAGATGCAACAATAATAACTGGAGAGCACTGATCAACACACTTTTTTATTTTATATGATTTCCATATTCTTCTGACATCAGCAGGTATTTATAACCACGGATATCCAGGAGTTGCTTTTGTATCATCAGTTCATGGAAATACAATGAAGTCCCAGATCAACATCAAAAAGAAGAGGCCATCAAATGCATTCAAATCTAACCTTTACAATTCAAATATGTTTTTTTTCCTTCTTTTGGACAGTCATACCATAACATCGATGGATACACACTAAATGATGAGAGCAGGTGGCTTACTGGATCATGGTCTAATAAAATGGACATTCATTAGTGTATATTCAGTACAAAGTGCTCTGTAATTACCATGAGAGGCCTGTATCTTTACAATGCAATCCTGCATATGATCTCCATTTGATTTTACAGGGCTGTCAGCAGGATATTGATTGAAATTAGATTTTAGAGGTATGAGCTGTAGTCTTTCCATAAATTAGTAAACAGACATCTTTGACTTTACTGTAATGAACCTCAACCACAAAAGGAAGAATTAGCCGTAGTATATCTCCCCCTAATACTATCGACAAACTGTCAGTTTTTGTGACGCTTTCAGCATCAAGTGAATAAACATGCTGTTCCCTCCAGTCTCCATCTACTTCACTGTGAATTATAACAAATATATAGCCGTCCTAAAATTTCTGAAAAAGCCTTGCAGTTTAAAGCTCAATATTTACCATATTCCAATACCAACTACACTATGCTGTTAAGAAGCAATTCAGATCCAGCACTGCTATTTTTCCACAATACTTTCATTGGCTTAAAGTAGCAACGTAAAAGTCTCAACGTTAAGGCACTTAGCAGATTGCTTCATGATTTTGAATGGTATCCAATGAGCATAGCTCCCCAATAAATACAAAAACAAAATGAAAAGAGGGCTGTGTGTGTTATGGATAGCCTACTGGGCTGCTGATAGTGTAGCTTAAGTGCAGGGAGACTCACATGTGATCTGCTATACTGCAAATCCTCAAAAAGAGGATAAAGAGGCTTTAAAATCACATTTACAGCACAGGAGCAGCATCCCGCTGATAAATACAGATCATGGTATTTGACCCTGTCCATCAGCACATTGAAAGGCTCATGGCTTCTACACTATAGAGTCACAAACCAGCCTTTGTCACTAACAGACACAGGGCCACACTTCAGTGACTCTAAATAATGGCACCGGTTTGTGAGACCTAGGGAACAACTAGGGGGAAGTCAACGATGACTCCTGAATTTTCCAGAAACTTGCCCAGTCATTTGACCTTTTATTTTATCTATTAAATGAAAACATGGTCTTGATTTTAACTCTCAGACTTGTGTTTGAAAAAGACAGAATGCAGAGTCTATTGTGAAATATATTGTATGTCACACAAATCGATAGACTTCCTGAAAGCCAGCATGCCATATTTGTTCCCTCATAACATTCAACAACAACCTTAAATGTCAATACTGATCACCATCTGGTAGACATTTTCAGTGCTACCTGAAAGGAATTAACTTCAAAAGATTACAGGAATTCAATGGAAGCAGGAGCATGGATCCTGCTCCTCTAGTCATGGGCATATTGCTTTTGCTGAAACCAATAACCTACAGTATGTAAGTAAGTACGGTAATATGAAACCTGTGACCTTTATTTGGGCCAATGTGTCACAGTGGGCTTTTTAGTTAATTATACAAACAAGACAGCAAGTGTGTGGATTAGCTGTGTCTTTGCAAAGAAAAATAACCTGCAGTTTAATGAAAGCTGGCAGAAAATAATATTTCATATTGATATTTATCCCTACAGAGGATTTTCTCAAAGTGTATAGCTGTTTATTAATTCATAGTTCTGTTTTCCTAGAGAGAAAACACTCTCAAAGCTGTAATGAATATAATTAATGGATATGGAAGTGATTTTTAAGGATTAGGTTGTGTTTCATCACCCTTGGAGTTCCATTGATTGGACCTATTTTATTGTCCCCACAATCCTAACTAGAAGCAAGACCATCGATTGGCTCCTAACTGTCTGTCCACCAGTTCATCGTGAACATTAATTGGATTTGGACAAAACATAAAGCAAATAATGCATGTCGTAACTTGGAGCATTTTTAAAATAAAATTAACTGGCTAGGACACAGGGATTAAAGCAAGAAAAGGTTTGTGAGCCTGAAAAGTTGTCCAGGAGGAAATGTGTACAATGTACTGAATTAAGTATTATATGAATTTAAAACTGCTCTATGCCTGAAATCAGGCATGGTGCCTGAGAACTTTAACTCCTGAGGACATACTTTTCTAAATCTTATATGTTATACGATATAACATATACTGTCTGCAGGGACACAGCTTGTAACAGCTGTGGCTCTATAAGTTCACATCATAGAGGTTCACATTAGTTTGTGAAGAGGGAATTAAATAATTAAATTGGACTGGAAAACATCATACATGAGCTGACATCTCATGTTTATTTATTTTTTCATGCGATATACACACATCATGGGAAATTCACTGAGTAATGTCACACACTACAGCATTCATAGGCTACAGTTTGCAACTATTGTCCCTAGATGGACTTTCATAAAAGAAAAACTGCATATATGCAACGCAATGAAAAATGCATATCTAACTATAAAAAGCACAAACTCAAAATATAGAATAACAAAAACCAATGAACAGGCCTTCAAAATACATGCAATTCTAAGGAAAGATGCCTGATCACGCTTCAGAAACTGTTTCAAATCAGCTTTAAAATGGTCCCGGGTATGAGCCATTTTAAGGTCTGTGGGCAAGGAGTTCCACATATTGATCCCCTGAACAGAAGAAATTGAGCCAGAAACCCTGAGAGGTTTCACCATGTCATTGAGCACATGGTACAGTTACAAAAACATTTATAGATGCAGTAAGTTTAGTCAAAGTCAATGAAGTTGTCAAAACCTAACAAGCTTAATGTCGCGCCAACATGTAAATAATAAGATCTTATTGGCTTGCCGTCCAAAGTCTTTATCACATGCAACCTGCTAACTACTGATTGTCTTAAGAGGCTTGATTATTGTAGAAATTGTTTAAAACTATGAACTTTTGTGCCAAATTAAAAAGAACATAATAATAATAACTGAATACATAAACTCAATTTAACATAAAATGATGACAAATCTAAATATACAGTTAAAGTTAGCTTTTGCAACCTTACTCACCATCTCTACATGTTTATAAATAATAATCTAAGACCATTATCTCAGACATAGTCTTTTACTTTTAAAGTTTTATTTAATAAGTTCTGGCAAGGCCCAACACCTGCTGTAGATTGCAAAAGTTGCTATAATGACACATGATATTATACTTCAGCTACACTGACAAAAAAGCTACATGTTTCTTATTTTAAATCAAATCTGATTTACTGCCATTGAAATTCAAACACCATGGATCATCAGATAGGCCTGGCTTGATAACCGTGCTATTTGAACAACCACTCCAGGAATTCAGCTGTTTTTTTTCTTCCTTCAAACATTAGAGGCATATGAGGAAAAAATAGATCTATTTCCCTGGTGGCATTTTAGTGACATTTTGATGTGAAGCGTCTCTGGTGAGTTGAGCAGAAACCTGGTATATATGTTCAAATAAAAAGTCATCTGCACCTGATAACCACCTTGTATCATCCATCTCAGATCGATTGCTGAAGCCAAAATCCAGATGACCACCATGAATCAATCAGAGGAAATTCATGTGTGTTCTTTATCTAATTTTCATGGCGTTTCTCTCATAACCAAAGTGTGTTTTAACATTGTGATGGTGGTTAACGCTGCTCTCAGACTGATGGAAGCAGTGGCAGAGAGGTTAAGTTTTAGAGTAAATACAGTCATGGCAGGTTTTTCACGAGTGTTGGAGGTGGTTTGTCATGCTTTTTCCCTTTCCAAAACTGAATCAGAACAGACCTGGATGACTCATTGGCACTACAGTAGTAGGTTCCTGCTTTATTTATGAGAGTTGGAGGTTTTCTCCTGCATGTCTCCTAGGCCCAGTGATTCATGAATGGACGAGACAGCCTGAGCCTGCAATTGTGGAGGTGCATTGGGAGCAGTGGATATTGAGGATTAATTTCATTCGTGTCAGACTGTTATTCCCAACCCCCATCAAATCCATCTCTCTCTTGCTCTCTATCTACAATGACTTTCCCATTTCTTAGTTTAATAGTGTGAAGCACAATTATTTGTCCACTGCGTGATAAATGGTCTGAATATTATGATAGAGCAACCCTCTGATATACTGTAGTATATATTTTGTTGTTGGTGGTGATGATTTAGACACCAGGAGTCAAATTCTAGCTTGTTCTTAAGCACATATAGAATTTCATTACTTGCATAGTGAACCATCGCAGGGGCCTCGTATCCTGCAGGGTGATGTAATTGAAGGTTCAAAGAGTGAATGAAACAGTATATCTGGTGCAGCTAAGCTAAATTATGTCCTGGCTATAGCAGGATATGGACATTTTCTTACTCACTGACTAAATTGCATTGTCCTTGTGATCAAATGAGGAATACCCACTCATTTGATTGGCTTAAATGACAAAAAATCACGCCACTTCCTGTCACAGTTGGAATTGTTCAACAGTTAACTTGAAATGTAGCCCGTGTCTCCGGTTTCAGTGACACAGGAGGTGTCCAGAGGAATCTTTGAAATAGATGAATATGTCCTGGTTTCAACAGTACGTGTCCCCAGATATTCAGTTTTGGCAGATTGTTAAATATTCCTTTCTAAATAATGTTCCTTCTGTATCCTGACCCACAAATATCAAACCATAAAACAAACGGCTATAACCCCATGTGGGGTTATTTCTGCAGCTGTTGATGGTTGCTCAGCTGCTGACATGCCAGTCAATCACAACAGAAATAGTTTGAACCTTCCTCACGACATTGATTCTGAAGCAGCTCCTGTCTGACAGGAGAGATTGCTGACATTTTGCATTTCACCCCAACAAAAGACAAATTGTTCAACAAAGACCTCTAGTTAGAATTCCTTTATCTTTGGCTCATACTTAGTCAACTCATGATATTCAGAAGAAAAAAACTACGGAAGTTCTGTCAGCATATCTCTATTGCAAATATAGAGAATTTTCCATTTTGAAACTGGAATGGGTCTCCACAATGCCCGTCCATTCAGTTTCTTCATTAGTAAATCTGTAGCATACACTAGTACAACTTTGCTATTATTTTGTTTCTTTCATTTTGTCTGCATTTTGCTAGAGTTACGCATATAGATATCTGTAATATGTTATGCTGGACTTAACCATTAAGATCTACCAGTGCAAAATAATTCAAATGGGACAAAAATGGTATTTGCATTAACTATAAAACAAGCAAGAGCAGAAAACTTCAAAAGACTGATGACACTATTTTCTACTGGCCCACTCAGTGTTGTTCCAGACAGCTTCCTGGCTGATCAATGTGTTAACTTGATTTATAAAGAACAAGATGTATTGAACTTAGCAATTACTAAGGATTGTGCAAAATAACTGCAGAGAAGCTCTGTGCACACCCACAAAAACCCCAGTTTGTGTCACAGTGTGGCTTTGATCTACAAGAAGACAGATACATATCTGTACACATCCCTCCCATTCTAATCCCATTTTGTGGTATAATCTATTCTATAATAGTTCTCTAATAGATCAGCAGTCATTGTAAAATGTTGCTATTTTGACTCAAGAGCATGACATATCATGAGTCTCTCTCAAATTTCAGGAGATCAGGGTTGTTCACCTTTACATTATCATACCTGACATTGTTGAAATGTCAGAAGTGATATTCTGGAAAGAGAAAATACAGTATTTCACAATGCTAGGTTTTGAAACTCATTTATGAAATGGAGTATTCAGATACACCTTTCAGGCACTGTTAGTATTACAAGATAAGCTACTACACAGCTGGAACTAACAACCTTCAAAACAACACTCCAGGATACCTTTTTTCCTATGTTATTGTGGTGAAAATGGACAACCTATCACTTGTCACCATTTCAACAAGGTGTTACAGCAGTTGCTCAAATGGTGTAAACATATTTTTCTACAAGAGCAGTACTGTGACTTGATCTTGTGATTATTTCTTCATCACACAGAAACAATTGAAAGATTAGATTTTTACTGTGATAATGATGAAAAACAATCTTTGTTTGGACTATGTTCATTCAATAAAGTACATAAATAATATTGCTCACAGACAATGAGGCTATAAGAAATAGCTCTGACATACGTCTTTGACTAGATATGATTATTACGGCTGGTGGTTAGTAGTGCAAGACTGTTACTCAGTGATTCCCCTACATTCATTCTGCAGCGACACACCACCGCAGCAAAATTATGATCGCTGCTACCAAAATTCCACTCGTCATTAATATCAATGGGCTACTAATGATTTTCACTTGCACACGGTGTGAGCACGATAACACCCTAGTTACCGTAGAATTGTTTCCCTCTCCTCGTTCTTCAAAGGACATCCACATGAAAGGTACTGTATAAGCATGGCATAGTTGCTTAAAGGAATAGGGCCATGCGTAATGTGTGTGCGTAGCAAGTGTAGCAAGATATCGTGTAATAACAATAATTACATTGTTTTTTTAAACATATATTCAATGTAGCTTTTAGCATTGAACATACTTGTAAAGTAGTAAATTTGATATTATGTCAATTATGAAGAGAAGGAAGGCATCAGTCTAACTGTGATCAAGCTTTACAGTGTAGTAGTTACCAAACACAGCCTCAGATACTGACTGACACGTAACCACTCTAGCTATGCTAAAATGAGTGTCAGATTAGCCATGTATGTTTAAAAATGATATTTAGTAACTCCCACTGGGAAGAATAGAACGGTTTCTCTCAGTCTGCAGTCAGACCTAACTAAATAGCCAGGAGGGTTATGATGAGAACAAAACCAACAGGACTTGGATAGCCCTGGAGCTAACAGTGAGTTTATCATAAGATAAATATTAGAAGAAAGAGATGGAATAATTCCAAGCAGCTCAATGGCAACAACACTCTTTCTCATCATGACATCTTCTTCTCTATAGCCAAGCAAATAATAAGGCAGAATTTCCTTTCTTCTTCTTTCCATGTCTCACTCTCTTGCCCTGGTGCTCCGTCACTCACTGTCTGCGGTCTGCTGGGTGTAAGAGCATGTCTGACACATTTCCATTAGTGGGGAGACTATTCAATTACCATAGCTCAAGATATTTAAACCTTGCCAATTACTGAACATCTCCCCTTTAAATTATGCATACAGAGAGCTGATAAGGTTGTGTGTAGTGATTTCTCCTTTTGACATGATGCAATGTGTTCTGCTGTGTCAGACTCGCCTCTTCAGAGAGAGAGAGAAAAAGCTACATATTTGTTTCACATACCAATCCATTCATGGTTTGAATTTCACATTCACATTTAACATCCGTAGCAGGGGTGTAACTACCATATATGCAGGTAATGCAGCTGCACTGGGGGCCCACAACAGTTTGGGGCCCACATGTAGAGACCCCTCTTTATCTTGCCACTATTGTATCATAAGATCTAACGGGTCTACAGTATACACGTAGCCAATAAGCTTTAATGTAAGTATTTATAGCACTCAGTGAACCAAGTCTGCTCCATGGTGCCACATACTTGATGTCTTTCATTCACAAAATATATAAGAATACAATAACATAAATAATTTTACACATACAAGCATTTAGTTTTTTTTTTTAAAAAAAACAACTTAAAATAAGGATTATTAAGGAATTTGATGTTCAAAAATGTGCACAGTATGCCTGTGCACACGGGGCAACCACTGCTTTTCCATTGCCTACTACACCTGCAAAACCAAATCTGGTTTGGAGATACCACGGACATAGCTATGCTACTTGTCCAACCTATTGCAAGCAAACATCTGGTGTAATTTATCCAGAAAAATCAAGCCGCATGGGATGTCTTCTGTTCATACCACTGCACATGTGGTATATAACCAGTGGCGTTTGCTCGGAACTATTGACAAGGATATGGAGAAGGACATTCTTCAGGAAGCAAACTTTTGGAGGCAGGTACTGGACCGTCTGATTAATGTCACACTACAAACAACTTGCCTAACAGAGGACACCGGGAAATATTGGGCCAAATGAACAGTGGTAATTTCCTCTCTATCATTGAGCTGATGTCAAAATATGACCCAGTCCTAAAAAGATCTAATTAGTCGTCTAGTTCGCTCATTGAAATTCATAAGCCCATCAGTACAAAATGAGCTTATCGTCATCCTTGCAAAACATGTCCAAAAAGAAATTCAGGATGGAATGCAAGCAGCCTATTTTTTTCTATTATAGACACTACACAGGATATAGCTAAAGTAGATCAAATGAGTCAGATCTTCCAATATGTCACCATAGAGATAGACACTTGTGGTGTAGCCAATGACGTGAAAATCAAGTCAGTTGTTGAATTAAGCATTGGATATTTTATATACTTTAAGATTTTATTTAAACATAGAACATCTTGAGTGTTGTTTTCATTCAAGACCATGAGCAAAAGTTCCTTGCTGTGTTTTAGTGTTTTACAGAATATATGGAAAACAAAGTTTTATTTGTCTCGAGAACCTTCGAAGATATTGGCAGTGGACAGTGAAAGGGCATTTTGATGAACTTTCTCAAAATGCACATTTAGCAGTTGCAGAGTCCTATTTTCATGTGACTGTGTTCAATGCCTGTCTTGACATAGTGATATCCCAGCTGACAGAGAGTCTCAGGTTTGAGGACAACAGTGGACACTCTCAAATTTCTACAACCTGAAAGACTGTTCACTGCAACAGGTGACGTTTTTGAGCAAGCAATCAAATTATGTCATATTTACAAAGATGACATAACCTTTGCATTTCCGACACAACTCCTGTCATTCCATGGGTGTTTAAGAGAAAATATATTAAAAGTGAAAACAATCCAAAAACCAACCAAGATGTTGATCATAGACAACAGTAAATTGTGGTAAGCTTTGGGGAAGTCTGTACCGTTTTATTGCTTTTCTTAACAATTCCAGTGACTGTAGCATCTGCAGAAAAATCCTTTTCCAAACGGAAGCTTATTAAATCTTACCTGAGCTCAATGGGACCGACCCGTTTATCTGGACTTGCCATGCTATCAATCGAGAATGCCCATGCCTGCCATCTTTATCTAAAGGGTTTAATAGATGAGTTTGCCCAGTGAAAAGCCCAGGGAGTGCGCCTTTGAGGTAAGTAGAACTCATTTATTATTTATTTGACTAATCAACCTACACACTTGTGTTTTGTGTTTATAAGGCCTATGTGCAGACATGAATAATGCTGTCAATGTGCAGGTGTGCTGTCACCAATTATGTTTTTATCTGTGTCAAGGTGCATTGTCACTAAACGATTATGTTTTCATATGTGTCAAGGTCTGTTGTCACTGATTATGTTTTCATCTATTATAGTGCTCCAACACCAGATTTTGTCAAGTATAGCACTGGTCTCTTAACCTAGTAGTCATTTTATTTAGGCGTCAACTGTGCAGTGCATTTTGCTGTTGCTGGTCATTTCCAAGCTGCATGCTTTCATTTCTTTCATTCACTACTGACATTAGGCTTTACTGACACAGGGCTACTGCTGGCTAATCTATGCTTTAATCAGCATGTGTAATGGCAGTAGTGCTACACTCACAGAGAAAAGAGAATTACAAGCACCTTCTGTCAGGATCCTGGGGAAATTATTGGGTCTAATTGTTGTGATTAAAGAAAATGGGAAGAGGCTTTTTTATTTAGATGGAGGGAGTCTGCTTTCCTTCAGCACCACCTGAGTGGAGCCTTCAGGTGCTGTCCAAGGTGCTGAAGTTGTAAAAGCGCAGACAAAATATCTGAAACACAGGCACTGTAACTGTCACTGTGGGCCACTAGTGATAATGTATATTTATGAAATTCTTTCAAAATCATTCTGACTAAATCTTATAGAGAACGAGGCTGCTATTGTAACAGAACAATCTGTACCGAAGGGAGACAGGAGGAGGAGAGGCAGGAGGATGGCAGGTCACAGACTGAATAGCAAGCAGAACATCCCATCTTGCATTGGGGCCCAGCACTGACTTGTTACACCACTGTGTTGTAGACTAAAAGTTATAGTCAACACCTGATCATTTTTTTTTTGTTTTTTTTTGTGCAAAAAGTTGGGCCATGGTGAAATTTGCAAGGCTTTGCAATATACAGTACATGCTTTTGGTTGATAAACTGCTGATTTTGCAGTGGGCTTTGTGATCACAAAATTGCTAACGCCTGGTAGTTTTTTCTTAAACAAGTAATAATCATTGGCTCAAATTTTCTTGATGCCAAAGCCAGTCGACAAATTGTGTGTGTGCTCCAAGAGCATCTGATCTCTTCCGTCGTATCCTAGCAACCCCCTCCATTTCAAACGATACAGTAAATTTCACACATCCTCCTACTCTGCAAGCCCACATACCTCTCCCTGCCCTCTGTCTCCGCTTTCTGCACCTGACCCAATCCTCAGGTGAGCAGCTACCTCCAATCTCTGTACTAGACTTGTTCTTCACCTTAACCCCAACCCACTCATGATTGTGTCTTTTTTCTGCAGAGACACATATATAACATAAAACCTAATGCTCCTCACATTTTTTCCCTATCTCTTCTCTAACTGTGTTCTACATGGGATTTATAGGTATGTTGTGTACACTCTGACACCAATTGTACAGTATGGTGGGTTGCTGTTCAGCTAACACTCACTGCTCTCACACAAGTGTAACCTCCACTCTGAGACATTCATGCTTTAAAAACACATTACTTTCTTTCATGTTTTAGAGTAAGTTAGCAATCCTCCCCTTAAAGGACCAGTGTGTAAGATTTAGGGGGATCAATTGGTAGAAATGGAATTTAATATTCGATAGAATACAGTTTTGACACATGTATTATTTATCCATTGCAAAAATGTTTCAAAGTGGATTTAGCAACTTTTTCCATTCCATATTCCGTTGCCACATGCACCTAACACTGTAAGTACTTGTTTAACTTGTTCAAATAAAGGGCAAACATCATTATCTTGTGCGCACAAGTTATTATCTTGTAAAATATATGTACAATAACTAAAACTAAAACTTTCTGTCTAAGACTTTGACAGAAGATTGCTTCCCCAATAGTAGTGTCTCTCACTCAAAACATATTTTGTTTATGCAAAATAACTGCATATTACCAAAGTGTGAAAAGTAAAAAGTTAGTAAAGTGAGAAAAGTGGTTGCAGCTGCAGCATATGGAGCGTCATGTACACATGAGCACTGACTGAGTTATGTGTGTTTCAAAATGTCAAGCATATTTATATATTGCATATATTACTGCCACAAACTCCCCTATTGCGAAAATTGGCGGATCACCTTTCAAAGATTTTTTTCTTGATCCGTATACATCTGTGAGATTCCTACATCTCTTGAAGCCTGACCTAACTGCTGAAAACATTACAGAAACCCTTAATTATCAGAGAAAAAAAGCCAAGCCCAAGGAAGTACTGGAAACAGGCCTGAAAAGCTCAAGGCAGGGGAACAATTAAGGTTAGAATCCTTGGCAAGATTCTTTATAACAAGGAAACCCTTATTGCCAAAACAGTAAAAACTCAGGGGCATCATACTGACATCACCTAACCCCTGATCTTATCCTGCAGAAAATAACACAAAGGACCCCTTGAAAAGAAGAAGAGGCTGGTTTCAGGGAGGTGGGAACTGCAGATGAAATTTCTCTTTTAAAATATTCTGTTGGTATGGGATTCTTGGCATAAGAGCGAATGTCATCAAGACGTAGATTAGAGGTGTCAAGTTGTCTGCAATGGGGTTGTGGCTTATTATTAAATACATGTCAAATTTAAACAGAATGTGTGAGCTGCATTCTCTTTCCCAACCCATCATCACTATTGTGACTGACAGCAGAATAACACTTTCAAGCGGGAGATGCAGGAAGAAGACGAGCACATGCTAAGACTGAGGGGCAAATTCACAAAGAATGGTTTGCAGCGACTGATAGCACCATGAATTCTGCGTCATTTACATCCACTATCTGCCCCGTCTCAAGGTCCGATTCACAAAAGATACTGCACAAATGATTTGACAGGGCGTCCATATAGTTTTGCAGCTGAGTGCAATTTGCCCTTGTTTTGCATCTGTTTGAGTAAATAGAGCAGTTTCCAGTGTTTTAGGCTTTTCTCCACATTTCAGAACACAGATTGGTCCATAATGAAAACTGCAGAGAGCACAAAAGCCTCAAATTGCATGTCTTTAATTAGTAGAGGTATGCACACAGAGCTCTCCACAATCACAAACCAACTTTCATGTATTTTTGCTTATTTTACCTCTCTAGTATTTCACATCTCTAATATAATCTACTGAAATGTCAAATGTCAAAATACAGCTAGTAATGTGACTGCAGGTCTGAAACGTGTTAGATTAATGTCTGAATCTTACAATATCATTGTTCAGGTGTCACTGATTGTAACCTGGATTGAAACATCAGTACAGATGTTCTGTTTGTTGCCCACAGCTGGCTGTGTGTCACAGCTGGCTGCAGCATCATACAGCAGCTGAAACGATAAGTGCGTCTCCAAACTGAGAAAGAGGCTGTGCGCATTTACGCACAGCAGCAGTAACTTCATCAACACCGGATCGGTCAGGATGTGATGATAATTAATGTTCTGCACATCTACACAGGTCAGCTGTTATACACAGATTCCAAGTTTATAGAGTTTATATAGTGGGATTGTTTGTAATAAAGCAGCCATTGTGGATGAACCCTGAGCTCCATCAGAGCTGTCAGAACATTTTTTTAAGGAGCTGAAAGTCCAAGATAAGCCTATCACCCCATACCCACATGAACCCTCCCCACCCCCACCCCCCGTCTGACTGAAGATTTCGCCCTTGATATAATCAATATCATTCAATGCCTCACTGCCTCACAAGCTTGAAGATTTGAAGAGAGAGAGAGAGAGAAAGCGCGCGCTTCAGTTAGGCTACCACCAACTCTCTGAAGACGCTAATAATTTCACTCTAACTGTGTGTGGCTATTAGTGCTGGTCTTTGTGAATTGGACTGTTTTTTCAATGAGGCTCATTTGCATAAAAAGGGACCAATTTTGTGCCAAATGTATGCATATTATCCAATTTACATACGTGCAAATAGCAAAGGAGCACCGAGATGCTATTTATTTGGCAGTGCAGTTTGGGGTGCATTTCACCCTTTGCGGGTGCTTTATGAATTAAATTGTTTTGTTTTTGTCTCATTTGCGCAGGTTTAGCAGCCACAAAAGCCACACAATCATTTTGTGAATTTGGCCCTCAGAGTTTGCTTATTTTTTCATCCTGTTCTTCACTGGACATTCTGATCAACAAAATAAGGTTTCACTACAAACTTGTAAATGAGTGGAGAAGATTAAGGACTTTCAAGGAGCTGTATCTCCAAGAAAGCAGAAAAATAGAAAGCCAACGGCAATTGTATTCTCTTGTGAATACCTTATGTCTTTCATACGAATGAAGAAAACGAACTCTGTTATGCGTTATTACTTGTGAAATGAAGGAAATTAATTGAATTATATTCAAGTCATAAGGGTAATTGTTTCTGAGTCAATGACTGTTTCCGACAGTGAGGCAGACAAGCTGAAAGACACAAACAAGCTCCCAGCTGGAGAGATACATGCACAAATTCACAGAATAGAGCAAATTGCAAATGGCTATAATCAAATATATACCCTGGCAGTATTAAAAACAGCCTGAGCTCCAGCTATCTCTGGGCTTTTATCTAATAGATTCCTATCAAAAACATAAACCAAATGAAATAATCTGGACCCCATTATCGCTACCAGACATCTTGTGCACCTGTGTAGCAAGTTGACATTTTGACTTAACCACATATAAATACATGAAGACCGAAAAAGGAAAGGTTTTTTATTATAACCTTTTTCCCTGAGGGAATAAAATATACAGTTTACAATGCTGAGCCAAGGGCACAGCTCAAATAAGAAAACTTTTGTCAATTACCGTGCCCGATCTGGGGCATCGCAGGTGTCACACAGTGAACATACAGGCACAGTATTTCCCTGCTTCACATTTAAATCTATGGTCAGACACAATGTTATGTCACAGGGAGGTTCTCTCACAGACATGAGTTCCAAGCACAACTGTAATGTCTGAAATGCAACCAAGTCCCTGCTCAGCGCAAAGTAAAGTCATGATATGAGACACTCAGTACTCAGCTACAGACAATAATCCATAAGCTTAAAAAAATTTACACAGAGTTAGGATCAAATGCATAGTGTTAAATGCACAGAGAACACAAGATCAAAGTAACAGGCTTTATGGAGGGCTATAATCAAATGTAAGGCTTATCACACATTTGCAGCACATTGATTTAAGTCATATGCTTATCAAGCACATACAGAAACACTATTAAATGCATAGACTCTCTTGGGTTGGGGTTTTTGCAAACACACCCTGAAATGTTCAGGTTTCTGATATATTGTATTTGAGCTTATCCATCTAGGCAGACAGTCTGCTATCCAGTTAACAAGATGGGAATAAGTCAAAGGAAGCACTGCTGAGAGAGGATATAAGCAGCTCCTGTCATATAACAATTATACTTTAGTGAGTGTGTATCCTTACACATAGAGTATATCACCTGCATGTGCAACTTTGCAAATCAAGCAATCATCTGTTTTTTTCTTCTTCTTCTTTTGGCTCAAAATCCGATTACTTACTTCATTTTCTGTTTAAGTATTTCTGGTTCCAACAAGCCACACAGGGAGAACGGCATTACCTGCTTATGTTTTCTCCAGTGGTGATGGAATCTTTCAATAACTTCTGTGACCATCAAAGTACTGAAACGAACCCTGCTGAGACACTTAACTGTCTCTTAACCTGATGACTGGTGATACCTTCAAGCTTAATCTAGGCACGGCCAACATGAATGGTCACACAAGTGTAATTGGTAAAATGAGGACCTGGATTGCTATCTTACATGTCAAACATTCAGTTCTTCTAAGGATGTCCTGTTTCTAGTTTTTTTTCCTGCTTCCTAAATTATGCATGACATGCCTCAATGCTCAACCTCCAGCAATTGTATGGAAATATAGGGCTATATCTTCATGCAGGTCCAGTGGTGAAGTGGCATTTTTCTAAGGTGCAGTGAGGCTATTCTCTTGCCTGCACCTATTTTGATTTTGGTGACCCATTATGTGCTGTTTCAGGAAGAGAGGCACAGTACAGAAGGGTCACTAGCCATCCAGAGGTGGATTTCAATTTTGGTTTCAATGTATGTTTTTAAAATTAATATCATCAACATTAATTATAATTAATGCAATGACAAGTTAATAAAAATGTTAATATATTGTTCTCCTGTAGCATCTATAGCATCATATTTCTAATTGCAGAAAAAAGTTTACCTGTGGCAGGCATGGGGAACATGAATCATGTTTTTTTTTTTTTTATTAGTGTCAGATAAGTTTCTTAATGGTGTAACTGAAAAAAATCAACAACTTAAAATGTATATATAAACACAATAGTATATATATATACTGTATACAGTATACTATTACATAAAACAGTATGCTGCTATGTTGTGGATCTCTGTGGCCCCAAATAAATAAGGTACAGTACATGAACTGAATTGATATATGCAGCACCTGTAACCGAAGAGTGGTTCAAAGTGCTCTACATTACATTTACCCACACACGCACTCATTCATATGGCAACGGAGCTGGAGCTGTCATGCAAGGTGTTGACCTGCTCTACCACCTAAGCTACTGCCACCTCACATACAAGTACATCATTACGCATGAAAAACATGGTGACTGCCAGCATTCAGTATGTCCATAAATGTGCATTCAACTTACAAGAGACATCATCTTCCCTAGTCTGACTGCTGTATATATGCACTTGGAACTCTACGTGTTTTATATGAAAACAATAAGCAAGGATGCTTTGAACTCTCCACTCCATTACTGAACTGTCAGTACATCATGATAGGAGAGCACTGCATGTAAAGTGGATAAAGGATATGATTTGATTGGCCATAGCCCCTGAACAACCCCTATACACACCTATTATGTATGAACATTGATTCTCCTTAATCCAAACCCACTTCCATGTAGCCTTCAGTGCGCTGCATGCCCTAAGCCATAAAAATACAAAAATTGTGTTGCCACTCCCTCTACATACTGCATTCTTGACACCATATTTTCTGTATCTTGACTCACAAAGTTAGCTCCTGTGGTCTCCACTTGACCAAACATTTATAAAGCCTGAACCTAAGATGCTGAAAAAAGCCATAATAAAATTAAAAATGCATTTTAATGATGATCCATGAAGGTTTATAGAGTAATATGTTTTGACAGCGCAAGAAACATTTCAAATATTAGACTAGTTTCTTCTAGAGATTTCTACATGTCAGATAATCTAATACATGATGCCTTGCTCACTTGTCTTGTCTTAAATAGTATACTGAGGCACAGTTCCTGCTTGTACATATAGAAGTTTATTGGCAAATTCTGCTGTCATGCCAAGGGGCCATATTACCCTACTGTACCCTACTGCTTCTGCATGTTAATGTGACACCTACAAAAAGGGGAAATGGCATTTTAAGGCTAATGCTTGTTTCTTTTCATTTTGATTAATGGGTCAGTTAATTAAATTGTATTGTGGTCTTGCCCTAGTCTAATACCTCTGGAATGTCTCTAGTAATGACTGAACACTTTCAATGAAGCGTCCTTTATTGAACATCAGTCAATACAATAAGGTCTGTCAATGTTAAAGGTTTTTTTTAAAAAGCACATCAACTATGTTTCTATCTTTATCTCTGCAAATACTCAGCCTGTCTTAGAGAGCTCTGGGGCTTCTTTACCGGTAAGGGACTTTGTTACTCAAAAGTGAGCCTTAAAGGCATAACTTACTTCCAGTTTGTAAGCCTATGGTATGCAAAAGGGAATGTAAGCACTGCCTGAAATGCTGAGTTCAAGGTAAGAAATTCCCATAAATATGCTGCAGCAGATGAGAAAGAAAAATACTTTTTTAAAATAATAACATAATTTGCTATCTTTATACTAGCAGGTTCTGTATTAAACATAACACTTGACAGCAAAATGTGTCTGTGCTAAAAGTGCTGTCAGTCAACAGAAGTTTGTCAAACATAATTTAATAGTGAAAAAAAAACTGAACATAATGTGCCAAAAGTACTGCCTCAATTTCAAGGTAATTAGCAAATGTGGTAAATATTTTTTGCACTGCGTCTCTGTATAGTGTTAGGTTTTAAACACTCACTAAAATGTGGTAATCGTTTCAGTTCAATTCACCTCATGAATTACATAGGCTTAAATGGACCCTTTTTGCAGCACACTAAGAAAGAAGCAGAAAACTGCTGTTTTACAGTAGCAGCCTGTTTTGTGGTAGAATTTCTTCCTCCTGGTGAGTCTACTTAACTTGTAAATGTAAATTTTGTAAATGTAGGATTGCTTGTGCTCTGAATACATCTTTCTGCAATGCTGAAGTTTAAAAATATATGTATGGCTTCTGTTTTTAGACAGACACACATGCATGCACAAACACACAAACATTGAACTAATAGGCTTTAAAGGTGGGGTGATCTCAATTTGACCATGTCAGATGCATACTTCTATGATTATACTAGAAACATACACAAATGCATTTTTCTGTACGCAAGAGTGAATGCAGCTGCAGTGGATGCATATTGTTTGAACTGAAGTGGAAGCTGGACAATCGTCCTACTGTAGGATGCCCTGGAGCTCAAACTGTGCAGCCATGGAAATATCAATGTGCTGGGCATAAGAAGCCTTAGATGCAAACCCACTCCAGCTGTGCCACCGAACCTCTCAACAGCTGGAACCCAACACATGAGCCTTGGCAGGCCTGTTTCATTCCCAATCTGCTGTTGTATGAGTACAGGAGGAGCCGGGATTCTTTGTGAATGCATGGATTATAAATTACAATAAAAAACAATACAATGAAAACAAAGAAAAACTAGGGTTTGAACACTGAAAACTAATGATCTTTGGTCTGTGAACTAAGAGAATGTTACAGATGCATTTAGCAGAGAAAAGGCTAGTAATGATCTGAACAGGGCACTATGATCAGGACACTTTTTTTCATGCTGTGAGCATGTCTTCAAAGGGAGAAAAATAGCATTTCATAACTGTTTGTTGACAGCTAACTGTTAATTAGATTGTACCACTGTAACCTCCCTTAACAAAAGGGATAATAAAGTTAGAAATGTTTTTTTTTATTGGTTGACAAACTGATTTCATAAGAGTTTCCTTTAAAAAGACCCATATCTAAAACATGAGCTAGGTGCATACAAACCCATGATAACTATAAAACAATAAATGTGTAGCTGTGTAAACACAAAGTGTTTGTCATGGCATTCAAAGTAAGTGCAAAAATGTTATCATAGGTTAAGAATAACTGTTTAAATTATCTTACCCTTCTGCTCTTTTACAAATGTGTTATTATAACCTTGTTAGCTCTTTGTGAACAGTACATTAATAAACACAACAGGAGAATTACACAACTATGCATAAAAAAATATTTGCCTTAACATCTTACCACGACAATGTAGAGCTAATAAAAAACAAGCATGGCCTCTGCTTGGCAATGTGATCAACTTTGTTACAACAAGCTGCAAATTCTTGGCCAGTGACACAGTATAATCAGTTTAATAGTCTAAGAAGGCTGCCAGTTATTCTGACCTCAAGACAGCAGAGCCCACAATAATTCTTGTGGCAAATAATTAGTTTTATCACACAATGACATGGGTCACCCGTAAGGGCTTGATTATAACAAGAGAACAATATAAGAAAATGTGCGGTTCAGTGGAGCTCTCAAAGGGGATTGCTTCTTCATATCTTGTCAAATTCCAGATGACATTTCATATGACTGCAAACCAGAAACAATCCTTCCCTGTTTGAGTTGCTGTAGCTTCTGAGAGTCATTATGTTGAGGGCTGAAATTCCACACTGCAATGCATTTAGTCTTCATTCTAAGTGTATTGTTTCTACAGACACTTAGCAGAAAGGAAGAAGACAGAAATCAATGCAAGTAAAATATGTAAATATTATACAAATATGTAAGAAAAATATTGATATTGTATGAAGGCATTAAAAGCAGCCTTGTTTGCTATTAATCCTTACCTCTAACTGATTGGCAGTATTTATTTGAGGTTGTATTATTCATCACACTTTCCATTACCCGTGGCGAGCTGTTCTCTTAATGGCGCTGCATATTGTGCCTACCCAAAGGAAATGGTGTGGCAAACATGCACATTTTGCTTTTTTTTATTCTCACTCCAATCTGTATGGTATTGACCATATGTTGAATAATATAGCCTACTATTTATTATTCCAATTACATTCAGTACACAGTATTTTTTAGCTCTGCCTGATGGATTTGCACTCATCTAATGTGTGCAGTGTACTGCTGCTTAACAGACTAAGAATTTGCATTATAATGATTTAGAACACCAATGCATTTTTAATGCTCATAAACAAGAGTGTGTACTGTGGCTTTTCTCACAGAATATGTTTACTTCACCATTTAACTATATGTATGGTCACGACATTTGTAGCAACTCCTTGGTATGAAATTGTTCTTCCTTATATGAGACTGGTTGTGATGAAAATGTGTCTTTACAGAAACACAAAGACATACATTTAGCTTGAATTTAAGGCGCCTCAATGGTGAGCTGCAGTATTAAAATTACATAGACTCCAGTCATAGCTGTGGAGACACTGTGATGTGGATGTAAGCTTGCCTGTAAGAGAAACATCTCATTAATAGTGTCTCTTATCATAGAGTAGGAGACCTGATGTTTTGATACTGATCAGCTCTCAAAAAAACTTAAGAGAATCATGCTTGTCACTGCGGGGTTTTCAGTATTTTTTAAATTACATTGATGAGCTCAAGGGGAACTCTACAGTATTCATTCATTCATTCATTCCTCCAGGCGTCACACAGTATTTCAGATACCATCAACTGAATTTTTACAAAACTTAAGGAAATGATGCATGTCAACACTGCATTTGAGAATTTTCAGATGCAGGCCGATCGGCCCAATAGTGGTGCTACACCTTACATTGATGTTCCATATACTAACAACCTGTCACTGAAGTATATTTCTAAAGACAGCACAAGGAAGTATAGATTGTGCATGGTACATTCCTCCTGCTATCAATTTGTGTGCTACATCCTACATCACTATTCAGAGCCTAATATTTATATTATACAACAGAGTCATATCATAATCGTATTACTGTAGTACAACTGTGCAAATATACAATGTCCTGTTATCAACATCCAGTACCTATGTTTCTCTCTCTGCAGGTGGTAATAAAAATAGTTCTAGAAATCCGGACTATGTAAATTAAGTCACCATGTAAGAATATGCATTCGCTATCCAATGATTTTTTTCTTAATTTTTACATATTGCTGCTTGATATCAATGAAAGGTACACCTGCAGAGCATTAGAACTCTGATATTGTATGTCAGGCAGTGAGGCAACCACACTTACACAATGCACCCATAACAAATGCAAGATAGTGAGACTAGTCTCTTAAGGTATTAGGGTGGCCCTAAGCCTTTATCTTATCAAGTCTCACTCCAATACACAGGGGGATGGGGGCGGGGACAAAAGGAAGCCAAGCAATTAATTGTCTTCTCTGCTTGGCATCTCATTTCAACACCCCAGAAGGTCTATTACAGGAGCAAGACAGTCATTAAACCTCAACAATAATCACTGCTGAGCTATGCCTTCATCCTTCGTGCTACAGTGTTTCCTGCTTAATGGCACTCGGCTATGACAATTCCACTCAAAAGCAATAAAATTTTGATACATGCAAGGCAATTTATGGTATTTAAATGCCATGTTAGTCACATCAGTGACATGAAACAGAAGCAGGGAGGTAATTATTGTGTGCAAGAATCAGTCTATCTATTAAATGGACTAAATAATCCACTAAAAAATGACTATATAATGGAATGCAGCAGGACCTCTTCACATGCAAAAACTTCCAATACTTCTCAGGCAATAGAGCGAAAAAGAGAATATGGGAAGGTAATAGTGGAAGGCAGAGAAGTGAAAGAGCATTGCAGGGAGTACAAAAGAAAAGTAAAAATGTAGGGCAGAGGAAACTAAGGCTGAAAAAGAACTCAGTAGGTGAGAATGAGGAAGATAGGGTTGAGGGCGCTCAAGAAGAAAATGGTGGGGGAATAGGGAAGAGACTGAGGGTGAGAAAGGAGTTTGAGAGGCATGAAACTGGCAGTTGGGGGAGAGGAGATGGTTCATTTGTCACTGTCAGATCAGTTTGTTTCTCCTTCATAACTGCAAGGACGAGATCTGGCCCACAACCCAGCCCTCGATCCTCCCCGTTCTTAAGCCAAACACCCATCACCATCTATCCTCCAACCTCTGCCAGCACCTGCCCTCTCTCCTATCGCTGGAGATGAGGATGCAACCCATGCTACAGTGCACACTGTACACACACAATTTTGTCTGCCTGCATGGACATGCTCACTGAGCTTAATCAAATCTATGTCCCAGTAACAGTAGCAACATATAGCCTGGAGTAAAATTATCTATCTAAAGGCATGTCTGAATGATATTAGCATTTCTTTCAGGAGCTAAATTAATATGTAATGAGGCATACCCATGCAACTGTATCCCAGTCTTCTTTTACAAAGCTCAAGTTTGATTTAGACTGAACATCACACAAACAGAGCATGGCTGGTTATAGCTCAATTTGTCCTTAGCCCCTCTTTCTTCTCTATATGTACCTCCTGCAATGAAGCAGCATGCTGATATGGCACTCCTGGATGTATCACAGGCAGAATTCAACAAACTTATATTGGCTGAGTGTCTACCCCAACCTGGGCCCTGTAATGAGTACTATGGTGGTGCTTCCTCAGAGAAAATCTCTCAGTTGGAGGTTAAAAAACACTTTCTTTGGCTCAGGAAGCATGGTGTAGTTGGCAATCATTTTGCGTGTTCAGTCCCCAGTGGGTAATGTGTCTATGCATCCTTCACCAGGTGTAATTAACCTGAATTGTCTGCAGTATGTAGGTAAGTCTGTAATTACTGCATCTAACTGTGAGGTGTTTCTGCTGCTTATGCAGTTATCTGACAAGCAATTCAGTTTCCAAATAATAAGAATGGTCATAACTCTTTCAGTAAAGACACTATTTCTTACTTAGGAGTCTCTTTTCTGTTAGTAGTTCTCCTGCCTTCTGACTGCAGCACTATTCATTTATTTCTTCCCTCCTGCAGTATCTGCTTATTTCCTTTATTTGTTAATATTTTCATCATTCATACCCATAGTTTGACATTTATTTCTATCATAGATGATTTATTCATCTCTTTTCATCTTTTATTTTCCAACAAAACCACATTTTTCTGTGTATTTTAACATTCTCGAATAGACCAAATGAATGTTTAAATCCCTGCAGCTACAGCATATGTTACAATCCCAAAGTCCATGTCCATGAGAGCATATTAAAGATTTAAAGGAATATGTGACATTTGGAGACATTTGCCTTTTAATAAAGAGTTGGATGAGAAGATCAATATTATTTTGTTCTCTGTGTGTTCATTACTGAGCTAAATTTGAATGGGTATTAACCAGTGACATGACACACCTGGGGGACACCAGGAGGGTGTTCAGTTGTGCCATGCTAAGACGACAAAAAGGTGAACCGTTTGACTTTTTGTTTTGGACTGTTTGACAGTTTTGGGGAACTTTGTCATCATGTGTACCCACACAATGAAACCTGAACTGCCAACATCAGGAGAAGAGCAGCTTGGCCAATGCCGGAAGAAGCCGACAAGTCAGACAGCCATCACCTCCAGACACACAAGAGGATGCCGTGTCGCGTGTAGTCCTAGGGCTACAGGTGAGTAAAACCTATTGCCCCCAGGCCATTGAAATAGAACACACTCACCAGGAACGAACAGTAATATTCTCACTTGAATGCAACATACAGGTTGCAGGTGTGTTAAGAGGAAGGTAGACCATGTTTTCAAATATTCCCTGATATCCCAACGAAAAAAAAAACTTCCTGTCAGAAGGTTAAAAAAAGAAAAATAAATGAAATAAAATGCCTGCCAAAAACTATACCATATCCTGTTAACTAGCAAGCAATCTAGTCAGATGGTTTGTCCAGTCACTGGACCCAGGATGCAGTAACACATCATGAAGCTTCGGTAATCAGCTAAACAAACATAAAACATAAAAAATCTACATACTGCTTAAAGACTTTTACAGGTCAGCAGCTGTAGTATCTTAGCAAGTTCATAGGAACTGCTCTGGCAGTTCTTATAAGTTAAAAAGTAATAACAATGTACTCAGTGAGATTGGAACTACTGTAAAATGAACTGAGTCTAATTGCATAATAGCTGTCATAAGTGTAGGATCTGTCAAAACATTCTCCAGTTAAATGAAAATTCAACATAATCGTAATTGTCTTACAATGTCACAAATGTTAATGAAAATCTAATAAAGTAAAATCTTTGTGAGAAATTTTGATGAAACCCTGTGAATTAAAATTTTGAGCACATCAAAATGAATGAGATTATTTTCTCTTTCTCTTTTCTCCTTTCAGTTAAAAAGCATAAGGTCATTATACTGTAGTCTTAGCCCCATTCATTTGGCTTTTATTACCTTACAATGAATTTCAAAATCGTATTGACAACCCTAAAATACTCATCTTTTTCGATTAGATGTTAGTATAAAGTCAAACATGTCATCACAGTTTTCATCAAGCAATTACACATTAATCTAAATCATTACTTTTTGCTTATTTTAGCCAAGGCCTAACACACTTCGGCTAAGACCACATCATTGCTGCTCTCTAATATTAACATCAGTAAGCTCCAGACCAGTTAATTATGTATTACAAGTTACAAGACACAAGAGGAGCATAATCCTATATGGTGCAGCTCTATTTCAGAGTTGTCATGTAGTCACACAATTTAACACTAAAGCTATATAAGTACATTACACTATACTGACCATTTGGTTAAAGTATATAAATTCAAAGAATGTATTTATTTTATGTGTTCAACCATCATTCATTCTTCATATTTAAGTTACAGAAATAAAACAAAAACAAAACATAATTATGAGTGAGGATTTGAAAAGAAAAAATCTATTAGTCTCTCACTCACTGCTGTTAAGATGGAAAAAAAAGCATGGAACACATGAATTTAATCATGACCCCAAAACGGTTTGTTACAAAGAAATTTTTCTGCAAAGCTAATTAAAAGCCATTTATTAGGCAGTGTTGCAAAACTCTAAACTGTATGGCGAACAGTTGGTTTGATGAGAATATGTGAATGTGACACATTGTATTGCTTTAAAACGTGGTATCAACATTTGTAGCTGTTTTGACAATGTTTATTAAATGTCATGAAAATCTCCCAAAATACCAAATGGTAGATGGGATGTAACAATCTTTTTATAACCTTTTTCTAACACAAATGCACCAGAAATAGCAATTTATGGTCAAGTCAGGGATTCACCTTTGACTTGATGTAGGATTTAGAATTTCAAACTCGCTATGAAAACTGTGTCTGCCTCTGGAAGATTTGGGTCAGGCTCATCAAACGTAATAAGCAGCGCTCTAATCACATGAGAGGCTGTATGCTGAAACCTCACAGCTGTATGCAATTGTTCCAATTGAAGGAATGTGAAAGAACTGCCATTTACTGAGGAGCATGTTCAGGCAGTTACAAAAGACTGAGTGAAATGAGATCTGTTTTAGCTCAATAAAACTTGTGTTAATATATATTTATTGCAAAAATAAAATGTATTTAAGTGCTGGCTTACTGACCAGAAACATCATGTGATAACTATATAATTAAAACAGCTGTCACCAAATATTACTGATTTTGGGGACGATTACAATGCTACTTAGATATGACTATCACACTTCAATTTCTGAAACTGTTGCAACCATGTAGCAAAAATGTTTCACACATAAACCAATGCTTTTTGTGTAACAGTCTCTGACACATGGCCCTGAATAAAGATAAGACATGGCATTTCAATGACAAATCAAATAAGTTTTACACCATCTGTAACTGAGCACCTTTGTGGCTGACTAGCCTTAAAGGTGTCTGTGGGCCAGTGCGCTTCCCTAATGGACCTTAATGGGTTTTATGGTGCACTGCAGGCTTCTAATGGGGTAGTATGTCTGATGGGATGCTGCTCTCTGGCCCTCCTGGGCCTTGTCTAGGTTCCTAATGTGACCTGAAGAGAAGAATACATAATGTATCACTGTTCCTCCAAGTAAGAGGTTAAAACCTGGAGTTAAAGAAAGTGGAGAATATTGGGGGGTAAAAACAGGGAAATGCAAGGTTATGAGAATGTGTTAGAGCAAAAGACACGAAAAGAGAAGCCGAGGAGTTAAAGCAGCAGGAGAAAAAATACCATGGCATATTATTGAGGGACACTTTGGTGCTAAGCTGCTTATTGATAAAAGCACTAATCTGCCTGGCAGAAGGTAAGGAGGCTGGGATGTGTGGTGATATAATATCTCAGCTAAAGGCAATGCCATCAGGGAGCTGAGCCTCCACACAGCTTTACCTAAAGGAGTTACTCATTTTATTTTATTTTATTTTTTACATAAAAGAGGGAATTTGACCATGTGCCACTCGCAGAAAGCATATGAGCCTGAGGAAAAATGAGAAGAGATTATTGTGAACCACTGGCTTTTCATCAGACATTTCATCAGATGTGATCGATAAAGAGAGACCATCACTTTTTAATACGTATCACTAGCATCACTTTAATTATTTTCCCTCTACATCAATGAGCAAGTCAGCAGTGCTGGGCATTTTGATGACATCAAAAAGGCTGATGGTTGGCAGTCAGGACTAACTGCTCAGAAAGTTCGGTTACAATTGCCAAGTCTATTTGCCCTTAAATCAATAAATAGTTACATTATTTTAAATTTAAATGCATAATTACTACGTTACAGCTGACATAAAGCATGAGACAGTATTCATGGAAAGCACCATTAACTGTTAAAATCTTGGTTTGGAGGTGTTAACTTAACTAAAAAAAAAAAAAAAAAAAAAAAAAAATTATTATTATTATTAATATTATTAGTTATTACACGTCAGAAACTCAAAAATCAAGTAAAGATGCCGTAGGGCAGATTAAGGGAAAAGCAGGTGGACCTCCAGAGCTTCAGATGAGGTCTTAAAATGATACTGCAATCAAACATATGCTATTATGAATTAACTGTAAATTACCAACTTATATGTAATGTAATCATAGACTACCTGTTTTGATGTTAACTTAGTTGTAAGTTACTATAACACAGGATGCAAAAGAATAATTTTCTAATGTTGATTTGTTTTCCCTTTAAGAGACAGTCAGTATGAGTGAGGATGATCCTGAAGCAAGTCAGTCAGTGTAGCAGTGTCATGGACATGGGGAATAAGCCATACCAGCCTGATCCAAAATTCATAGAAGCACAGCAACTTCAAAACAAGATGTTGCAGTTTCAGGTGAACTGGTACAGTCAGTATCCATGGCTTCACTATAGTCTAACACTGAAAAGAGTTCTTTATTTTGAATGTGTCAAAGCATACACCATAAAAAAGACTACTTGAATGACCCTGCCTTCTGCACAAAGCATTTCAATAATTGGAAGAATGCCACATGTAGCTTTAGTGGCCACCAAGCCAGAAGAGCACACCATCATGCAGTTACAATTAATGCACAGGAATAAACTCCAGTTCATACACAATTATCAAGAGCATGGGCTAAAATGCAAGAAGAGGCATGGCACTGTCTGGAGGAAATAATGGGTCTTGTAAGGTATCTGGCTAGGCAGAGAGTAGCATTTCAAGGACATGAGGCAAATGAAGGGAATTTGTACCAACTTGTGAAGTTACTTGCAAATGACGACCCTGTTCTTTCCTCTTGGCTCACCTGTTGCCATGATTATACCAGTCCACAGTGCCAAAATGAATACTTAGCCTTCCTTGGTAACACAATTATCAGAGGGATTGCAGCAACAATCAGGTCCTTACTGGTGGTACAGCTGTTAGTTATAATGGATGACACTCAGGATATACCAGGAAAAGAGCAAATTTCCATATGTTTTAGATATGTTGACCAACACCTAGTGCCAAAGGAAGTCTTTGTGAGATTATATAGGTACCAGGGACAACTGGTGAGCAGATAGCCAAAATAGCTATCGATGTGCTCTTGAGATTGAATTCCATCAGACTTATGAGGTCAGATGTATAATGGTGCTCTTAATATGGCAGGGAAGTGCTCAGGGGCACAGGCAGTTTTGAAAAGAGAACAGCCATTGACTCTGTATGTGCATTGTGGTGCACATTGTGTAAATCTTATAACACAATGTGCGTGCAGTAAGTAAGTAACTAACTAACTAACTAACTTTATTTATATAGTACCTTTCAAGAGCAGATGTCACAAAGTGCTTAATAGAGGAAACAAAGCATAAACATACATACAGACATAAAACATAAAAAACATAATAATTATGAAATAGTAAAATTACAAAAAGTCTGAACAAAGGTGTCTTGAGCTGCATTTTAAAGGTGTCCACAGATTTTAAATCCAATAGGAGAGAGTTCCAAAGTTTAGGAGCCACAATCTCTAAAGCACAGTCTCCTTTAGTCTAGTTCTAGGAACAACCAGCAAACCCTGATCAGAAGACCTTACAGACAGCGGGTGACATAGGGCTGCAGTGGATAGAGTAATGTATACAGGTGCCTGACCATGAAGAGCTTTATGGGTTATCACAAGAACTTTGAATTGGATTGTGATGGGGAGCCAGTGAATAGCAATCAGAATCAGTGACACATGAGACCTTTTAGAGAACCTGGTTAAGAGTTTAGCAACAGCATTTTGGACCACTTGTAAAAGATCCAGGGATGTTTTGCTGAGGCAGGTGAAAAGGGAGTTACAATAGTCAAGATAGGATGATACAAAAGCATGAATTAACATTTCCATCTCTGCTTGAGACACAATGGGCCTGAACTTTACAATATTTCTCAGCTGGGAAAAAAACAACAGAGAATCAGACACCTGACATGTTCACCTCAAGTCTAAGCCTGGTCCATACTGACGCCAAGATTTCTTATGAAGGATTTAACTGATGAGGTAGTAGACCTAAGACCATTCCTTTTCTTAGGGACAACACTAGGAGGGACAGAAATAAGGATTTTATTTTTTTCTGAATTTAGCTTTAAGAGACGATCAGCCATCCAGTTTTACAGTGTTTAGGCAGTTATTCAAAACTAATAATTCAGTGATATTTTAAGGTTTAAGTGAGACATATAATTGAATATCATCTGCGTAGCAGAGAAAGGAGATAACTTTAAAGTGCCTTATTATCTGTCCAAGGGGAAGAATATACATGGACTAAGGACTGAACAATACAGTTTCTGATGAGAAAGCAAAGCTGCAAACAGAAACTAAAATTCCTACCTCTATCAGAGAGGTAGGAAGAGAACCACTGTAAGGCTGACTGAGAGATACCCACCCACTGCTCAAGTCTACCAATCAAGACATGGTGGTCCACAGTATCAAAAGCTGCACTGAGAGCCAACAACACCAACACCAAACATTCTCCTGCATCACCATGCATCAAGAAGCCAGATCGACACTTATCAAAGACTTTATGCCCATCTATTGCAGTTGTGAGCTGCTCAGAAACCACTATTTCTAAACTGTTGGCTACAAAATGCAACTTGGAGATAGGCCTGTAATTTAGGGGCAGAGATGGATCAAGATTTGATTTTTTGAGAAGTGGCTGAATAACAGCTTGTTTGAAATGAGCAAGGACATGTCCAGATAAGAGTTGCTGATTATGGAGAGCAGAGCAGGACCAATAGAGTCAATGACTTTTATTTAACAGAGATGCTGGTAAGAAGTCAAGGGGGCAAGAGGAGGTTTTCAAACAGTTTACAAAGTGCCTCTCTGCAGTGCCTCTCCCTTAGCATGTGACATATTGCAGTGGGTCCATGAACTTGGAACTCTTAGCAAGCAATCAGGGAAATTCAAGGGGTATAAGCTGGATAGTCAATATCAGAGGGGAATACCATCACAGTGAAACCTCTGTGTCTGAATAGGTCGGCAGTGCGTGGACAAGCTGTTGATACAGTTCCTAGTCAGTATGAGGCTAAGTTTGGAGGAAATGGCCTTGGGGAGTAGGGGGTGGGTTGTATTGCCCCTCCCTCCCCTGTACATGGTCTTAATCCAATATCTACACCTGTCAGTTCTGCCACATAGGCTGGGCCAACCAATTGCAGAGGGCCAACACTGATCATTCAGTGTAATGATCAGCCTCGATTCCACTTGGCACAGCTGTGTCGCATTCCGGCTGCAACGCGGTTTTGTTCCGACCTCTGCATGGCATCATACCCCACCTGAAGCATTTCAGAAGCAGAGCACTGCTTGTACCTTGCAAGGCAACTGGATTCACCAGATCATGTGATCACTTGAGAACTGCAAAATTATGCAAGAATCTGTGTAACAACCATGAATATATAAAGAGAACAACAAACAAATAAAAGGTGACTTTGCTTATCCAATATTGACTTGGTCATTTTTCTTTGATTTTTCTGCTCCTACCATGTCATATCAAATCTTGTGATTTTCCACTTCCAAGATTAACCTCTTCTCATCTGTGGTGTCAAATATCTTCTGAGACCCTCTGAGTGATTGACTTCTGGCCTGGTGCCACCAGTTATGACGTAATGTTTATGTAGTGATGTAATAAACGATTGGAAGCTTGTGCAGGGTGTTTTATTTTGAAAATTAACTGGATGCTCTATGCCATTCCTGTGCCTGACTTCCTGCCCAGTTAAATCTGCTCTCTTGTAGCTTGACTCAGCTTCCGTCAAAAAAAAGACTAGGTGCATATTTTAAATGAAGTGCCTTATATAGTGATTTCATATAATGAAGTGTCTGTGATATGTACCATGATTCTGATATGTACCATGGTTATGATCAGACTAGAGGCTTGGGAGGAAAGCATCAGACTGTTTCAGACAGCCAATCACTATGAGATATGTACTTTGATGTAAACTATAAGTGAGTGGATTTTGAGTTTGAAGAAAGAGAGTAGTTATTCATTCTTGACCTCTGTAACTAGGTAAAGCTCTCTCTGAAATGTAACATACGTTACATTTCTTAATTACATTATTGTTTCAAATGCATTGTGTATTTTATTCCAGAGTGTTTATAGATAATTTCCACGACAGCTGCGATCAGCTTCGGCAGCCAGGTTGGCACCAGAACGTGACAGTGGAACCAAGCCGTAAGAATAAGGTGCAAATTAAATCAATCATTATGTCCTAGTTCAAGGAATGGTTCTCTCATTAGGGCAAGCCTACTAATTGAAGTCATTTGCCTCTCTGCTGTCTCTCTTGCCCTCACCATGTTGAACATCCGTCTAGTTAAAGGCTTTTTATCGCAAGCATTCTGAATCAATACCTGTTATGTTACCTGTAGTGGGAGACCTCTAAGTATTATCTGCTCACACTGTGTGTGTGTTTATGAATAATTTCTCATTTTCAGTTTTATTTCCTGAAGATAAAATGTGTTTTCTAATTCAAGTTACTTATTGTGTACCCTGTAACACTGAGGGAACTTGCCCCTTTTATACTGAGTACTATACATGAAGAGAATGGCAACAAATACTACCTTGAACCCTGAAGTAGTTGGTTTCCAATATATTATAATTCCTAGATAAAATCAAATAAGAGACACAACATATAATGCATATGATAGGAGCTAAGCAAGTAAGACTTGACAATACATGAGACTTATTTTGTGGACAGTAAAAAATGAATAGTTGCTGCTACCGATTGTAGACTGTTATAGCTACTAGAAGAATGACTCAACTACTATTGCTAGTAATGTTACTTAGTGTCTAGGAAGCCCACCTGACATTCCTGTAGACAAAACACTCCTGTCAACCAGGGATATAATATACTGTCATTTCAATATCTCTTTAATTTGTTGGTTTATGTTTTAAATACATGTGTATTAAATAGATACATTTTTCAATTTGGGCCCAATTTATACTTTTCACTTATGACCCATGATTAGCAGCCTCCTGCTAGATGTGCACTTAAGATGCTGACTATGTAAACCCAGGTGTCCAACTTCACATCACGATCCATGGATTCCAATTTTCAGTTAAATCAATTTCTAATCTTCTTTCCTTAACTACTTGGACCTTGCCAATAAGCCTGCACACTTCCATTGGTCTGCTGGTGTAAAACCAGAAATCAGCATACTAATGAGCATCACATACACAAAATAGGATTTGACTTGTGAATTCACAAGAACTTGGTCCCCTCCACTAAAAAATGTGTTTTACTTATTGTTTCTTCAGTTGGATGTTTAAGTTTCACTGTGCAGAATAATGTATGTGCAGAGTTTGATGTTAGAAGGCTGTTTTCATTCACATTCATCTGCTGAATGGGGAAAGTTTCTCTGTGCTCACAAAAAATCTTAATTTAAGGGGTGGGCCTACCTACATCTTTTGGTCAGCAGTTAAAAATTTGAAATGAATAATATTTACATATTCATTGACTCTAGATGTTTCAATGAGGGAGAAGAAGTAGATATTTAAAGGATTTTAACATGGTAATTGGACTTTTTTGTGGAAATCCACGTTCGACACATTATTATTCCAACCAGAGTATTTTTTATATATCTTGCAACATGTCTAGGGGGGTACTTTAAAGAATCTCTGTCCCTCCAGGTTTTAACAGTCGACTGGCCTCTGAATAATTAGAATGTATCCTGATATTTAGGTGCTCCAGTCTTTAAATGAACATGAAACAAGGCAGCATCAGAAGGGTACAAGGAGGGTGCCAAGAAACTGTAAATGTGCTGAGTATAGCAGGTGGTCTGTGCATCCAGCGTTTCCGCATAAGCCTTGATTATTGAGCTGTGCCATCTTTTATATTGTGCACAGCCAGATCGCACAGCTGACATCCGTCTCCATCTACTGTAACTCAAGGTAACGCACACTCTCTCTATCCTGGCAAGATACTTCAAAGGATGTCTGGGGATGTTATGTGAATATTTTTGGCCTCTATCCACCTGCCTAGCACAGTTTTTAATAGCAATGAGAAGTCACAGCAAAGAAAATATGAACAGGTAGAATGTTAGGTAGTAGCCCATTTGACTCATACAGTAAAATTATAACTAGACCAGTAAAAGTAAAGTAATATTTTCTTTTCAGTTTGAATTTGTTCATTGGTTTAAACATGTGTTTTGTTTATGTGTGTATAGTATACACTTCCGCATGCAGACTTTTATTTAGTGAACATTTACTTGGTGAATAAGGAATCTTTGCAGTCTGTCTATAATGCCCAAATTTAGTAGCAGTCAGTCAGAGAGTCACTGAGTGAAGGGGGAAGCAGCTGCCTATAAAGTGTTCATCTTTTGATAAACAACTTATTTAAATGTATTTTTTATTTATTTTGTGTAAAACTTTCTGTGACAGTTTCTACATGTAGAATAGCCTGAATCCTTCCAGGATGTGTTAGGAATATTTTATTATACTTTAATTTAATTATTGTCCCAAGGGAAAGTTGCCAGTTAAGTCTTCGTGTTCAGCCATCCCAAACAAAATGAAATTAGAAGTACAAAGTATTTAAATGCAATGCTTCAGCAGAAAATAATGAAAAGGCTCTGGAGTCTTTGGATTCATTTCCTAATGGGAGAGAAAGAAAGTCTGGATGGGATCAGCTCAAACACTAACAATCCAGAAGACCTGTGTAACTCAACAGTGCAATGCAGGGCATCCTGTATCTTCTGTTTTCTTGAGTTGTGGATGGGACTGAGCACTAAGCTTATTGTTTTTCTGACAATCCAAGTTAACCCTTCATTATCTGTTCCTCTGTAGTATTATCTCAAAATTATACCTTGCCAAAATCTTGCTCAGTCAAAAATGCATTGTTCTACTTCATGTTTGAGTCCTCTATTGCATGACCTGTAACAGTCCTTCACTCCCAACAGTATACACACACAAGTATGTTTTTATATTTATTTCTAATACCGTTTAATTCTGTCTCACTCACACACTTGTATTGCTGGTATTATATGTTGAACACTGACTGCAATCACAGCTCAGCGAAACACACAATACAATACAATACAATACAATACAGACAACATGTTGCCTTCTGCATTGTCTCCTTCTCTTTCAGCTACAGAAAGACACATTCAGACACAGCCTCAGACTGCACTCTTTCTTGTCTCAGTGTATTCAGGAATTTTACCATTTCTGTAATTCCTCCCATGCTCACTAACATGGGAGACATTTTGACTTATCAGCGCATGAAAAAGCACATGTTTAAATAATAACATAAACAATTGCTCCATTCCATTAATTGTCCCAGGAAACCATGTCAGTGAATGAGCAAGCACCAGAGCCCTGGAACTGGCTCAACTAAATGGCTGCCGTGAAAAGGGGTTATTCCTTCCTATCTGACTCAGTCACCTGTCTATTATGCTGTTCCACATCAGCAATTAGTCCAAGTAAATGTAGAGACAGGGTGAAAGCCAGCTTACTTTACAGCGATTTCACTTGTTACCTGCACCTGCCTCAAATCTTCCTGATTTCCTGATATCTGTATACTTTCAACTTGCCTGGTGTTACTGTGTTTGCCTTAACCAACCTCCTTCTTCAGGGCTATAAGCCTGAAATTACTTCACCTAGTAAACTGTGCTTCAACTGTTCTGTATTGGTGTCTGTATTTAAGTCCAACTTCTTATGTCAGTTACCTGACTGGTGACAGTATGATCTGGGCAAACTGTGGATCCAGGATTTACTTTCCCATGGAAGATGGAAAAGAAGGAGATGATGGATGAAGTTCATGAAAAACAAGTCCACTGTGTGCATAATTTGTACCCTCATGTTATCTGCTTTCTCCAATAGTGCAAGATTCCCAATTAAAATTGACTCAAAGCTGCCTCCTGAGAATCTGCTCTTGTCATCTTTACAGCATGACTATGTTTGATCCAGCCATGCCTTGGCTCCATCAAGTCTGGATCAAAGTACCATACATTCATTACTAGCTTCTGCTTTTAAAACAGCCTCTCAGTGTTTGTTCCCATGTCAGAAATGTCACCTTCTCTAAGCCAATAAAAAATATTTTCTTTCAACATGCTTTTTTGGTTGGCATTTTAAACTTAATTATAGTACTGTAACTGGTCTCATACAACCTTGCATATACTTACTTTATAATAAAACTATAATATGCAGTTTTTCAGATAAATGTTCAAATGCTGCTAAACAACCTTAAGGAATAATAGTGCATAATGAAAACAGCAATGATAGAATGTAGTGTCACTAGCTGATTTAACTGATGTATGTAGGTTTGTATGTCTATATGGAAATACATACACACAGTACAAATTAGTGGGTGTTTTTAAGGAAGTCCAGTTAACAACTGATTTATCAACACTTCTCAGAGGTAATATGTTCTAATTATAAAAAAAATACATTGAGTACCTGATATACTGTATTATGAACTAATGTCACTTGTCTTCAACTAAATAGGTTTGGCAACCCAGTAAGCATATTGCTGTATGGGCAAAGATGTGTTAATAGTGTTGTTAAGACCTGAAATGGAAGCTAAACAATATATGGTATTTTCAATACAATGTAGTGACAACCCAATGTATTGAATCACACTATTATGATATAAAACAGTAAGCAAAACATGCAGTACAGGCAGGGTAAATTATTCCAGCATCTACAATGCTTTTTACCTCACTTTCCTTCTAGCCTTCCTTTTCTGAGTAATCAGCCAGGGCAAATATGCGGTGCACAAAGAGCCGTTGTGTGTGGGTGTTTGTGTGTGCGCATCTGTGTGTGTATGTGTGTGTGTGTGTGTGTGTGTGGGTGGGTGTCGTGCCTGTTTGAAAAATACTGGAAGGCAGATTGGATACCAAGATGGGAAAAGATAGGGAAAATATGTCAGCTGCTATCCTTGCTTTCCCAACTATTCGCTGAAATGCAGATGGCATATTTCCAATGATTTCTAGGTTTCACTGGTCTTGAGTACAAGTAAGAGAGAATAATGTGTCACAGTCTTGTAGAACAAGTGCAAATTTTGCCTCAGGCCTCCTCTGTAAAATACACCTCTGCTGAGTTCAAACAGCAGTATTGGGCTAAATTGGGCTAATCCCAGCTCAAAGGGATGCCTAAAGTTCACAAAGTGTGGGCCCTGCTTAACAATGAGGAAGGTTAATTAAGACTCACACTGACTCACTCTACCCCCTTTCCTGCTCTTAGAATCCAGTGGATTGGCTTTAAGGAACTATAGACAGGAATGGAGATGGAGGTATAACCTCAAGGGGAAAACACTCCATTTCTGGTAAATAAAGCATTTCAATAGTGTGATATAAAGGATGGATTTAAAGATTTTCCAGCAGTTATCACTGCTGTGTAACACAGAATTCTCAGTGTTTCATACCACTCACAATGTGTTTTCCACAAATGTGGGATTCTCATTAAGTGCAGTGTGAAAAAAGGTGCCAACTTTTAGACCCAACAGGGCTAATTATCAACTCTAATGGCCAATGTGAGTCACTGGTTTCTCCAGCAACCATCATGTAATATCACACATTCAAAGGTGACAAGGGGGAAACTAGAAACTACAAAGATAGTAGTTGTTAAAGTGCACCAACCTCCAGCTAGTTTTAAAAATGAAAGAGATTACCATTGTCATTACTGGATACAACTGTGCAGCAGCAGTGTAGCACCTTGGTGAGGCATTCATCTTCCAAGAGGACTAGGACTGTGAATGTCATTTAACATAACATCATATGAATTGAACTGAACAAATCACTCATATACATGAACATACTTTCTTAAACAATCTTAACACTAAATGCATATGACTGAATGTGTGTGTATGTTTGTGTGAAAATATATAGTTTGCGCATTACATACTGTACATTATGCATTTACATAGTACATGACACTGGTAATTATTCCTTTGAAATATCTACACCTTCCTGTATGTAACTGCCTACCTACATTCAATAGTTAAATTTTGACATACAACTGAGAATGGTTTAACTTGCCAAGACCCTGAGGAAAATTCCCAATGTCCCCACTTTAATTACAATATTACCTAAACAGGTGCAAGCAGTATGAAAGCAATTGTAAGGACCTCCTTTCAGCACAGGGAAGCTACAGCATCATGCAGAGAGCTCATCCTGTTTGTTAAAATCTAGCATAGAGCCATTTTGGGTTTGTTTGATGATACGTTTGCACTTTGAAAGGGTTTTTCTTGCAAAAAATGAATTGGAAATAGAGAAAATGACTTGGGTCTTTTTCTTATTTTCTAGGTGTTGGTTGGCTTTTACCATTTAAAATAAAACGCTGGTTTTTGTTGTTTTGTTGTTGTTTTTTTAGCATATCAAATATTTAATTAATGTTTGGTATAATTCTATAGAACATTGACCACAGAGGACAGGAGACTTTCTATATCAGCCTCACACAGGCCTATCATCTTTCTCTCCGCTCATGATGCAACTGTACTCCATTTGTAGGCTTTGGAACAGCAAAGGCACAGTCCATGGTTCTGAATTTCATTGGTTTTAGACATATACAGTACATGACAACCGTTGGTTACAACTGTGGTTGAGGGTTTCAGATGTTTAAGTCTATTCCTGGCATTTACTGGTTTGTTTTTTTGGAACAAGCATTTTAGAAAAAGGATTTATTTTGAATTTGCTATGAGGCAATGGATATTATTTGCCCAACTGCCTTCAACTGTGTTTAGAGGCAGTACATCTGTTGTAATATATTATATCCCAGAGACTGCATTTCAGGAATTTTATGCCAAAGTGGGTTAATCTAAAGCAATTAGAGGGCTGAAAATGTCTCTACAGAGTCTTGGGAAAAGATCAAAATGTTTCTGAATTGATAGGAGTACTAGCCCCTAGTGGAGAAAACAAAACAAATATAGTTTTGCACATATAGCTTGCAAAAGCTTAAACAATACTAGGATCAAATTAGGGAATCTTAAATATCTGTTTGGACTTTGGGACCCTCAACAAGCCATTCTTGAGTATACTACATTCAAATATTCTACTGTTCAGCCTCAGGCTGTTCTCAGACTAGCATTTATATGTGCATATGTTTCTATAAAATTAATATGAGGGCAGTGTGACATCTACACAATACAGTATGTCTAACATTTATGTCTATTATTAGCCTAGGTATATTTGTGGTAAATGTGATGCACCCCTAATCCACTCCAAACATACTACTCTTGCACATGCATGCCACATATTTATCAGAGAGGGTCCACTAAATGGAGTTGTCGACCCTCATTAATGTATTTCCTCCTAACCAGAACACTCTCGACTCCATGTTTAATGCCAACCCATACTCTAACCTAAGCCTAATTCTAACCTTATCCCTAAACTCATATTGGTGCTTCCAAAGACAAAGTACAAAACACATGCACATACATTTTAGAGATTTCAGATGAGGCCACTTTAGGTTGTTGAACATCGACTACGATTTTACCCAATAGATAGGCATTTACTGTCTAAACTTCTGAACTCTGAGAGCTTAAACTCTGTCAGTGGTACCATAGCTCCAATCCTTTGCCTAAAAGAGTTAAAAAAAACAACAAAAAAACAAGCAAACCTTGCTCTAAACATGCAAGCTTTAAGCTTCCGACATATTATCGAATTGAGTACAAACCAGACACCTGATCACATACTCAATGAAAAGCCATTGTCGAGTGTAGCACAGTTAATTAAAGCAAGGGCACCACTCTACATCTGTCACATCACTTGGCAGTTACTTTAATTATATATTTTGGTCAATCTGTTCTTCCTGATGTGAGAGGGGATGCTATACATGAGACAACATCTGTTGAGGTATGTCACATGAGCTTCAACATCTGTCCATGTTTTTACTAAGCCTGTCAATCACTGAGTCATGTCTCATACGCATTTATGTTATCATATTGAGAAACCACAAACACTGTCAAGTGCTGAGAGCTTACATCTGTGCCGCAGTTACAATTAACACTCTTTTACCAAGTAGCAAATCCACACACAAACCCAAAGATTGGCACTACACACACATACCCAGACACACCCTGTGGCTTGCAGTCATTTTGGTCCCTTATGTTGTCCATCAAGGAGACATTGGTGACTATTCTCTAAACAGACTCCACCCACAAAGGCTTGTGATCACCTAAGCTGTCAGCTAGCATCTGCCGAAACTACCAACAAGCCAACTGTGAGACTGACTCTGAAGATATCTCCACAGAAAATGTGTCACCTACACATGTTCAGAACTCAGCAGCATATTTTCCACTTCTATTTCTGCTAATTTATATGTGGCAAACTTTATCTGCAAAGTGTTGGAGAATGTCAAACTGTTTTGTATGTATGCCACTGCGATTTGATATTTGGAAGCATCTTGAAAGCCCATGTCATCTTGTCTTGGATGAAAATAAACTGTAGACATCAATGGCAACTATGTTCAATACAGAATGATGGGCATCTTTTGAATATTACTGTAGCATCATAAATACTGCATTGTTAGAGATTATCGTTGTTTGTGTCATTCAGAAATGTATCAGCTATCACACAGTTAAGTTCAGAGGTGGTAAGAAATATTGTTCATGCATGTTAGGTTGCCGATCATGCATACACTGTCTGACAACGAATGCCCACGTGGCTGGCAGTTTTTGGGTTTGGGGGGGACCCTTGTGAAACTGTTTTTACCTCCTACTGATATTGGGTGGTTTTTCCTTCAAATTGAATAAGAATTCAGTAAAGTAATTACTGGAAAAGGGGAGATGCATGGCAATAGCTCAAGTATAGCTGTCTTAGTAAATTGATGGGATCCCAATATCTGGACATTTTGCTGTACTACAAAGAATGTTACACTATTTAAAAATGATGCTAGTCTGACTTATCTCCTCTGCATGCGCGCGCACACACACACACACACACACACACACACACACACACACACACAGGTCTAGTCCAAGACACACAATCACACACTTGTAGATGACACAGAAACCTAGAGACATACTAGCTTTATATCCCTAGACTCTACAATTTTTCCGTTCATAATCCCCTCTGAGTCTATTAATATTTCTGTTTCCATGGCGATTTGAGCCTTGCCAAATGTTGTACAGATAAGAGGAGATAACAGCATAAGGAGCAGGGAGATAAGAGCAAGTGACCTGCAGAGATCAGAGCACTAGAGGTCACACAGACGAGCAGAAGTAAGTCACTGAGAAATCGACCTTCCCTTCCCTGCTCAACTCAACTGCCAAGCCAATGGATGATTTCTCATAGTGCAACACTTGCGCACATACCTGGAGTTATTTCATTTTTGCGGCAACTTCCTTCCAATCTCATTCTTCAAAGAAAGTTACATGGGAGCAACAAAAATACATGATAGCATGTCACTGCAGTTAGTATTAGGAGAAGATACTATATTCTGTTGATAATTAGAGTCTGAAAAGCTGTAAATATCCTTATTACATTATTGTTAGTATATTAATGCTGTCCATGTGACCGCAGACATTTTTAGTGGCAATTAGAATTTAGGGAAATGTCATTTTATTTATTGAAGCAAGTCATATGTTTTCAGATGGGAGTAGACATTTGGTCTCCTTAATCTGTCATCTCACGCATTATGTGAAATCTAGCGAAAATAGCGAGCACAAAATTGAGAGTAAGACAGATGTGACAGTAACAAATCTGCAGTAAAATATAATTTTACAGTTTTACAATCCAGACTGATGGCACAACAATAACACAAAACACATTCAAATTATTCAAGTTTAATATCACATTTTTTCCATTTGAGTATATCATGGCATATTACTGTAACTCACACATCGTGGGTTTTCTGGTTTCTAGTCCTATATGAGTGTTTTTCAAAATTTAAGATGTTTTTTTAAGAATTGTAGCACTCAATAAGAATAAAATATATGAACCGAGATCTAAAACTGAGCTCTGTAATACCCTCAAACAAACATTTTTTTGCAAAAGCAATGCTCCTACTATCCACTCCTCTAACAGACCATCTACACAATGGTTGCATTTTGTAAGGGATTATTTTACCTGTTTGTTGTACTTTGGCTGGCTGGTCTTGTAGCTGTAATCTGAGTACTGGTCTGAGCCAGTAGAGTTGTCATCTCCTCCCGTTCCCACAAAGGTGTTGGTGGCAGGAAGGTCCTGGACAGCCTGGTGCTTCTGTGAGGCTGAGGGTGATTGGGCCTGCAGCTGAATGGAGGGTAAGGGGGAGTTGGAGCGGTAGTGCCTGCTTATATCGGGGCTTCCTGGCGAATAGGTTAAGGGCAGATGTATCCTGGGGCTATCATTGACTCCATCAAGGTTGAACTTAAGACTCTTTTGAAGGCTGACCTCCTCATCTTCCCCGAGTGGTTTTGGAGACTTCTGAGGTTTTCCTTTCCTTCCTCGTTTGCCTTTGGCATTCTTTGGTGCCTGTTTGGGTGCATATAAGTCCTTTGTTTCCTTCTTGCCAGCCTGATACCCACTCTTAGTTTCTCTCTGGATGCGGTGTCGAATAAATACCACCACCAAGATAAGCATGACAACACCTGCCACACCGGCAAGGCTTCCAAACAAAATATTACTGCGCTGTGCTGCAAAACCATTGTCAGGATCGCCAGCAATGTCCCTGTCTAGTGGAGTGTAAAGACTGTGCCCAACTAGTGCTTCCACTAAACTGACATTTGAAATGGTTTCATTGACATAGATGTGGACCAGGGCAGTGGCATGACGTGCAGGTTTCCCCCTGTCACTCACTCGTACTACTAGGCGATGCAGTCCACCATGTTTTCGGGTCATCTCCTTTGCTAGAGTGATCTCTCCACTGGAAGGGGAGATGCGGAATAACTGGTAAGGGTTTCCACCAGCAATACTGAAGACCAGCTCTGCATTAGGTCCACTGTCCAAGTCTTCAGCTTCAACTACCTCCACATGGCTGTCTGGGGAAGCCAGAGGTGACAAGCGCCTGAAGGAGGAATTGGAAGGCTTGGTGACCACAGGATCATTGTCATTTTCATCCAGTACATTGATGGTAACACCCACATATGAAGACCTGGGTGGCTCTCCTCCATCCACTGCTTTGAGTCGGAAAGTGTAGCTGCTTTCTTTCTCTCTGTCAAATGAGATGCTTGAGAGGATGGTGCCTGTTCCATTTTGAACAACAAACTTCCCTCCGTCAGGCTCTACAGACAGGTGAACCCGAGCATTCTCACCTTTGTCCACATCCAGGACTGTCACCATGCCAACTGGACTGAGGGGAGGCATATTTTCCAAAACTGAAAAACTGTAGCCACTAAGCATGAACTTGGGGTCATTGTCATTGCGGTCAATGACTTTTATAACAACAGTTGCTGTTCCTTTGTGAACAGGTGACCCTTTATCTGCTGCAGTGACCCGGAACTCATAGCGTTCCTTATGCTCACGATCAAGTGGGCTTCGGGCTCTGACTTCTCCTGTATTTGGGTCAATCTCAAACAGACCTTTGATGGATGAGTCTCCCACAATATTATAGAGAAGTTCTGCATTGGTGCCACTGTCAGCATCCGAAGCTGTAACATCCAAAACCTTCTCCCCTGGTTGGTTTTCTTCAGCAAATTCTACCTCAAACAAGGTTGGGGAGAATATTGGTGAGTTATCGTTCACGTCAGTCACCTGTACCTTTAAAGAATTTGTACTAGAGAGTGCTGGATTTCCAGAATCCACAGCCACAATCTCTACTCGGTAATCCCTAACCCTTTCAAAGTCAAGAGGAGTGGTGGTCTGTAGGAAATATTTCCTCTTATTGTCACTGGATGAGTCGCTGGCAGGGCGAAGCTGGAAGGGCACATCTCCTGCTACCACACAAGTGACCACGGCATTCTCTCCCTCATCCTTGTCTGACACTTGTACCAAAGCAACCGCTGTTCCCACTGGCATGTCCTCTGAAATGTTGGCCACTCCTTCACTGTGAGTCACAAGACCAATCCCACGAATCTCCACTGCTGGAGCATTGTCATTTTGGTCAGTCACCTCAATGGTTACAAATGTATTAGAGCTTTTAGGTTGAGGACCTTTATCCCTCGCCACCACATAGAAGGACAAGCTGCTGATTTCCTCTCTGTCCAGTGATCCTTTGACATAGATAATGCCAGTGGACCGATCAATTCGTAAGAGTTTCGGCACTGGGTCTACTGCTTGGTGAAGGGTGTACTCAATTTCTCCATTAGGGCCCATGTCAGAGTCATTTGCTTTGACCTACAATCAGAAGGAATGGTATGGTTAAAGACATGAATTATGTAAAGCAATTAAGGGTTCAATTTAAAGAAACCCAATGTAGGATTTTCTCTGCTAATCATTGGTCAATTAATTAATTAATAAATGAATCAATGGATGCCTGATCACTTCAAAGCATAGCATATGAACAGTTCAATTCTGTATATTTCATTATTGCCCTTCCTCTCTGCTTTTGATGGTTATGTCACTGGCCTTTTTTTCTTTTGTGGGGTACTTTAGATAGGAAGTGCTGTATCGCTCCTGATGAGTAGGTTGGCACCTTGCATGGCAGCCTCTGCTTTCAGTGTATGAATGTGTGTGTGAATGGGTGAATGTTGGCAAGTATTGTAAACCGCTATAAGTGGTTGATAAGACTAGAAAGGGGCTTTATAAAATGCTGCCCATTTACCATCTTTTTTCCCTTTTTTTCCTGAGAATGGGCTAGAGAAAGGTTCACATGAAAACATATGGCAAAATATTAAGCCTGCTATTTCTTTCATGACAGTCAGTGCAATTTCACAGTGGGATGCAGAGAAAATCCTACACAGAGTATCTTACTCCTACACTGACATTGTGTATCTCTAACTCTATTTCTGCAAGTATAATAGCACAACAACAGCAATAAGCAGCTTAATTACCTGTACAAGCATGCTAATACTTTAGTATTTCTAGTACTTAACATGCATATCTGAGTAACAGACTGAGACAAACTCATTTTAGAAATAGTGAATATTATAAAGAGCAAGATATGTGAGTGGCCTTGGTTTCTGGATTAGAGGTTAAATTCTATTTTTAAACATTTTAAAGCTGAATACCAGAATAAAAATATCTGTATTTGATTTGAATTTACACATGAAGACTGTGTCTGAGGAATAACCACAGCACAAACATGATGCACAGACTAATTTTTCAAAAACATTTTGATAAATTGGCTGAGCACTGCTGCTGAATATAAAATTGAAAACAGTACATCAAGCAGCATAAACAATTTTGGTTGCAATTTAACGTTACTCTCCAGACTGCAATTTGATTTTAAAAATTTATTTAACCTACCTGCAACACAGAGTGCCCCACTGGACTATTTTCGGACACTTCCGCCTCATACGTGGACTTCTCAAACTTGGGTGAGTTATCATTGGCATCGGTGACTACCACTCTCAGCAAAGCACTGCTGTAGCGCTGTGGGTTTCCTCCATCCACTGCCTTGATGGTGAGGTCATAGGAATCCTTTAACTCACGATCTAGGTTGCCCAGGACAATGAGTTGCGGGAGCTTCCCACCCCTGTCGTCAGCCACTTGTAAACCAAACAGGGTTGCTGCATCTGGCCCTGCAGTGAGGGCATAATCACTCACACCATTCCTGTCTGAGTCCCTGTCTGTAGCTAGAGGTATGGAGAATAGTGCCCCCATGATTGTATTCTCGGGGACAGAGATGGTGAGCACAGATGAAGGAAATTGGGGGGTGTTGTCATTGATGTCCTGTACTTCAATGCGTCCTTCAATGAGTCGTGGGCTCTGATTTTGTATCAGATCTGTCACTGATACTTCAAATTCCAGGTAGCACGGCTTACCCTTAGCGAGTGAGCGACAGTCCCTCAGGGTCTCTCTGTCTATGGGAATCTCTGTGGTGAAAATATCCCCCGTCTTTCCATCAACGCGAAGATAAGGGGCACCAACTTCCAGTTTGTAAAGATGACCCGAGTCTGGCAGCCCCTGGTCTGCTGCCAGGCTACCAATAAGAGTGTTGGGAGGCTGCTCCTCCTGGACTCGGTACAGGATACTGCCTTCAGTGAAGCCACAGTGCAGCACCAGGAGTCCAAACACCACAACTCGTAAATTCAGTTCCATTAGGTCATCAGAAGATCTACCTGTAAAATGAAATGAAGAGAATTTGTGTCAAAATGTTTCCTACACAAAATCATAATTAAAGATTTAGCTGTAACATGCCTGGTATCTGTATCAAGCTCCAGAGGCAATAATTACTTAACTTTTATGATAAAGGAAAATCACAGAACTCATTAAGACCAGGGTGATATATTAAGTCAGCAGGAAAAAAAGAACATAAAACACTCTTCATAGTGTTGTTCTATTATAACTCAAAGGCTGTAAAATGAATTATTTTTGTCAATAAGTTGCACCAAAACCTACCACAGGCCTGCAAGCGCAACATAATAATTAGACAACAACAAAGGGAAAAGAGGCATTTTAAAAAATGCAATAATAACTATATCCCAGTGTGGTTTCTTTTCAGTGCCAGAGCTTGAATAGCTTCAATAAATGTTTTTACAAATTTCATGTAGAACGTGTAGGATGTAGGAACTAGAAATTATATCTTGTGAGCTTACACACAAAACTTGGGGCCCAGTGTGAATTGTTTCAGCAATCAAATAAAAATGTAATACAAAATCTCAGTGATTCCACCCAGCCGAAGAGACTCATTATTTCAGTATTACACCACTAAACATCAAGTGGTTAAGCAATGTAGCTCAAAAATAACCTTCTGTATACAGTAAAAGATGCCCTCAAAAATAAATCCTATGAAACTGCCAAGATAGTCTATTTACAGAGGCGAACTGTTTCATCAATTCCATTACAAGAGAGGCCTATGACAACAAAATCTCGCATATATAAAGGTCATAGAGGGAGTAAGGCCTTTTCTTCTTCAGATTACGCAACTTGGCCATTATCATCTCATGCAGCTTGCAACAATGCACAATTCAGAAAGTTTCATCCACACTCCATTGCTACTGGCTAGCTCAAACACTGTAATCATTATGTTTGATTTTGAACCTTTCAACTGTGTAATTACGAGGCATTATTTTAGTGTCTTCTTTGATCTGTATTCCCTCTAGCTAAGAAATTCTGGCTTTTTTCATGCTGCAATGATTTTAGACTATAATTATTTCCTGTATGTGTGTGTGTGTGTGTGTGTGTGTGTGTGTGTGTGTGTGTGTGCATAGTTCTATTGGTAATTGAAATGTGAGCAGACATTGAGGTTAAGTATCAAGGTCCAGTGCTCTGGACAACTTAGTGGTGGCAATGTTTTACCAGTTGTGTGTGTGGTGCATTTGGAGTGTCTACTCACTAATCCCACAGTGTTATTTTCTACACGTTCTTTCAGTGCAGCCTGTCGTGCATGTGTCAGTGATACACCAATCTGTATTAATAAATGGACAAGGTAGCCAGACTGGACCTCAACACTGTTTCATAGTCACAGTCTTAACAAAACATTTCAATTTTCTGAACTTTCTTGAATCATATAACTAAAATTTGTGCAAACCTTTAAAGAATGTAAGTGTGGTAACGTCTCCATTTTTAGTTAAAAAGTGATGTGTAGTTGGAATTGGGGAAAGAACAAGTGGGATCAGTGTATCCCTAGTTTGTGTGGGTGTAAGCAAGATAGAAGGAGAGAAACAGTTGAAATAAACATGAATTTGGGCCGATATTCTGAGCTTGAATAAGTAAAATCAGTAAATCTGCATCTCCTCTCATGACACAATGTTCCAGAGAGGAGCAAAGCAAATATGCATTAAGCTAGACAGCAAAACACAAATATAAAGAATCCAATGAGAAATCCAATTCCTTTTGAATACATTAAAATTGGAAGTGCAGGTTATTGATGCACTAATTGCACAGATATTGATGTGTCCCTTTTACATTTGCAGGGGGAGCCTCTAGTCAATGTAGCATGAATGGTGAGTGTGTTCTCAGTGTGTTCATGTGTACAAGAAAAAAAGGAAGACAGGAGTAAAAACATAATCAGAGGATACATTCCAAAATGCATTTCTTATATCTACAACTGACTTTTAACAGCCAAATATCATTATTTGTGATACAATTGTAATGTACCAATTGTAAATATTTCATATTGCTGTACCTGCTTACGTTAAACTTGTGAACTTGTATGAAGGTTTTTACTGAATAAAGAAATATAATACTCAAATAGATAAAAGCAACTAATTGCACTGCCATCTGAAGAATCTGATCATACTCTTCCTTAGGGAATTATTTCTTTTATAGGAATGAAACCCAGGAATGACACACAGGTTGAGAATGTAATGTCATATTTGTGCTTTAACCAATTTGACACATTCCTTTTCAATATTCACTGTAAAATGGTAAATGGGCAGCATTTATATAGTGCTTTTCTAACCTACCAACCACTCAAAGCACTTTGCAATACATGCCAACACTCATACACTGATGGCAGAGGCTGTCATGCAAGGTGCCAATCTGCTCATCAGGAGCGATCTAGCACTTTTTATCCAAAGTGTTTTACAATGTTTCTAATGCTCACTCACCCATTCACACACACACACACACACACACCAATGGTGCAGCCAGAGGCAGCAATTTGGGGTTCAGTATCTTGCCCAAGGACATTTTGACATGTGGACTGGAGGAGCTGGGGATCGAACCCCCAACCTTCTCATTAGTGGATGACCCGCTCGACCTCCTGAGCCACAGTACAAACAGCCATTTAAAATTTAAAAAATGAAAACCATAATTAATTTCATAATAATTTGTTTAGCTATAACCGTCCCCAATCCCGTAGCAGTCACTTCTAGAATGAATAGGCGTGCTTTGATAGTGACATGATTGTTATGGTTGATGACACTCATGACTTAATGTCTTCCAGTTGGCCTCATGCCTGTCTTCCAGATGGCACTGTGCCTGGCAGCCACAGTGAATTGGTATTCTTTTTTTCCCTTTGTTTACATTTACATTAAAATTCATGTTGTTCATGAAATATGCGTTTTGCCCCTGTGGGGATCAATAAAGTTTCATCATCATCATCAGTCAGTGAGAATCTCTTATCAGATGAATATTGACACCATGCCTTTGGGTTTTTATCTAACATTCTTCAGCTATCTCACATATTTTATCAAAAGCTTGACAGCATCATTTTCACCTGATTTCAAAGCAAGCTAAGGTAGTAGCGAAGGAGAAATTTTACTAGAGAATGTGAGACTTCTTGGACTACTGCATGTCTCACCAAAGATCACCACCTGAACAGCAAAATGGATAAATTAGAACTGCTGAAAGCAACTAGGAGTGACATTTCCTGCATCTCAGCGCTTTTCCTCTGAAAAACTTGGTCATCATCTGCCATCCCAGATGGTGTAGTAGACCCACAAGACTACAAGCTGATTCAGGCAGATCACAATACATAACTCAGCATAAAAGCAAATGAAGGAACAAGAGATATGTTTTTCCACTGTGTTCAAATGTGTCTGTTGTATTACAGTCCTGGTCAGCCAGTCTAAAATCAAATAGTTTTCCTTGTCATTTCCATTGTTAAAGTCTTGGTTTCTTTAAGGACTGAATTCTACAAATGAGAATGTAAAGAAGTGGGGAAGATATTGGCATAACTTGAGATGGTCAAATACGTCCAACCTGTCAACACCCAAACACTGTAGTGGCACAGTGGTGTTTAACCAAGAAGATCACTGCAGAAACTTTTTTTCATTTGTGCACAGACTACCCATTACACTTTGTGGTAGCTACAACACAGTACAACTTAGACCTGCCTGATACTTGGGTGACGCCTACTGTGATACAACTTGTATGAGTGCAGTACACACTACTTCTGTTAAAATAGCTGTTAGGGCTATTTGCAGCCTAAAGAGCTTATAAAGTAATTCCTGCACTGTATGCTGCAACACGCATCCAGTACAAATAGACAATTAAACACCTTGAGCCAGACACTTAAGGAGGAGCTACAAAACAACAAATATTCTGGAGAAATTTCTTTCCAGTTTCAATCAAGGCATCATCCACTGTCTAAATGAGGAAAAAACTTCAACTCTACTGGCGAAACAGCATTCTGCATACAATCTCATGCTGTGATCATGCAATGGCCCAGATGGTTCCAGCATAGAGGAAAAACTGAAGGCAGGCTGTACCACAGTATGGAGGTGGACTTTCAAAGACTGTCTATAACTGGCTGATTGGTCTGCTATTTGCTATATCTCCTGCAAAAATGTTTAACTTTGCAACAAAGAACATAGGCAAAGCAAAATTGCTCAGCGAGGGAGTTTAGGACTCTGAGGAACATCGCAGAGTAGGCTTGTCACGCAGAAATAACACTGCCTGGCCAAAACCCAGCTTATTAAGACCATCAGGGGTGCCACGTCTAAGTACAAGACCAGACTAGAAAGTCCATGCTTCATGACTCATGCCCAGCATGGCCATCACTCCACAGACCCACAAGCTGCAGGAGAAGCTCACCCAAGCATACCCCTTCACCTGCCAATGACCTCTAAAGATAATGGCTCTAAGAGCAAGGAAAGTGGTTCTCACTCCTGCCCACTGTGTCATCTGGGAGTCTGTTGTCATTTATGATGGAGTTTGACTGATATGTAGAAATGTTGTGATTGATATCTACATCGCAGTTTGCTTGTTTGTTTGTTTTTACCTAAGGGTCAAAAAATGTTTATAAATCAGGTATTCATCCAGGTATTCTGTTCAAAAGACAGAAGAGACATATAAGCATCAGATGATATTGTGGGAAATTCTGGTTCTCCAAATTCCTTATTTAATATTAATATTAAATATAAATAAATAAATATTAATATCACAATTTAGCCTTTCAATAATTTAAAAAAAATACTGATTTGTTTGTAGGAAAACAAAATGTGCAAAAGAGGATAAAACAAAGATTTTGGATTTACAATCAGAATACTGGAATAGTTGCAACAACTTCCTTAGAAAAAAAGACAAGACTAGAATTTCAATAATGGACACAGGCATAGTGGGATATGTCCTCACATTTTGCAGTGGCTCCCTTCCTCTTCCTCTGTTGTGATCTTCCCCTTACCTCATGTTTTGACCATTTCCTCTAATGTCATTTTGAATGACAGTGAACTCCCAAAATTCCTCCTAGCAACTGGCTACAATCCTCCATCCCTGAACCTCTCCCTAAAGGCTCAGTGCCTGGTGACAGTACTGCTGCTCTGCTTCTCACAGAGAAGGTGAAAGACTTCACTGGCAGCTAAACACCAGTCAAACTGCAAGGTCTGATTGAGTCTCACCTGGAGTCCTTACACAGTGCAACACCTAACTGACCACACAGTTCAGGAGCACATTTCAACCTCTTCATATCTATTATCATTGTCAGTAACTGTGTCAAATTGTGCACAGTCGCCTGTACCCCTGCCTTAATGAGGCCAAGGGTGCTGACCTCAGTCATAACAATGACTTGCTATGAAAAACTGGTGCCAACTCAGTTTAAAAAAATCACAAAAACCATTACTCCACCAACCAGATTTTGCCTGCATATTGATAAGCGGAAAATGCAAAAATATCTGTATTACCTTGGCACCTAAAAAAAGGATCCTGTTCTGACTTAAAAACAATAATACCAAAACTACTCCACATATGTTGTGCCAAAAAGCTTTTGAACCACAGGCAGTGTCAAACTGTTATTAGATATGTTGACATATTATAGGTTGGCAGAAAGGGGGAAAAACAAGGTTAACTGGTTCATATTAAACTATGTGCTGTGAAATGAAGAAGTTATTGGGCACACTAATGCCAAGCATAAAACATCTACTGTATATCTTAATAGCTGTGTGGTTATCAAAGAAAAGCAATATATATTTGTAGTTAGGACCACTAGAAAATAAATCTCAATCACTGATGTTAATGATTATTAGGGGGAATATAGGGTAAAAAATATAGATGTGAAAGGGACTGAGTTTGATTGAATAAACCTCATGTGTAGGAGATACCAAAGCAGTACTTCAATCTGCCAGAAATAATAGTAAGAGAATCTATTTCATCATTTACAGTATATATCACCGGAGAGAATGACATCATCAATCTATCATCATCTTCTACAGTATTTCCTGAGTGTGACCTGAGCAATCCACTGTTTTTGTAAAAGAAATATAATAATTTGCAATCATTATATTAAATTGTCTTGAAAGACAGGATATCTTGTGTTGCTTTTTTGTGTAAGATGTATCTGATTTTGGCTTAAAGTGGGAGAAGCAGAAAAATAAAAAGAAAGTGTGCGACTGCATACATATAAGTGTTGAACTAATACATTAAAAAGGGCATTTAAAAAATGAAAAACAAAATGACTATGTTGCAGAGCATGTGCGCCTGGTTTTGGTTACCATAGAGACAGACGATCCACTGACTGAGTCAACTCAGGGACTGACTGAGTGACATTTGCTCTTTAAGTTGGCTGAGTCCACAGGTCCAGCAGAAATGACTCAACCGTAAAAACAACTGAAGCATGATTGTAAATTACTAATATGTCAAAGGGTTAGTGTTGTGTTGGGAAAATGTCATTAAAGTAAAGAAATAAAACTGATGGTGTACTGAACTAATTGCTTGCTTTGAAGTAACTACAGGAAAGATTAGGATCCAGCAGCTAACCTAGGACTTGAATTTTCACCTGTTACTTTGTGCAAATCACACTCTGCTATAGGATGTGCTCCTCCCTGCTTTGCTAGAGTGTGGAAAGATAAAGGATGATTTAATGATTTTCTCAACTGATGTGATTTGATATATTGGCTGACTCGATGCCTTTAGCTAGTATAACAGGTAAAATCCATTACTCTCTCACCAGCATGATTTATGATAGGTAGTATCACAGCCAAGGGTCTCCTCACAGCTGATCCACCAAAAGAATTTACTGCAAAATGTTACTCTACACACTTCTACTGACTGTACGCCCTAGCCATTGGTGATGTGAAAGCAATGGTCTTTGCTTGGAAACACTTGATAAGGTCATTGGCATTAGAATCAGCTATTCATGTGGGCTACTCTACACAAAAAATTCTGATGGGAGGGTCACACCTAGCACTAAAAGAAATCCCATTAAATACACTGAGATCAAAGAGACTACATTCAGACATTGCCAGAAAGTTAGAGGGTGATATCGACATACTGACAGTTCACACTTTATATTCCTTGTTTGTTCGGTGTATGTTACTAAAACCGGACTTTAGTTAGATTTCTTTGCAGGGGTATTTATATATACTGTTTTTATATAGCAGGATTTTGTGAAGGCTCTCTGTCTTAAATTAAGACAGGCAAATACCTGTTTACGAACTGGCAAACATTCAACATCCCTTCAGCAACTCCAGTACATAATGTATTGGATTTTATTTTACAATATAGCACTTAAGTATTCAGAGGAAGTATCTAAAGTAAAACTGTTAAACTACAGTACCTGATTTCATGGCAGGTGACGATATATATTTGGGATTGGGATGAATGGCTGTTCAGATGCTGCTTATTTATCATTTTACCTTAAGACAGAGAGGAAGACAGCCAGACAGACAGATACTTGATCATATCCCTAACCCTAATCCAAGAATTACTGTCAGAGCCGATTAATTCTGTTTTTGGCCCGAACCTCCATGCACAACAGCTTCATAATCGACTGATCATCACATTCATCAGGTTTATGTTTTATAGACAGTTTGTCAGATGTGGGGTAAAACTGTGTTACAGGCCTGTTTTGATGTGGTTTGTTTTGACGGCCCTGTAGCCTACAGTGTGTGTGGGAACTTAGACCGACATGACTATGTAAAGCAGACTATTAAAATGTGCCTGGTGGTCGGTGGAGTGGCGAGAAACAACACCCAAGACTCTCACTGGAGAGCAAGGGAGATTACCCGTGTGGATGCGCTGACCGAAGATTTTTTCCCCCTTCAACTGAATGCTCTAACATCTAAATATGTAAACTGCCGATTAGTTATTAACATGGCAAGCTATACGTCGGAATTATTTGCGCAAAAATCGTTCCAAATAAAGACCCACTAATAAAGGCAATTAGTATGATGTTTGCAGCTAGTATAAAGAGATGGCGAGAGAGCGATGATACAAATGGATCACATTTTCTGCTTCACATAATCATAATGGTAGATATAATAAAATGCAATTAGCTGATCGCCAGTACAGATCACATTGAAGCGCACTCGTACTGTAGCTGAAGTGCAATGATATGCAGAGTTAATGACTTAATACCATTACTTACGGAGGCTAGACCTCAAGCCTACTCGGATGTGTTTTACTTGCACTGCATCGTCTTATCAATCATGCAGCGCATCATTATTGTAAGTGACAGATCTAGACTGTTGCCTTTCTATCACTGTAGCCTACCCTGTCAACCTGTAACACCAAGCATCTGCTGTATCGGCTCGTATATTGTAAAGTGCAACGCGGACAACTTGTTGTATAAACAGTCTATTTGGACAACGGCCTGTTATTTGACATCACTTCAGACAAGTCGGAAATATTCTCTGAATAAACTTCATTCCAGTCGGAACACACATCTCCAACAACGCATTCAAACCAACTTTCTTGGTTAATTTTGCAGTAAATTCAGTACCTGAGCCAGAGACTTCTCTATGAGCGCTTGTCGCGTTGCCAATTTCGTCCGCAGCTGATGTGTGTCCACCGGTGCTCCCAGAGGCAGGTGTCTAACCCTCAAACCTCCGTCACAGTGCTGACATCAAAATAACTTCAGCAGCCACAAAATCCATTCACAGCATTTATAACTTTCCGCATCAAAATTCAGGATACTGCATCCACCGTCGCCCGGCAGTCTTGTAGAGCGAATGCAGATATCTGTCCGTGGAAATATTTTAAGTTATGAGCGGTTTGTCTTAGATTATTTTATGATAGAGCTGGAAAACGAGGAGGCTCATTCCACAGGGATAGCCTACAGTGTGCCATTTTCAATCCTCAATAACTGATCCCTGCCAAGATTTGCACTCGTTGGCGCATCCCTTTGGTCCAAGTTTCTCCAGCGCTTCCCCTGACAGAAGTAGCCTAAAGCGCACTCTAAGATCGCACTGAATGTCTAAACGATGGCAACATAGATGTTATTTTTGCACCGTTAAAACGAAATGGATAAGCGATAAACAAGAAGGCAATCTGAAGCATTTCCAGAGCGCAAGTGGTGAGATACTGTGGGTAGGTTAGTTGCTCCCCTCTCTCTTTCTCTCTCTTCTCATCAGAGCGTGGGAGGAGGTGGGGCTCCCATCCACCGCAGCACACAGCAACTTCACACTCAACATCACATTATGCCCGGGCTGTCTACCAGGAAATTGTATGATTCCTACAGTTTAAGGAGATCCCATCAAACTGGGTCACCTCAAATAGGGAAATGAACCTTATTAAAGCAATATATCACGCGCTGAGCACCCCCTGTACTCATTTTATTCCTGCTGCAAAAAAACCAAAACATCGGCGCGTCTTTTGATATTAAAATACACTGATTGTGCAACTTGTTTAAATTTGATGTAACAGGTAGCCCTGCGCTGACAGTGTACTTGTTGATATGCATTCCATGTAGCAAAATGAGTGGCCTAAAAATGGATGCTGGTTGGCCACTATTTATTCATTTGGCGCCACCCTCAGGCGGTTATTATAAGTAGTAAGGGAAGTAATACTACATCAGCTGAGGAAATTAGGAGAATCGAACATTGCTTGATGTTAGAGTAATGCACATTATAATGTTGGTGATCTTGCCAGTGAAGGAAATAACTATCACTATAAAGGCAATGCTGTTGGTGTACACTGGAAGGAGCTAGTTGTGTCTGGCATCATCTGCTAAAACTGCAGCAGTGTAATTAACCCCCCACCCCCCTAAAAAAAAGAAAAAAAAAAACAACGAAAAAAAAACAAAACAATGCTTTTGCTCAGGGCTATAAATCAGTATGGCTCAGCAGGGAGCGAAATCCATCCCACGCCACAGTTACTCGCTTCCTTTCTTCCAAAACACTGATGTCAGTGATCATAACTGCTTAAGCATATTCAGTGGACTAGGAGCAATGAGTCAAACGCGGGTTTTGTCACAAAGGAAAGCCTTAAGCAATGTCCTCCGGAGAAAACTTGATTTCCTATCTTCCCCAGCCATTCTGAAGCAAGAGTTTATCAGTGTTTCCAGTCTGTGATCCTTTACTCCTCCCCCATCTCTCATTAGCTGCAAACACACAGCTGTTGGGTTACCTCTCCAGGGCTCCCATTAAGGGTTGCCACTCAGGCTTACAGTGTCCCTGAGCCAATCACATTAGAGCTCCCGCCCACGCACTGCCACTGCTATGCTTCTCTTCACCAACCATACTAATAACATTTAAATATTTTCACAGGTGGCCCATAAGTTCTCTGACAAGAGAGCAGGTAGAAAGACAGGAACAGCAGTTAACATTTATAGGAATACTAATAAAAGGGAAAACCATATATTTAGGAATGTGCGTCAGTTTTGCAATGATGACGGCCAACCATTTGATTCAAATCATTACATTAGATTGGACATTTTTAAAGCCTAATTTAAAGTGAGACTTTATGTCATTGCAAACTATTCAAATTCAGGTTTCTTGTCAGTTAACAGCAATTCAGTTTGATGATGTTTTGCTGTTTAATCAAATATTTTCTTAGCTGTTCAGCTTTATTTTATCTGTAACTACAAATCAAAATAGGAACTTAAGACTGTGACTTACATTGACTACCTGTTTGATCAACTTATCACTGTTTCACTCAGAGGGTCTTTGTTAGGCATGTAGTATTCATATAATTAATTTATCGAAATGCATTTCTTAAACTAAGCAATAGAGACAGACCAAGGCAACGATTCAACAGTGGCATTGTCTGTTTCAGAGATGACAGAGTGTGGGATGAAATACTGCTCCATTTGATGTCTTTATTAGTGGCTGGTCTGTTTGATTCCCACTCACCTTTTCCTAGTGGTCGTATTTGAATATGAGAGAGGCAAACGAGGACAAGGCAAGGGTAATCAGCGCATCAGAGGAAAGGAAGAGAAGGCCCTCAAACTCTCCCAAATTTGCCCAAAACAGTCTGCCCACCATATCTGACCAGCACATCTGAAAGCCAGTGCCCTGAATATCATAGCGTCATACTATTTAAGGTTCTATCTGATTTTGTCAAATCTCAACACATTCAACAAGCATCAGTTATGTAAGCAAGTCTTTCTCAAAAAGAAAAAAAAAAAAAGTTTTTGAGATCCATCTTTATTTTTGTCATTTGATGCCGAAAACTTTGAAGCTCAGCATGCTTGAATGCTCTGAAGGCAGACAGAATGTTATAATTCTAAGCTCATGGTTTGTTTGCTATTGCAGCACAGTGTGTGAATGTGATCTGTATACATTTACATCTATTCTCTTATCACATACCACACCTAGAGCACCTTCTCTACCCTCAAAAAGACATACACACTTTCATTTAGAGAGAAAAGACAAACACAGACACTACAACACGCAGACAGATGCAGATAAACACACTCATAGCACATATAACATGGGAGGATGAACCTAAGGATAGAAACAATGAGGTGAAAGAACAATGAGGTAAAAGAAAACAAGTTAAAAAAAAAATTGCAACCAAAGTTGTCACTTTGAAGAGTAAATCCACACCAAATGAGAGTGGGTAAAAAATCTGCTTCTGCACTGTTCTCTATAGGTACAAATGTTCAAGGATGCTGTGGCTCTGGTCATATCCCAGTCAGTGATGTCACAGCAGGTGTTTTTGACAGCTGATGGAAATCACCCGCTGTGACATCAGGGGTGTGGCCAGACGTGCAGCAACATTTAAGCCCACAGGCATCAGTGCAGCAGCAGTTTTCTGTCATGTGATTTGTTATGGATTTACTCTTTAAATGTCACCACAATAAAAATAGAGTCTGAGATATTTCAGCCACTGTAGAGAAAAACTTCCTTCACCTTCCTTCTGTTTTTTTTTTTTTTTCTCCTCTCGGGCAGACAGAGTTGAAGAATACGTTGCATTCAGATTTGTAGCACATCCACTTGTGGAGCAGGAGTACTTAAAGACGGGTCAACCGAGGGATAGAAGGAGCAGTGTTGTGAAAAGGAAACTCCATGATTCTTGAACTTCAGCCTTGAGAAAAAGAGCCAGCGGTTTATGAAGCAAACTGTGATACACTGATACAAATCTCATTTGCAAATACTACTCATCCCTACTGAAATTAGGTTTGCAGTTACTTATGAATCTATCCACATATAAAAAATGTTATTATGCAGCACACTAGTTGAACTATTGATGGTTTCTAAACATATGCATTGACACAGTGCTGGCATTTATTCACAGAAATCAAAGTGTGTCTGAAAATGGCAGTCAGGGAATACAGCGATGACTGTAAACACTAATGATTTGCAAACAATGCCAAATTTAGATCTCAATTGATGTAGATGTCATCATCATCAATCTACATTCCTCTGTGTTATGGTTTCAGCACATCAGCAGTTGGATCATAAAACCAACTCTCTTTCCTAGTGGGCTCAGTTTCCATTTCCACATAGCTAATATCTGCTTTGGTTCCATATTCTGGTACACGGTTTATGAAACTACCTAATAATGTAATTGACTAAACCAAACTTCGCTTTCAACTGAGCAAATGGTTTCACAGTATTACAAAGAAACTGATTTCATTTTGGTATCACTAATTCATTTCACAACTTTAAACCCCACTCGGTGAGGAGAGTAGGAAGTGAGGATTATTTACAGTATAATGGGTGCAAAGCAGGTTTAGCTTTGTAAACCTTCTTAATGAACTCAGTGGTATATCGTCGTAGAAGTCTGCCAAAATACTAATTACATTGAGTCTTAAACAAGAAAGATGCTAATTTCTAATGTGACAGCACACTAAACACCTAATGCACGTGCATTTTATTTGATTTAATTTGGTAACATGCTTAAGATGTGTCTTAATTTTGCAAATTATATCACAAATCTCTCTTTAAAATTCTCTAAAACCTGTTAATCAGATGTTTTTCATGTCAATAAGAAAAATAGCTCAGGGAGGAAAAAAATCTCTGAGGGTTGACACGATCAAACAACTGAAATGTGTTAACGGACAACTGATTTCCAATAGCACACTGGCATCTGAAGAGATTAAAAAGAGATGTGTTTATAAAGCTGTCAGCACCACATGAACAGCTCATCGCCATTCCTGTCATGAATTAGCTCCATGTGTGGATGGGTGTATGTGTGTGTTTCTGATTGGCAGTTACAAAGGCTGAACAATTTATCCACTATTTCCACCAGCAGCTGTCAATGCAGTTATCACTTCGGCTCATGCACACTTGTTTATCTTTTCCAAACAATATCATAGATGAGACAGGTGGGGAGCTTAGCAGTAAGGTAGGTACTTAAGTGTAAAAAAGGGGAAGGAGAATAAACAAAAATGACAGTCAGTGAGGTAACAATGAGAGCATGAGTGGGAAGAAAGGGGTGTTTAAGGTCATGGTTAAGGCCATACTTACCAATACATTTATTCTTTCTGTACTGCGTGACGTTTGGCCCTGAAACTCTCCTCACAGCATATCACTGCATGTATATGCACACATTTATTTTTTGTTCTGCCTTTGCTCCTAGCTCTTATTAATGAGGAGAGCACACTGCACAGTAAACACAATGGGCTCTCTAGAAAGCAGAGAGTATTAAGAGGTGGGAGGATCCGCATCACTCCTTCTTGTAGAAAATGCAATATCTGAATTTGAAAAAAAAGGTGCTTTGGAAAGAGTTCCTTCATCTTCATGAAATTGGACTTCAAACAAGAACCTATGAATACATATTTAAAATTAATATTCTATGATGAGAATGTTGTACTGCAGGGGTAAGTACTCCTGTTACTGTCATGTAAACATGTCTCTGTGTCTTATACTGGTGCATAATTATCTTTATTCCAGGTTCTGCAGCAGTGCTGGATGTCAGTGTTTCTCTTATACAGTAGGTTGGGGGCTTGCAGAGTGTTTAACAATGCCAGGAGCTGAAGTAGTTTGCATTTCCTTCTTTTGCTCATTGTTTATGTTTGCCACTGGGTTTGGATTATATCCACATGATCCTGACAGTTAGGCATGCAACAACAGTAACAATAACATTTCTGATAGTGAAACAGTAGGCTTTAAACACTCCTGCAGTCATTTGCTGCACAGCACAGCTGCTAACCCCACACCATCTAAAGGAACTGGCAAAAAGAAAGAGAAAGAGAAAGAGAGAGCAAATTAAGCTACTTAGCATTTTGGTCTTGCTTTTTAAAAAGATTAAATTGTGTACAAAGTCATATATAAATTCTATAGATTTGAAAGGATTAGCAAATGGTAGCATTCATCTAGTTTTGCAGTCTAAATCAGGGCTTCGACTAATTGAATTGTGGATCAAGTCATTTTGTCTCATTTTCCAAACTTGTATTTTTCTTATTTACTATGCATTGTGCCAAACCTTTCAGTTGATTACAGCCTCACTCTAATGGCAGTGGAAATGTTTCAAGATTTTATCCTCTAGTTGATGTGATTTTAGGAAAATAACAGTGTTCTCCAAGCTCTTATAATTTAGCCAATTGGATGGTACTGTACCTATATTAAGGCTCATAGCTAACTGAGAAACATCTACAAAGCCTCAAAAGATTATTGAATAGAGAAAAAAGGCACAAGAGTATATTATGAGGTTAACAGACAACACATCTTGCTTAAAATGTCTATTTGCTCGTACCAGTCCAATCCAGATGTGAAAAATAGACAGAGAGCCAGGTAGCACTCAAAAAAATTACAATAATATAAGAAGAGGTTGGGATCCAGCTGTTTTCCTGATTGAACAATACATTTTGGACTAACTATTAATGTTTATTTACAGTAATAGTGATTTTAATATTTGGACATTAATATTTGTCCTGTGCATCATGGCAAAGGCTAAGCTGTCTGAAGTGAGACAGGATTGATCAGTATTTGGTAGAAGCTGAGATACAGAGTTGACTTCCTGTAATTTGCACAGAATGCAGCATCATCCTTCTTCCTCAAATCACTCTGGTAATCATATGACATGCTTGCTATTTTCTATGATGCCATTAATTGTCCTTATTATCTAGCTTTATTACAATTCACGGTTCAATTGTAGATCATCCAAACAGCTCCAATGTTTGAAGCAAATAACTCAACTAGGTAAGTTCACCTGACATTATCATAACCTATGTGCAAAAGGATGCAAAGATGTATACAGAGCAATATATGAATGATATGCTTTTAATATAAACAATTTCCCCATGCCCTGACACCAAATCCAATATGATTGAAATCCAGCGAAAAAAAGATGATGTGTAAGAGTACGTTCAATGTGGTGAGATATAATATTCCTTATAAAACTTAAGACCAAAACGTCTTGGAAATATATGGGTTTCAAGGAGAAAGACACCAGTGAACAGATGAAATGACTCTATATTAACTGTATTGTTATTTTCAATATTAGATGTTGGTAAAATATGGTCTTGCTTCCATGAGTTTAATAATGTTCAAAATCAGATTCAGGCTTTTAAAGTTTGGGCACAGGCTACAGCAGGAAATCACTTTTTTATCATTCTCAAATTATTAAACTCAACTTAATGAACACTGTATTTATAATACATATGAAATAATAAAAAAAAATATGTTTTCCCATTTGGATGCATAACTTGCTTTTTGGTGATAACACTGTAGTCCTTGACAGCAAAACTGATAATCTTTGGGTGCATATGCACAGTACCAAAACATAGAGTAAGCCTTTTGTGCAGCTGGTCATTTAGTTTGGTTTGCATTTAAATCTGTTTTTAGTATCATTCAGCTAATCAGATTGTAACATAAAACAAATTCAATTGTACAAATGAGAACAATTAGTGGTAACACTTTATTTAGCATTTAATAAACACATACAATTTAAAAATACAATATTGTGTAGTTGGAAACAGATATAAAGACATTTTGAAGTGTTCATTAAAAGTCTTTGGTAACAACTATAACTCCTCCTATGAAGCATTTATAACTGGTATATGAAAAGTTAATGGATGCTTGATAACAGTGTATAACATATTTGTATATACTGTATGATAATATGGCTTCAGTAGTTTTAAACACATCTATATATGTAGACCTGCTCTACATGTGTACAAACAGTTAATATGTGCATTATAACACTGTAAAATTGTTCACATGACTCATGTGTTCTCGAGATAACCCAGTCATGTCGTCCAGATAACTCAGTAAGCCTGTAAAATGTTTATTATCGTTAACACAATTTACTATTTTTCTGTCTATTTGTTCCCTTGAGTGTGCCCTATAAATACTGATATATGCTATACTGTATAGATTACTATCAATTACTTATCAGAAGTGTGTGGTCAAAATCCGAAGTTTAAAACTGTTTTTGTTTAAAACTACTGAAGATATATGATTCCAACTGAAAGACAGCTTTTTCAAACTTTCATTAATTGTTAGACACCAGCCAGCCAACTCACATGGAGTAGATTATTATTTAAATTTAGAGTATGTACAGAATTAGCATTTGACATCTAACCTCAGACCCCGTTATTCCCCACAAGGAAACAGTGATCTCACACAGTAGGGAGTGGGGAGCAACGATATTAAGTTTCCCTAAAGGGGATGATAGACTCAAGAGCCTACAGGTGGATGCTGGTGTGGAGGTGGGGCGCATTTGAAACGCTACATGAGCAGCAGCAGCGGCGGCAGCTCCATAGCAGCAAGCAATGCAAGCAGTGTAGTGGCAGGTATGCAGCAAAGTATGAGCAAAGCATTGACGGCTTAAATACGCTGCCATGATTATAAAGGAGCATTGGATATATGTTATAGAGAGGAATGTGAGCGGGGTGGCAGCTTGAGTTGGGCTGCCTGAACTAGCTCACAGACGTCACTTCATTTATGAAAGCTTCAAAAGGGGAAGTTGTTTTAGGCATTAATAAACACTTACAAATGTTTTACTACACTATAGTGAGTAAACCGTATTATTATTATTTATATACAGCTTATGAATGCTTGATAGCGAGAGGTTAAAATTAAGTGTTACCAAGACCCGTACAATATTTTTATTCTTAATCTCTCTTGTTACTAAGCAATTTTAGAATTATATTTTCACTTAAACAGCACCTCAAACAAGTATTACATTGTGTCCAATTGTGACTGCACATCACCATGAATAGCTGCACTTCCTAACCCATTCTATAACAATCTATTATAAATTGAAAAATATTGTCCTTGGCAATACATCACTTTTAATGTTTCTCTTTGTCCAATTCAATGGATGCCTGTTCTACTTCAGTTGGTGTCTAGACAGCTCACAGTGAAAAGGGTTTTTTAACAAGTAATCATTATTTATACTTCCTCTCAGAATACAGGTTTATAAAATAAAGAGTTCAGGAAACACCTACAGTGTTTCATCTGTCAGGCCTGGTGAGACTATTAAACAAGGTCTTCTGAGTCAACATGGGTCAGATCCACAGTAATTGTCAGTGCTATTCAAGTCATGCATAAAGTCCCACTGAATTTTTAAGTGTAATTTAAAATTCATTTTGATTGTAATCCCTGCAGGAAAATACGATCAATGTGCTCTAATGTTGCACTTAATATGGTTATTCTACTTGTTCTAGGTTGTGATTTGGTACGAACTGTGAACTGTTGATTTATGGTACATCTTACGTCTTTATGCTACACCGCAAAACAGAAGGATGATTTGCAGGTGGTGAACATGGTAACAGTAACAATCTAATGCAATCCAATTACCGTGCAGCATAGACCATCTTTGTAAAGCTTATACTATTGCTGAGATTCAGTAAGAAAGGTGTTGATTGGTCTCTGTGGGAATTGTTGACGCTGTTGTTTATAGTGCTGCTGTATTGATTTTGTTTTTTGTAAGGCATTCCTATCATTTTGTTCACAACCTGTAGAATTTGTGGATTATGGATTTTTTTTTAGAAAATGGAAACCTAAGGCAAACCTGTAGTAGAATAGATGCTTATAGATTTTGACTCAACAATTGTCCAAAAATGAAAGTGAAGCTCAATCAGTCCTCAACTTGAATGTGTTAAAATGTGAAACAATGGCACCAGCTATTCCTAAATCCTATTGCTCAAAGAACTAGTAACTTTGTGTGCTGTCTTGTGTCACTAATGGTTCAACCATTTAAAGAAACCGTTTCCCTCTCCTCATTACAAGGCAATATGGGAGACATCCAACACAAGAGACATAAATCCAGTGTTTTTACTATTGATGACTGTGTTAGTAATAAAGCAAAAAGAAATAATATGAGAGCAGGCCTCTAACAGTACATACCCTTGCGGTCTTATAGGGCATTTTGAATGAAAAACATTCAGCAAATGACATCTATATAAGAATATCCACTGGCTGAAAATGAAAGAAATTTTTCTTGCTTTATTGTGCATCCAAATAGCTTCTTGAAAAATACAGAGGCTGGAAGCTGCCAATAGAATACTTTGGGGAAAAGAGAGAAGGCAAAACATCTGGCCTCCAAATTTTAATTAGACTTACCAATGGGATTTCTTCCGTTTTACGTACTGGGATATTTCTTATCCTTGAGGAATACTTGACAGCATGAAATAAATAAAATATAAACTATTCATTTAAAATGGAATACCATTCAAATTAGAAATCCATGTTCATTTATAACTCATATTTGACTGTCTAGAACAGCAATCCTAAAAACCCCACATGCTGCAATAATGGATATCACAAAGATTTGAGTTCACTAGTTTGCACCAAAACGACATATATACCAAGACTTAGACTTGGGGGAAAATCATGATGTCTGAACTTTCACTGTAAACAAGCAAAGCTATTTTGTCAGGTTGTTTGTTTGATTTGAGATTTTATATGCTCAAATTAGTATAGTTCATCTGAAGTGCAACTAGCACTGAAGCAGAAAATGCACTCTTACAGTATCTATAGAAAACACCCTAGAGTGAGTTTATATCACACAGGGAGGAAAACTGCTGCTTCACTGCTCTAAATGGGTTTAAAGTTTGAAACATTAATCTTTCTCCAAGCATTCTTTGTGCAGTCTCTCAGTCACCACTGTACATTGTATTTCAAGACTGACCAGCCCTGCCCTTGCAAGCTCAAGTAGAGCATACCTTTAAAAGGGGAATACTTGGCAAGCCTTACCATTACTTGGGCTAAAATCTGCAGGCCAAGTCCTCTAAGTTTTTTTCCACTGACTTAGGCAAGCTTAGGCATATAGTTTTAAAAGAGTCATTATCTATACCCCTTGTACCTGGCATAGTCTACTAAAAGACTTGATATAAAACAAAGTTTTTAAAGCAGTTATCAGGACTGTGATTTAAGAATATATCAAAGATGTCTGATGCTTTAATGGGCCTAACTTTTGAAGCTGAATTTAAAATGAATTTTGCTAAGAAATGATTGTATATATCATTGGTGTTTGTTTTGACTTGTGTATAATTGTCATAATTGTAATAAAAGTTTTATTTCATTTCTGCAGGGACTGTGGCCCCATATTAGTGTTCTCCAGGGGCTGTGACTTTTTGGCTACAACTAACTGGTGCAATATGTGGGCAGGCACTAAAATAGTAATGTCAATTCCACTGGCAACACAGGCAGTTAAGCAGTTGGGAAGCATGATTCAAGTCACGGGATAAAGTACGGAGTACTGAGGTCACATGACTACTTGTTAATTTTGACATAGAGGCCATTTGCCATCATCACAACTGGACACATGAAAGAGAGACAGTTGACAGTTGTTAGAACTTCTTTCTTTAATGTGGGTTGAACATAGCACTGAATGTACAGGAGCACCAAATCACTCAGTGGGTGTTGAAATAACATGAAGAAATTTGAATTTAAAGATCCCCTCCAGACATGTTTGAAGACCTAAAAAAATACTCTGTTTCTGTTGCTTTTGTCTGATAGGATTTTAATTGGGAATCAGTGACATTAGCATACCTGACTAGCTTCCAAATTACAAGTATAGTACAAACTTAATTGCCCATCGGTTTTATATATTGAGTGTTGTAAAGGCACAAACATCTTAAATCACTAATGCAAGGCCAGCTTTCAAGTGGCACTCAGTATTGCATAGGAAACAACCTTTCAGAGGCCTGAAGTTTGGACACTGGCTGTGTCCGAAATTATTTCCACACTCATTCACTTTTCCTTATATAATAGACAATCAAAAATTTACTCTATAGTGATTAGTAAATTGAGATTTTGAAAACATACTAATCATCATTTTGCATCATCACCGAAAGATGTGGAGTTACTTGGTAATTTTTGAATACATAAAATGTGGGGTATTGCATTGTGGGATTGTTAGAAGAAAGGAGTGTGCATGCCATAAACACTGCTGTTTTTCATCTTTGTGTAATTTATGAGGGCACTATACAGCGGTATACACAGTAGACATACCCAATTCAGAATTCAGACACTCATAAAATGGTGAAAGACAGCACACTATACAGTAAACAGAGTGATTCCACAGACTACCATTGTTAATTGTAGTATCATTATAGTTTCTATTTCTTCATACAAAATCATCTTAAGACTCATCTTAGACTTCTAACTGAAGATAAAGAAAACTTTAAAAAAAACTGACCATAAACTGTCAAACAATGATTAAATAGTTATAGAAGAGTAAGATGATTTGATTATATATAAGTTTCTCTGTGCATAGACATCTAATGATGAAACTAGAGGTGCATTGACTTCTGTAAGCTCCCCAGGTGGGATGTTCTCAAGGCCTGGAAAGCAAAGACTGAATTGTCTTTGGTCTTTAGTCAAGGCTACAGAATGGCCAGGGGGGTCCTAAGCGCTCAGGTTACATACTTGCTCAGGTTTAAAGATCAGAGATACCTTTACTCAGACATAGCATAGTGTTAAAAGAATCAGTTCAACCTAAAAATCACTAACAACAGATACATAACACCAACAGACAAGCACACCAGAGAAGGTAAATTAGAGGTAGTATGGGCTGACATGTGTTTAGTCTTCTTCAATAGCCTAGCAGCAGATTTCACCGCAATCTGGAACCATGCCACATTGGACTGAGACAGGAGAGAGGTGCATAACAGTTGTTGAAAAAGCTATAGTGATAGTGGTGGCGTTGGCTCACGGAACATATGATGTGGTGCACATTTTAAACACAGGATGCACAGATGCTGTTCCAACTCTTTATTACTGCAATCAATGGTGGATTGAATGGGTGAACAGTTGGATGTTTTTTCTATACAAAGGAAACATGAAATGAAAATGTTAAATAAATTAATTTAATAAATTAAGTTATCATTTGAACTTACATCATAAATGCATCCACAATCTAGCATTTCTCTTCTCCTTGTTTAACACAGGACTACACAGGAATCTAACATAATACAATACAAAACAATCTTTCAGATAATACATACCATACCAACCAAACAGAATATCATATGGGTGAAACATCCATATTGAAATTCACATCTTTGTTCTGCATGCAGTGGTTTGGAGGGAAAAAAAGAGGAGTCACAGGCCTTTGGGGTGGAGTTATATAACATTGTGGGAGGGTCTACTCAGGAGTGTCAGTCTATGCAGAGGAACGTGGGGTGGAGACTTGTGATTAACAGTTGCCCCCCAATATTTAAGATGTGTTTTGAGTGTGTTGTTCATGTTTTATACATGAATGCTGTATAACGCCTTCATGCCAAGATGCAGACCTGGCAAAATGGATGAATGGATAACAACTACAGCAAACTGTAGCCCTTTTAACTTCTGGTCTTTGTCTTCCAAAATGAAAAAAATTGCTTTATCTCATGGTCAAAAAAACTGTTTATTCGAGCTGCTGGTTTATGTAATAGTCTAATTTGTGATGTAGTAATGGAACAGTGAGTGGTGTATTTATTTTGATAAATATTCTAATTGTTCCTGTCAGCTAACTTAAAATTAAAAATCATGCATGCCTTTTAATGAATTTGTGAATGCAGATGAGGCATTGCATTGTATATTCTGGATGTTTGTGTAATTAGTAGTTATAATTGTGCCAAGAGGACTTTAACACTTGAGAAAATGTTTCTGAATAAAATATGACAATTTAATGCTAGCAGACATATGGAGCACAGTATAACAATATTTAAAAGCTACAATTATTGAGGCATTTGTGCATCACTGCACTGTGAATGTGACAGACCAGACATTGTAGTCATTTTAAAATAGTTTTGGTCCCCTCCAATTTCAACAAAGATGACAAGTTTATCACACTGGTTGCTTTTGTTTGACATGAGAAGCACATTTTTGTTAGTTTCAAATAGTTTCATTTAATTTCTCATTAATTTGCAATATGACATACAGCAGTCAACAGCAAAAGAAAGCAAATTTACCAGAATTTCCGCTACATCAGGAAAATAGACGTATATCAATACAATTATCTGTAAGAACTTAATTTTCAGTGTTTACAGTACATTCATAATACAGAACAAGCTAACATCCTAAACACAATTTCAACATAACCATAAAAACTGTTACCTGTTAATAAAAAAATATATATTTTTCCCTTATTGTTAGCTATTTCCTTGCTTGTTCATTATTTTGCCTCCAGAAATTCAGTGCTGCCCAATTTCTTTTGTTTGTCTGTTTTATTTTGTTACCACCATTTGTAAGATTTCAATAGGCTTTTTCCTGTAGCGTCAAGCTGGTGGAATGTTAAACTACATGTTATATTAAAAGGAGTCATTTTCAGTGACAAACCCACAAAGAATTTTCACCCATCTCTGCAATCGCAGTGAAAAAGCTCAGATAAACCCACTGGACACTAACTATCCATAACCAAATGGCAGACAAAGTTAGAGAATAGCTGCTGAACTTAGTGAAGCAACTATGACCCAGTAATGTTTCTCCCGAGTTGGTGAAGATCAACACAGTGCTAGAAGGAGAGAGAGTACTGAACCAACTTTCATCAGATTAAGTTAATGCTAATGTTTCTCCATGTGTCCTGGATTTGTAAAGGCAACTGTTTGCTAATACATTAGCTACAATGACTTAATGTGTGAAACATGTTTGATTTTCTACCTCCATTAGTGAAGCTCAAGTGGCTTATAGTGATGACTGAATTAGTAGCATTTCTTTTTTTAAAAGAAGCAAATAATATATTTTCAAAGTTTCTGTGGTTACAGACCTAGAATTGACCTCACGTTAAGCCTGACATTGGTAGTCAAGGGGCTCTTGGAAATTTGCATGCACAAATACTGAGGACTTATGTATTCTGAGCAATCTTGATAATGATCAGGCAAAGCAATGTAGAGATGTGGCTCACTTCCTCTCTCTGGAAAATTGCTGCCAAGTTAATTTGCATGTCATAGACAGACTTCTGTTGATAAGCTGTGTTAGGGGCATCCAAACTGTGTCTCCTTTAGCATATGGTGAGGACTGGATCAGGAAAAGAGAAATGTGTTGACATCTAATCTCAATTGCCTCCACTGTATTGAATGTGCTCAGGGAAAAACAGAGGTTTGATATATTAAAATGAAAGTCAAACTTTGGACAGATGGTGACACAAGAGGAACTGTTGTTAATGTGCACATAAGTTGTGTATCCACTAACTGTAACTACACAGCAAACTGAGAAGAGTTACATTTTTGGTGTTGGTTAAATTGGGCAAAAGTAGAGCTAATTATATTCTAGATAGTCCTGTATATGTAACTCTCAGTTGACAAATTTGGTGGCAAAACTGAGTGACAAAATGTGTCTGCAGACTTTTTACCCTGGTTTTAACTTTACATTGTTCGGTAAGTAAATGAGGTATTTTCTGTTTTCAAACGTTATGTTTTGATATTGACATTTTTCTTCTGACATCTGACCTTTTTTCACTGGTGAGCCACCATTACATTACCTGTCAATCTAACTCATAGGCAAGCCACCTGTGTATTACTGGCTGCAGCCTTTGTGAAAATTCTAGCATGTGATGCTGATCGAACAAAAGAGGTGGAACTCAACTGCAAGGGCAATGCAGCACCCAGACAGTGCAAAGGATGCACACGCTAGAATTATCTTGTAATTCATCTTCAAAAAAAGCCTTGCTTATCAACATTGACTTGTCCAGCAGCAAAGTGCAACATGGGTATTTGCTAGACCAAAACACAATCTCAAAAGTGTTACCTATGTGTGACTACAGACAGAGCTATAAAAAGATCGGGGTGACGAATTTATCTCCACAGTGTTGTAGTGGCCTCTTGCTCAAGATGCTGGTGCTATCAAAGCTTGCTTATCGTTTATAATATTTGAGTTATAATGTTCTTTAAAGTGTTTAGTGTCTTGTATTTAATTCGGTGTTGATATATTGCTTGTTTTCTTTAGTTTGTGTTTTTTGCACTGATAACACAGTTTTGTAGTTAAGAACTTTATTTTATTTAGTGTGTGTAAATTCTTAGGTGCCCTCTATGATATAAAATTAAAACTTTTCTGTGTCTAAGGTTCTCTTTAAAAATGGCAGATGCATTTATGTCTTCTCCTGACATTTCTTGCAGTAAGTTACTTACATTATAGAAGTTACATGAAATTGGCTCACACTGACTATTCATTTATTCACTTTAATTACACTTGGCCAGAGGAATTGTGCAGAAAGCTAACCTCTCATTAAATTACTAAAATGCATACAGATGCTGACAAAGGTGGAATATGGAGGAGTCTAAAAATACATAAAAGTTCTACAAAGTGAAAACTGCGATTTCCTCCAGTTTCTTCAAGGTTTGTATCCATATACATTTTAAACTAAAATTAATCACTCAAAAAGGTCAATTTACAAGCCTAAATTACATGATTGATACAGTAGCTTAATGTAGTTTCTTTTTTGAGTTTTTCAGGGTTCCCACACATTTTTACCAGTGAATTTTCAAAACTTTTACATAACTTTTCCATATTTTTTCCATGACATTATGCAGTTTAAAATAGGTAGGTATCATAGGACACAATATACAAAATATACACAATATACAACCTGCTATACAAGTATGTGAATAAGGAGGAGACCACTAGTAAACTTGCCTCCATCACAAAGTCCAAGAGACTCTGCTGTTCAGCCAAAGAAAAGAAAACAAGTCTGCTGGACAGTGAAAACCAAATTGATTAGAAACTAAGAGAAGTGAAAGAATGTGAATACCCACTTAGCAGGCATAGTTTAATTTATTTTTAATTACCATATTTAATTGTTGTAAATGAAGAGGAACATAGCCCATCTCATCAGGCATTACTTGAACAGATTCTCCATGGGAATGAACTGATATACTGACTGTTGTTTGTCTTGTGGTGCTCCTGTACCAGACAAATGGTGCAATTTCAATCATTTGGTGCATTATTGTACCTGTTAGGAAGTTAGATTATCACTGTGCTTCCCAGGATTAAACACAGAATTATATTTGTTTATTTTATTGATTCTTTCTTTAAGCAGGGGAATCCTGCACTTAATGTGAAGCACAGTACTTAAAGGCAAAAATAATTGCTCAGTGAATGAAATATTCAATGTTCTGATAAATACTTCAAATTAGAAATGCAGTATCTGGTTATGTTGGTCTCTAAATAAATAAATGCCATCTGTAACTTGAGTATTCAAATATTGTAGCACTTGGTTATTTGTTTGAAAGATCTGTATACTCTGGAGCGGTGGTTTTTTGAAACATACTACTACAACATAATACTAACCTGTAATTTTTTCTCTTGCCCTGCATCCATCCCGGAAGTAAATTGAACAACTTCCAACTTACATTAGGCCTGTCTATTGATTGCTGCACAAGGTTCTTCATTCTGGTTTCAGAGAACATATTTTGCATCCGCTCTATGATTTCCTGGGCAGTTATGTCCCCTTGGAACTCCAAGCCTACATACCAGTTTTCACCTACCCCCACCAAGAAAAGCAATTTGAAGTAGGGTGCAATTCCAAATGTGGCAAGCTATGCGCACTTTTTTTCTCCACAACTATAGGGGACACAGCAACAGTGGCTGCTATTCCGCTGTCAGTAAACATAGCTCTGAAAAGCTCACCTGTGTTAGAACACAAGCTATATGAATAATGTGAGTCCATCATCTTCAGTGCCCACATAACTTCAGCCAAATGCAAATTATTGGATACAGCAATGGATTGGTTGAGTGTTGGTTGAAGTTGTCTCACAGTTATATTGATGCTTGTTGTGCTGTTAGAAGTGGTAACATCATCTGGCCTGGCTACAGCAGGCATGAAAAATGTGCTGACGCTGGCAGTCTGTAAAGTGGCCTTTTGGTTGTCTCGATGCTTTTTCCCTTTGGCATTGCTTATTGTCGTATGCATATATGTAAGTGTGTGTGTGTTTGTGTGTGTGTGTGTGGGTGGGTTTTCTGTGTGAAAGATATGAAGGGGAGAGAGAGCAAAAGGGGGAGACAGTATTAACCAAAGAATGAAAGAAACATAGCTACAATGCAATTGGAGGGCATCTCTGGTTGGGCTCTACAGTGAAAGAGGCACCTGGCTGGATGTGGGGCAGGTCAGGTCAGGACAGCTGGGTCAGGTCTTTAAATGAGATAAATGAGTTGTTTTGAAATAGATGGTGGAGATGTGTGATTCCATTTTGTTCCTATGTATTAAAGTGAGGGGGAGATTTGTTGAGCTGAAAGTCCGGGTTTTGCCAGAGGAGGGTGTACATGCAAGGAGTCAGTTGTGATTTGCTAATTTTGAGTGTTTTCCACCAAGCTGTCAAAGTTGATGAAATGAGTGGGTTTCTGAAACAATTGTGATGTTTGATGTTTGAGCCAATGAAGGGTAAATCAGAGATTGTTATGTTATTGCATTCTGCTTGTTCTAATTGAATCAAAAACATAAGAGCCAAGTTTGAGTGGATCCGTTTAACGAGATACTGTAATTGGTTTGCAAGATAGTAGTGAAAAAAATCTAGGCTTCATTGAGTTTATTTTTCTGTAAAGCGGAAAGACTGATTTTGGGCTTTTTATTTTTCCAGCATAAGTGACATATGACAGAATTCTGTGACTGGAATCATTTAGTTTTAGGTTTATCAGAATGATTGAAAAGAGGTAATTGATTTATGGGAGAATTTTCATCTTGGTGGTTGCTATTCATCCGGTTAGAGAGAGGGAAAGGTTAGACTATCGTTTTAGATCATTGCTGATTTTTTCTAATAGTGGGGTGAAATTGAGCTGAGTTAACTCCGACAGTCTGGAGGAGATATTAATCTGATATTACCAAAGGTGAAAGAATGGTGTGTGTCATGACTTGCAGGAGTCAATGAGTTCACTGAGATAGGAAGAACAGTTGGTTTGGACCAGTTTACGGTGCAGTTTGACATTTGTGAGAAGCTGTTAATGAGATTAATTACTTCCTGCAGTGAGTTTTGTGGATCTTGAAGATAGGTATGAAGATACCGTCAGCATAAAAATTAATTTAGTGTTGTACGTTTGTGGCAAAAATTTATTTTATTTTATGGTTTTGTTAGATGACACAAGCAAGGGGTTCAATGAAAGTGGCAAAAAGCAAGGGAGAGAGTGGGCATCCCTGTCTGGTGCCCCTGTGCAGTGTGAACCTTTGTGATGTGATCCCATTAGTGGTAACAGCAGCTGTGCGTGTATTATATAGTGTTTTTATCCAGTGAATGAATGACTCTCCAAAACCGAGCTATAGTAAAACAGCGAAAAGGAAAATCAAGGTTACTTTATCATATGCTTTCTCTGCATCTAGTGAAACTATACTTGTCTTTGCTTTGTTGCTTTATGGAATGTTGATTACATTAAAGAGTCTTCCAATGTTGTTACTGGACTGTTGTTCCTGGATATAGCTGGTTTGGTCATTATGGATTAAGGATGGAAGCATTGTTTCTAACTGGGATGCAAGTGCCTTGGTGATAATTTTGGGTGGTAGAGTTGGGTCCTTGTCCAGTATTAATAAGACTTTTATAGCAGAAGTGTTCACCTTGGGGGGAAACTGACCTTTGTGTTTAATTTTGGCTACCATTTTAAAGAAAAGTGGGCTAAGTGTCTGCCATAAGTGTTTAAGGAATTCAGCAGGGAATTAATCTGGTTCGAGTGCTTTATTATTAGGCAATTGTGTAAGGGCATTGTGTAGTTCAGAAAGTGTTAATGGAGCATCTAAAATGTCTGCATGATCTATGGATATTTGTGGTAATAATACACTATCTAGAAACGAGTGAATAGTTGTTGGGTTGGGATTATTTTCAGGAGAATGCAGATACCTATAAAAAGTTTGGAAAGTATCATTTATGGCTTGAGGAGATTACATATAATTCCCTGTGGAATTCTTTGCTGCTGTTATGAGTGATTTCTCTTCACTACATTGAAGTAGATTTGACAGAAATTGACTTGATTTATTACTTTGTTCGTAGTTCTTGTATCTCAGATGTTGGAGGAAAATTTTTTTTTTGTAGGGCTGTTGTCTGCTGGTCGACTAGTCGATTAGTTGGTCGATATGCTCTCGTATGACTAAATTGTTATTGGTCAAATAATCTCCATGTTGATTTCATAAGGAGAAAAGTCTCTTCTTTAGAGAGGGATGTTAGCTTTCCTTAATTCTCCCCCTCTGCTATGCGTTAGTCTCGAATCACACACTTCGAGCCACTATTTCTAAAAAATATTTTTTATTTCTATTATCATTTAAAGGCCTTATTATTCTTTTTCTTTGTTATTTTATGCTTTACCATGTATTCTTAATACGTTTAGCTTTTAATAAAGGTCTTCATTTATCTTAAGAAGTCATTGTTGTGGTTTCCTTTGAGCACAGCAGATAGAGGTTACTGTTTTGAAAAGAATTTACATGGTGGTTTTATGGTCTATGGTTTTATGTGACTGATTAATTGATCAAATTGAGAATTAAATTCAAGACTTAATGTTTCCTCCGGTCATTAAAGATTTCACTTAAAGGAGGTTGTGCCCTGATTATAATGAGAATTTTAAATTAATTAAAGTAGATTAACTCCTACAAGAGTGTTGTTTTCCAGTATGCCAGAGATGATCAGGTTGTTGTGCATAGTCTGTGTCGGACTGTCCAGTATTGATACTTTCATGTGCTTATTTTTGTTTGTCAGGATGTCCATTCGTTTGGTGAGGATTTCAGCAGTGGTTCAGAAGGAGTTGTTTTCTCTTGGAATGTTTTCAATCTGGTTGTGGGAAAACTTGAATGTCTTTTATTTCAGAGTGAAGTGTAACGAGCAGGTCAAGTTTTTGATTAATGGATTGTTAAACACTGACCTCAATGTCAGTTGCAGATCATCCATGTCTATGGCAGAGTCTGTTTTTTTTAATCTTTTGGCCAGGTTTGTTTTGTCGTCTGAGAGGTTGGCTGGAGTTGCTGTGGAAGTATCCAGTGTGTTGCACTGCAGGTAGTAGGGATCAATAAGGTTTTCCAGGTCCATTATATGATCCACTTTCTTGATGAACAGGTCTGGGTGTGCGATGATAACAGTTTGTGTGATTTTGGTTAATGTATTCTGTGATTTTGGTCTTTGCAATGCTGTTTGTTGTGTTGACAGTAGCCAAGGCAGCTAGCAGTAGTAGGTTGCCATGATCTTGCCTCCTTGTGCAACGATCATTACGCCATCCCGATCCCTTCCTCCAGTACTCAGAGTAAGAGAGCATAAATTGTTCCATATTGTTATATGTTTTAAAATGTTTATGTGGTGTACATTCTATTTTTTTTTTTTTTTTATTTTAAATTAGTGTTAAGGAACACATATAATTAACACTGTGGTGTGGACCCATATAAACACTGAAATCAATTCTGACAGTGTTCATTTAGGTATGTTGGTTTAGCTGTGTAATGCAAAAAGGTAATCTATAATTTTGATTATGATTAGGAAAAGCAATGCAGAGAAATGGCTCAGTTTTAAACTCTTTCATATTTTACATGTTTGCATATCACATCATATCATAACAGTTTGGATTATCAAAATTCTGTTCATTAGCCATAATACATGTCCTCCATATGTTTGCTCTTCCATATAGTGCATTAATGATATCTTTTATAAAGGTTATTTTGACAAATGGGTTGCCAAATTGAAAATTCTAGTTTGCATATCAATTGCAAGGATTGTCATTATTTGAAAATTTGTCATATTTAAGGGAAAAAAGGCAAGGGAAAAAGTAATGCATGTTTGCTGAAACCAAGGCCAGCTTTTGCCAGTGTGGCAGATGGGCTCTACAATTGTAACTCTACATGATTTACAGGCGACAGAGACATAGAATTAAAATGGTTTCAAGAGGCTTTTCTTTGAAAGGGTAAGGATGATGGTACTCTAGCTTTTGAGTGAGAATGAATAATTGTGACTTTCAGTGCTATCCTGGGTGAACCTAGGGGATACAGATGACGTTCTGTGAGCAGCAGTCTTTTGTAATCCTTTGCTGGAGTCCTAAACCACCCATTGTGATTCTTGTACCAGGATGTTTGAAGGCACCAGTCTGTTCCACAGGGTCACGGAAAAGGGTTCAGACAGGTAGTTATTTTTAGATGTTATTTTGCAAAAGATCGTTTAGCAACTCAGATAATCATATCATGAACAGAGAGTCATGTTGCATGGTATTTCTATTCAGGTGTAGAAAAATTAAAGCATTGGAAATCATATTTTTAGGCATTAGATATCATGGAGATTTTGAACTCCATTACTATGAGAACTGTCACTCTGTGCTGTTTTGAAGTAGACGCCATGATACAGAGGAAATGAGAAGCTTTTCATGTTTAATTAATAATGCTAATGAAACTTAATTAGAGCAGCTTATGAAAAATGCATTCAAATGAGAGATGAGCTTTATCCTTAAATAACAAGCCTCCTGTGCTGGATTTGGTGTCCTATTACATGCTAATTAGACTGCACTAGGGACTGTTAATGAGCATAGATCATTTCAATCTTTAGCACAGCAGGGCCCCACCAACTGCTTATGACCATATATGTAGAAATCTCTTTCCACATGTATATACAGAATTGGTTCATTGTTTGTAATAATAGCTGGAACTCTATCAGGTCTATTGTTATTATCCACTGGATAATAGATGGTTCACTGAGTATTGCTTATAGATTGGAAATCTGAAATTGTTGGTAAAAATATATTGTACATGGACTCAAATCAGTGGTTTGCCAATAATGTTTCCCTCTAACACTTAAAATGAATTGGGAGTTTATTTTGTATTCCAGATCTAAATTACATTTTTATTTACTAGCTGTTACAGTGTGCAGTGGACCAATGAGTGATAAAACAGCTTAACTGACTTTTAAATTTTCAATTTTGTAACCATGTTACAAAGTTGTTTGTAAACATTTTTTTTTTTCAAATAAAAGGTTGAATATAAATTCACTTACTCTTGTTTTTGTGGTGTAAAATCCTTTGTAATTTCATCTGTTTTAATTGATGACTTACATTTGCTGCACTGAAAACAACTTGAGACTGATAAGTGCATCATACATAGCCCCAGACCATTTGGGCAATCTACAATCCTCTGGGAGTGTCTGTTAAAAAGACCTTGCAGACTGCAGGCTATCAGTTCAGTTTACAGATCTGGAGAAAAAAAAATCTTCAAACAAGCTTGTACCCTTCATTTGGTGTTCACTGAATCCCATCCAAAAGTACATTTTCAGATATGTAATGTAATTTTTATTTTTGCATGCAATTTTGTATGTTCGTCATGTCAATTATGCACATTTGGTTTTCTGCACTTTTATCTAAATGTAAAATGTCAAAAATAATAGATATGTAATGCTAAAAAGCATATCTATTGATGCATGCTGTGTGCTGAAAGTACATGGATGGTCTTTATGTAGAGAGACAGTGGTGAACTGTCACAGTGTGTGTCATCTCCAGCTTTCTAACAGCTTACTAACATCACAGCTCAATTGTTGAAAATGTCTGTATACCCTGCAGGTAAGGGTCTATTAAATCCTCCTACACTGTGATCCTGCTCCTACGCCTGATTCTATCTCAACCTGTAAGGCTTTTGGTCAGCAACACCTATTGCAACTTACTTCTCCTGAATTCCAATAAATTAACCCTTGAAAAGGGAACAAAGCAATCCTTGATTCTATAGCTGTGATATATGACAATTCATGCTAGCTGATAAATGATCAAAGAGAGATACGTACACATAAACTAATTAAGTATATAACCGGTGCCTCTGTGCTAAAGAAAGAGAGGGGGTTGGATGAATGGGTGGATGTGTGCGCTCTGTTTTACACTGTCAATTTGGCAGACGCCTGCAGGGGCTGGTGTGTTGCCATGGTGATATGAGCAAGGCATGAAAGAGCAGCAAGGTTTGCCTAACAGGACCAGTCTCATAAGGACTGATAAAATGAGAACCTTTCTTTAAGAGTCTCACATACACTATATGCCTGTTCAACACAACCCAGAGTGTTCCTCTTAAGCACAACACAATTTACATTATAATTGAATTAGCCCTTCCTCTTTAATGCTTGAATCAGTTTAAAAAATGCACTTTTATTAAGATAAAATTCTGCTTTCAATCAAGTATTCAACAGCTATTATGCTAATATTTCATTTTGATATCATATTATAAAATTTGTTGCAAGTTCTATCAATGGCCATATGTCATCAATGGAAAAAAATCTGTACCAAGTGTACCAGGATTCTTCTGAGTAAACTGAAAGTTGTAAATACATACAACTAATTAATTGTAGGCCTGACTCGTGTCTTCAGCAGAAGTCTTTCATGATTAATACCTATTGCAGGTAATATCTTGGGATACTAGCAGTAAAAATTCAACTATGAATGTCTGTAAGAAATTTCATAGTAAATCCATCCAATAGCTCTTGAAATATTTCAATGGTGGATCAAGCAACCGACTGACTGACAGACCCACAGAGCGACATAGCCATCCCTAGACCCAGGATGCTAGTGTGGCCTTTGCAGAGTGGGGTTAAGATCTTCAGGGACAGATAGTGTGCCGTGAAGCTCCATGTGGATTACACCCTCCCAGTCAAGCTACTCACTATCAGATGAAAAGAAGCAGCTGAAGCGACTCCATGCCTACATGGCTGACTACACCCTCCATAGGCCAACAGTGGGAGTGTGCAGGGGCAAGGAACACATGGCACAGTGAATAAGCCATTCCACACAGGGAGTAAGGGGGAAACATGAGTCACAAACAAATTAGCGTGTATACACATCCAGACGCTATGCCAAGTTTTGGTCACACATTGGCCTGTACTGTTGAAATACAAGCTGAATAGAATGTGCAATTCCATTTCCAGGTACTGGGATAAAAACAGGATTTATAATAAAAGACAAAGCAGCATGTCACATCCACTTTTAAAGTTTATAATGATGAAGGGCATGAACTGTACAGTATGTGAGTGATATTTAAGAAATAAAAATTGGTATAGTCTCATGTGGGAATTCCAAAACAGATAAATAAGAGCTTATGATTGGGATAGTTAAAGTAAAGTCCAAGTTGTGTTTTTGTTCATCTTTCACGGTGACTGTATTGGACAATGTAAACATTCCTGTCAGATTTGTATTCTTGATTTCAACTGTTGGCATTTGAGTGGATCTTAAGATTGCCATTGTCTTTTTTTCAGATGTTTGGACTGGATATTGTTACTGTTTCCTATCTTTTAATTTTCAAATATTGCATTGTCATAATCATTGTTACCTGCAGGTGATTGTCCTTTGTTTGTTTTATTTTGGTTTTAATCACATGCATTTTCAACCAGCAACCTTTGTTATTCAATTAATCCTTCAAGTAATTCCAGTATGCTCTTTTGTGCGTGTGTCATTGTGTCAATCCCTGTTGTTTGGCTCTTTGCTTTTATCACGGCTCAAATACTAGCTTGTTGGAGTGTGAAGGTTTTTCAACCGACAAGTCATTAACCATTACTAATTGTTTTGATGCAGTGTGTTCTGGTGGTTCATTTTTCTTCTTTTTCCTACACATGGCACACTGTCAGCTACGTGCATTTTAACAATGTAAATTGCCTTTCTGTAATAGTCTTCCCCACATCAGGTTAAGGCTGTATTACACTCTAAATAGGCTGTAGCATATCTCCTTCCATCTTCTGGACATACTATGGAACAATTGACTGTTTACTGTTCTCATTAGTGATCTGATACGCTCCAGTCATTATTCCAGCTGACAGGTCAGTGTACCCTTTGGGTGAGCCTGATTCGTTTTCATGCGTGAGCCCAATCATTAATTCTACCAGCAGACATGGCCCACAGCGTTAGAAAATACAGAATAGTGAGTACTTCACGCTGCCTTTCAGCTCCCTATGAGACCCGTAATTAAGAACTTCCGACCAGGACAGATTCACTGGAGTGGCCTGCTAACTCAGAAATACAAACACTGATGAAATCTCTTAAATCAAAGCCAAAACAAGGTTTTACAGACTTGTCCAATCTCAACACTGCATATGAAAGATCCAAGTCTGTTCACATTATTAGCAACATGAAAAGTCTTAAATTGGCCATTCTGGTACTCAGTATTGATGGACAGGTGCATCAAAAATGATGGATTAATCATCCTTAACACTTATAGTAATGAATCACACATCCGTAGTTTGGATGCACCTTACAAAGACTGAGGACATTTGTACTCCAATGTTTCAACTCCACAGCCATCATCCAGAAGGAGCTGTATCACACTGAACCACCTTCTTGTATCAGCTATTTTCAGTTGTGTGCATCCAACCAAATCACCTGTCACAAAAGTAGGAGAAATCATCTGGACTTATAAACTGGTCTAAAGGCTCCAAATGCTTCTGATATTCATTTTTATTAGAAAAGAGGAAATGAAGGCAGCACAAATGTTTCAGCCTCAAGTGTTCTCGACTGATACTTACACAGCCTATACTCAGACCAAGTACATGATTCACATATGCACACACTGACAAGGCATATTTTGGCCTTTTAGCTTGTTGATATATCATGTGTTCTCAGTTAGAGTTTGGGATTTTAAAAAAATATATAAAAAACATGAATCAGTTAGACAACAACTCACAGAATACATTTATGTAAGTTATACAGTATGAGAAGTTATGCTTAATAAAGACAAAGACTACAATGGCAAAGCAAATGTTGATTTATATTATAATATATTATGACAGTGTTATACAAGATATAAATTGAATAATTCTAATAGAACAAAACTACCACCTGTTTCTAAACAATATGTAAGCTGTTTTGTTAGCATCTCTGATGCTCTAATAGCATTGATACGATAAAACACCAAATTTATGCAATGCTTAATTCAAGAACTTCACTTAAATTCATAAATTGTGTTTTTAAAAAAAGTACACTTGCTATTTTTACATCACTCACAGATTTTTAAGTTTTCCTTTGCACCTCCTCTTTCACGGTTGGATTTCTCTTATGTCTCTGCCCCCCTCAAATTCTCAGTTTCCTTTCACTTATTGTCTTGTTGCATCTCTTTTTATGTTTACCTCTTGTTATTCACACTTCTTTATACATGCTGGTTGTTTGTCTCCAATCTTCTGCTACCCTCCTCTTAGTGTAATATTCTGCTCCTCTACCCTTTAATTCCTCCTCTTTTGTTTCCTCCCATTTTATTCTTCACCTCATATCTTTCCTCTTTCCCTTTCACTCTTGTAATCCCCATCTCCATCCTCTCCTATTGTGTCTCTGTGTTCTTCTCATTTATTCCTGTCCTCCAGCTCTTTGTGTTCATTACTATGTTCCTAATCCTGCACTTCCTTTGCCCATCCTCTCAACTCTTTACATCTCTTCTTTATTTCCAAATTTATAGCCTTGTACCCTTAACAGTCGGTGCAACTGTTACATAGTTATTGCTGAATTGAATTCACTGTGTTCATTTAGGCAATCATTAACCCTGTATAGGAAGTGTATGGCCAAAACTAATGTAGGTGAAGTTTGACAACTATGACAACTTGAGCTGACAACTATAAACTAAAACACACAAACTACTCAGTTTTTACTGCAATTTTAATCACTAAGTGATCATATGATAAAATAATTTGCCAGAAGATTTTTTTTCAGATTTTGAGGACAAAGCAGTGGACTTGAAACAGAGCAAAATGCTGGCTGCTTCTGTTATGGTAGGATCATGAAAATGAAAAATAAATTAGATTCTACCGGTTATTTTGGACCAAAATCTTGATTTTGTGCACACTCGTTTAATTTTTCCGTTATATCTTTCATTATATTCTAAGCACTTGTGAATGTGAGAGGGTACTTAGCAACAACTAAGTGTAACATTGCCTAACAGGTTTCAACAGGACATGTGCACACCTGGCTGAAAGGATCATGTCTTATTGACAGTACAGAACAGTACTGTAGTCTGACAGAAACAGCTAAGGGAGCACTGAGTCTGACGTTACTTTCTGTAAAACATGGGGTGTGGTGACACTTCAAGGTCAAATCCAATATATTTTTACTGTGCTCTCAGCCAGAGTTTTCATGTGGGGGACATAAACTGCCAAAACTGCACTGTGCAGTGTGCAGCTTTGAAGATATAGTAGCCAGCAAAAGGAAATGCTACAATTTGCTCCAATCCAAAGTTACAAATTCTCCTACAACTCAAACATAAGACTACACTCACAATTTGTTTTAACTCTGTGAAAATTTGATCTGTGCTTAAAAATGTTCCCTTCCCTCTAAAATCTTGACGTGCAGGCTGATGTCAATTCAACTTTGTTATGGACATGCTTAATAGTTCTGTCACTAATGAGTATCCACAGTTGACAGGTACTGGATGTGTTGCTCATGCTGAATGATGTATTTGCAGCCAAGCTTTGTTTTTTGAGTGACATATTCTATCATTTGAAACAACTTAGCAAGGAACTTGTTTCAGAGCTGCCATAAAACTGACCCCTGTCTTGTGGAAAAACATTTCAAAACTGGCTGATCCCTTTGTTTACCGACTTACATCACAGTAAGAATCTTCACTGCACTGTGTGTAACTTCATGCAGTAGTTACCTGTAGTGAAAAACGAGCTTTTTAGAGGCACTGAAAACCGACTTTGCATCACATTTTGACAACTTGAAAATCTCAGCTGAGGTTATAAGATTTGCGAAGGACACTTTCTGGGGAGCTTTCAGTGACAACAAAGCAGCTGATTACAGTACACAAGTACAGTACATACCTGTGTGAAGCACACATCCTAAGTTTTCTATTTGTTCTACACTTTGGGAAGGTGTGTTTTTCCCTAAAGTCGAGTTTATGTACACACAGATTCTTGGTGTTCAGTTATAGTATATGGATGGCGATTGCAAGGTGCACAGGTTAATATGAACCAGCATGCCAGGCACATTCACCCTACTCTCATGTACAGCAGAGAGACCTTGCTTGAAATAAAATCTTCCACAATTCAGTAGACTACAGGGGATTGTGGCCCATGTCTGACACTGGGGCTTCTAGATCATATTCCCCAGGAGTTCAGGAGACCAGGCTGGCGAAATAAACAGGGAAGGAGAAGCGGTTCCCAGAGATATCTGCAAAAGAGGTGCACAAGGCCATCGCTTCCATCTATGATCCTCACAAATTTGAGGTCAATAAACAAGTGGATGAGATCTCAGCTTATGCAAGGCACTGTTCTGATTTTCGAGAGGGATCACTGGTATGCTTCAGGAAAACTTGGAGACATTCTTCAGTGCCAGACTGCCTCTGTGAAATAAGGATTTTATTCTAGAGAGAGCAGACAGAGATATCAGCTCCTGTAAAAGCAAAATATCTGTGTCTTTATAAATTGTCGTTGCATTGTCACTACACAGTGAAAGGCAGAATATTTGATTAAGATGCTGAGATTTTATACCTGACTCAGACCATTTTTCTTGCTTTGGGGTTTTCAGATGAGTTTACGCTCCTAGCCACAAAACAACTAGAGCAACAGCTACTGTTGCAGACTACGTCCACATGCTGCAGCAACAACATCCAGATGCCCCAGCAGTAGTTGTTGGACACATGAACCATTGCAGATTGCAAATAATAATGGTGGGAAATTCATCAATTTGTTAAGGGACATACAAGAAAGAATACTACATTTGACAAATGCTTTATAAATATGGAGGGAGGTTGTGTGGACTACCAAAAGCTAACTCGGAGTATAACGTGGTTCATATTTTACTATCTTATAAATATAATTAAACCAGGAGTAAACCAAAGGAAAAAATAATGCTTGGTTTGAAAGCAAAGAAAAATCTAAAGCATGTTTACCGTGTACCGAGTTTCATCATGGCTCCAAGATTCCATGTAGTAACAGACTACATGGAATCTTCAGTTATCAACCAAAGAAATAAAGTCTATCCAAACAAGATGTGTTAAGCAAACTATCAATTTAGGGAAAAAAATATCCCTCAAGAAAAGGGACACAGGAGAATGAAAGTAGAGTAGAGTTAAGGGGGAAAATCACAGGCGAAGAGGGTACACAAGCTATAATTAGGTTTTTAAAAGCAACACCAAACACTTTGAAATGAGGGATGAATTGTTCAAAATTACTCTGGGCAGTGAGTTGTTAATGTAATACTGAGGCTAATTGGCTGAGCTGACCTTATGTTTTACCCATTTGTATTTTATTGATAAAGAAATTGAAACCGCAGTAAGTGTTAAATTCAACTCTGCACTTGTCATTATGGACCTCAAATAGAATTATCACCCACATCTGCAAGTTTACTCAGTTCTACTGAACTTTTAGTGTTTTTCAGTACTTTGTTTTGGTTTTTACAGTCTTCTTATCTTTACTGTTTTGGTTAAGTCTCACTGCTCTCTTCAGTGTTTCAAGACATGCCAGGCAGTTGTTGGACATGTACAGTTCATAGGCAACTAAAGTGTTAACAACTTTATATGTTGCGCTGCCCCCAAGTGGCCAAAAAAAATAATTAAATAATTAATGCAGTACACAAGTACTTGAGTCCATGCATATTTTAGCTTCCCCTTAATTTTTATGACTTGCCCCTCTTCTCATGTTGGACTGACTAGTAGAGTGCGGAATACAAATTACAAATATTACAGAATAATTAGTAAGTTGGTACATTTTTATATATGTCATGCACACACACACACGCACACACATACACACACACACATATATATTTACAATCTATAGGGAAACCAACATGGAAGGCCTCTCTTGTGTGAGCTCTTGACTGGTAGCTCAACTAATCAGTCTTTCATCCCTTTTGTTTTATTAGTAATCATCTATAATGCCCATTGCATGGCTCAGATGGTGTCTATTAAGAAAACAACAGATTATGTTGGTTTTTTTTGTTAGATTTTTAAAATTGAATTTACCTATTTAAATTCACATCAAAAAGATAAATGCGATTGCTAACTTAACAATATGTAATAATATAAGATATTTCAATGTTAAAATATTAAGTTTGCTGACTCTGAATAAAACCAGAAAGCTTGTAAACATTTGAGTCATCTTTTGGTCAGCTGTCACTGCTGATCAGACAACTCCAGCACATGCATTTAATCTACACTCCAGATGGTGTGGCAATTTAACCAAATGATTCCTAGTTAAAAGACAAGCACCGCAGGCAGTGGATTCCCACTTAATTAGTTTATCAAATAAAATTCTTAATGTAACTGACCAATGAAAAAAAATGATGTGTGAAATGTAGAAACTTCAAATACATTCTAGTATATGCGGTAGAAAGTAGGCGGTATAGTGTTCCAAAAACATTTTACTGCTGATACACAGGTAGCACTGCTGTAAGGCTTTAAAGAGTATAAGCTTTGACAAAAAAGGAAGTCAAGCAATTTGTATACATATTAAATTTCAATGTTGTCAATATGCAGTTTAATTTTTTAAACACTTTTTCAAATATTTTTCCATTTTAAAATTCCACATTTGAAAAAGTATGCCATTCAGCACCACCATGTAGTTCTAATCAGTAGAATAATGCAGTGGATCAGAACAGTTTGCTTATGGAAGCTAATGCAGGTAATTCTCTATACAATTTGGGGAATTAGAAGTTAGTCAAATCATCAAGTAAATTTCAGCCTAATTATAATGCTTTTCAGAGTTCCACACACTCTAAACCAAATTCACAGTTGGCTGGTGAAAGCTGTTGGAAGGCAACTATACAGCCTGTGTGTGGGCCGAATAACCAAAACAATAAGCTAGACATGGCAAAAGGTTCTTTAGAACTGCACGGTTGTGTGTAATTTCACATGGGTTTTGCAGTACAGCGACTCTACTAGTACAGCCTTATAATTTATTTATAATTTATAATTTATAATAAACTGGTATCACAATACAAGGCACTCTAAATAAATGAGTAATTGGCACATTTATCCTAAATTCTATCATATACTGTATGTCAGCATACATCGCTTAATGAGAAATATTGTTTTTCTTAGACAGTTTCTGACGGGTGTAAAGAAAACTTTCTATATTATATCAAACATGTCTATATTTTAGTTAGTCAGATGTAAAACTGTGTGTCGTCAGATATATTCAAGGCACACTTACTAGCTTTTTTTTTTTTTTAATCAAATGCTAATAAACTGGTTTCATGGGAGCTAATAATGTACAGTAATACCATCATATAAACATTTTTGAGCTTTTTTGTTTGATTTTTTTTGTTTGAAGATTGAAGTCATGACTGAGCCGTCTGCTGGAATACAGTCAGCCAACTAACTAAATAAAATCTTGAGTGAAGAGGGAGAAAGCAACAGCCGTCACAACTAATCCCACAGACTTCTGGACCCCTGGAGCTTTGCTGATGGCCATACTTTGCTTTCCAAAGCATGCAAAAGAAACACACATGTGAACACACACACACACACACACACAGAAAATAAATAAAATAGAGCTATACATAAAACAACTTTGCTATCTTATCAAGTTAAACTAACAATTCTGCTAATAGCACCAATGCGCTTCAGGGTGTCAGCCCTACAAGCATACCACTGGATGTCTGATAACATAACAGCAGATAATAGCCCACATTTCTGTTGATGCTATAAGCATCCCACTATGTCTGGAGGGGAGGTGAGTCTAACAGCTGTGGTGCCAGCTAACAAGCCTGTAAGTAATTGGTGGCAGTGCTCTGGAACAATCCATATACACAACACAAACAATCGGATCAGATAAGCAGAATTTGTTTGTCCTCTCTGTGCTTTGAGGCCATAAAGCAAACGTTCACACACAGTAACTAAGAGATGTGTAGTATGATCCATACAACTTGCAACAACTTTCCATTTCTACATGGACCCATTTCTACATCATTATTTCCTCTAGCAATTCCTCTAGAATTGAAAGTGTGAATCACTAAAAAATATTCTCCTACTCATGTAGTGCAACTTTAATAATTTAAGGAAAAAAATAAAGTGGTGTCAAATTTTCCATAAAAATTGGATGACCTACGCAAGGAATTGTTTGAAAATAATAAATGTTCTCTCTTCACTATGCATATAACTCAGTGATAAATTATGTATCTTTCAGGTTGTCATTTTATTAATGGCTCCATGTATTAGTTCCCAGACCTGCACATCTGTTGCTCAAAATACATGTCTCAAAACTTCTGAATATGCATGTTCTCCTGTAGACCTAATACTGCCCGTATGAGCAGTTTGGCTTAACCTGTATAATACTGTAATTTATCATAAACTGTCTTAATGAAAGATTTGTAAATGTTACATCCACCAAAAAGACTCAATCTGCCCAATACTGACATTGCAATCCCAGAGTTTTACTTTGGCCATACTAAATTCAGATGATCTCCTAAAACCCAGATTGTCTGAAAATTATATCTGACTGGCAACTGTCATAACTCGGGTTGTACTTCAGGTTCAGAACAAAGGTTTGAACAAGTAAAATATAAATAATGAAGTAGGTAATACTTAGAAATCACATGATGTTTTGGAAAGCAGGAGAAGAGGACAAAGGTGATATTCTGTTTGGAGAATTTGGAGAAGTCTCTGTCCTCAATCAGGACCAGGCAGAGCACAAAGACAAAGGCATCATCTACTGCCTGCTGAATGCCTTTATGTTATCTTTTTTTAAGAGAATGTCAACTGAATATCCACGTCATTTTCTAAAAATGTCCTGGTTCACACTTACATAATGTCACAAATTCACACCTATCAGCAGCAAAGTACAACCGCAGTATGGTGACTGCCTTACAAGGAAAGAGGATCCAGGGATCGGAAATGATAATTCAATCACAACAAAAGAAGAATGGAAAGGTTTACTTCAGTGTACATAGACTGACTTATACTTGTTGCTTCACTGTTAATATCAAGTGTCTGTCACAAAACATAAATTGTTGTGGAAGACATCCCTCAAACTCTCATTTAAACCCTCATCTTAAACAGATAAAACAACACTCTTTGACTTTCATCATGAAAGCTCATTGCTTGCCTATCCTGACTTGGATCCTGCAATAAAGACAATCTGCTAGTGAAACTGATGATAATTTTTGTGATATAAGGGCTTTGTACAACAAAGATTTCTGCAAAATTTCAATGGAGTCACACTTAGACTGACTTAAACATACCATGTTTCTTTTCTACTCAAATATATTCAAGATATACTATGTAAAATTGAGTTAAGTAAGCAACCATCACGGCACGTCTTATTAAAAAAGAAAAATTAATATACAGTGCACCACTTTTGGTGTATTAAAATAGATTATGTATTGAATTTGGTTGACTTGGATAACTTGTGCTTAAAAAAAAACCCAACCAAATCGACAAATGTTTAATATTTTATTTCCAATGAGTTATGCTAGTTGCAAGCACCAATCTAAAACTAATCTTCTCCTTTTGCTTACCTCCAGGTTATATGGCTGCCTACAAATATTGAACCAAACAGCATTAAAGAGCTGAGCAAGGGAATGAGTGTTAATGAAGTGTGTTTGTCAATCAAGCCTAACGCTAGTATGAGCATGACTTTCCATATCCTCCCCATGGGAGTATCATACCGGGGCATGCATTCTGTGTATTTGCACAGTGTAAGACTATGTGTGCTCAATGGTAAAGATATGTCTGTCACTGCCTCTCCAGAGGCTATATCCAGGAAGAGGCCATCTGTTTATTTTGTCCTGACATCACCATATTGTCTGACATTTTTTGAAAAGGTATAAAAAAAAAGACTTTTTTATTTTTACAGAGATGAGTTTTGACCTTTTCATTTTGTTCTTACATATGACAAATTTGTATCGTTAATTTCAGTAAAAAAGCTTGATGTTCATATTTATGGCACACTATATCAAAGGATTAGCCCATCCGGTGTATTGGCGGCCACATCGAATTGACAGCAACAGCTCATGATGTCTTCCTTGTCCTCTCATCATCTCTCTCATTTTCTCAAGCCCACATGTCATGGTGTGACTGTGTACATTGTCACCACCATCCCACTCATCCCACTGTTGCCACTTGAACAGACTCAGACATGCAAATTTCCAGCGTAATTAAAAGAAAGTCATACTGTGAAATAAAATTCACAACATATTTCATAACACAAAATCTAATTATCTTTTATAAGAAGGGTGGCCACAACTGCAACGAATGACGGATTCAAGGATTTCTCTGTATTGTCAAGTGGAGCAGAAATTAAGCATCCGTACTTGACTGCAGAAGGAGCGTTGGTTTATCAGTCAGATTGTGATAAACCGACACTGATACTGATTTTGTATGCCTGAATTAACTCCTGAGCCATTAATTACTTTTAAGAGAAAGTCAGAGTGCAGCATTCGGAATATTATCTTTTTTTATTATTGTTGTATCTTGTTAAAAATGTGAATTATAATCAGCAGACGCCCAATCATACATTGGCTTGTAAAAAGTCAATGTTGGGTTCTTCTAAAAAGAAAAACATTTCTGCAGTCACCCAGATAGGCATTACGTAACAAGTGGTTATCTTGAATTTGAAATGGTTGATGTCCCTACTCTTAAAAGACCTCTATTAGCCAGCCGAAAAGTGCAAAGATTGCCAAAGATGATGGAAAATGAATATCAAGTGCAATACATCATTCTTGTCTGGTCAGTGATATGGCAATCCCGGGTGGAAAATTAATTTGATTTCCACTACAGTCTGACATTGTGAGATGAGCAGCGGCAGCACTTTCTGTATTTTCTGCCAGCACTGATCATTGCAATGTCAAGAGTTCCAGATTTTGAATATATTTTCATATTTTTGTGTTTTGTTTTATTTGATATAATGTTATCTCATTTTCAGTCTGGACTCTCAATGGTTCAGTAGATGTCTGTGAAGATTCTCAGTCATGCAGGTCATGGTTATCCAAGGAAGGATGAACTGAGGGCAACAGGGCTTGGTTGTAGATACTTGAATACGTTTTGCCTCTCATCCAAGGGGCTTCTTCAGTTCTATCTGACTGCCGGGAGTCCCAGGTATTTAACATTCGTGGGGTTGTTATCAAGGTCATTGATACCACTTGGTTTGTTAGTGCTCTTGACTGGTGTAACAACAGTCTTTAAGAGTCACCAGAGACCAAATGTAAACAACAGTCAGAGTTGTCACATAAGGCCAAATGTGAATGGTTGTCAAATCTCCTGGGAAGGGACGAAAGGACAGCATTGTAGGTTGGGGATAAGTGATCTCTCAGACCTCCTCTGTTGAGAGATGGCTTCTCTAGATATAGGATCTTTTGCTCCTCTTTCAAACCATCTGTCATCCCTATACATACATACATTGTTGTCCATCTTTCAAAGTGTAGGTAAATTGCTGAGTCTTGACCTAAGGAGTTGGCCTTCCTGTGCACTATGCGTTTGTTTAATGGTTGTTTCTGGTCTAGGTTGAGGTTGGTTCTGTTGTTAAGGGTATTGTAATGTAGCAATCATTTCCTTGAGGTTTCCACCACCTCCATAGTTGGGACGTATGTACACAATGAAGTCACGTCATAGGATGCCATGGTTTCATCTGGGTCCAGTTTCAATCCTCAAACCTTGTTCACAAAATCTATGGAGTTTTAACATGGCGAGTAGTGTTACCAACCAAGGGGACTACAATGATAGATATATGTTTGGCAATGATGTAAATCTGGGAGCCCATACATGTATGGGATGGCTTCCAGGATACAAGCAATGATATTGTTCACAATTGATGTTTTTTTTTCATTCTGTAGCTGTTGTAAACATTTTCTGACCTTTTTTCTTGTATCCACTGGTGGAATCTTGCCTCAGTGTTTGATATATATTAGTGTGGTGACCCTGGCATGTTAGTCTGCTGTGTTTAGGACTATCGAGCATCTTCCTTCATCAGGCAGTAGGATGGTGATGTTTTGGTCCTTGCTCAGTGATGTCATAGCCTTGCTTTCCTGGATGGTGAGGTTGGATGGGGGTACATTTGTGTTGGAAAGGGCTGCAGACACCTTTAACCTGAGCTGTTCTGCCTCTGTTTCTGTCAAGTTGTTTTTCCTTTATAGCTGATTCTGTTGCTGTGATGAAGTCCACTGCTGGCAAATGTTGTGGTGTGATGGCAAAGTTTAATCCTTTGGCTAGGACATCTTGCTCTGATTGGGTAAGTTCCATGTCTGACAGGTTCTTCACCCATCTGTGGTATGTTTCATCCAGTGTGGAATTATCTTTCTTTTGCCCACACATGGGTGTTGTCTGGGTTGTGCTGTAAAATGAGTCAAAAAGTGTTGAGGGTGCAAAGTCACCTAAGGAGGTCTGGGGCCATGCCCTCCTGTTTTTTTTTTGTTTGTTTTGTTTTGTTCTAACAAAGGCACCAATTCATGCATGAAAAATATAAAATAAAATATTTTACCTTCAAAAGTATGCCACTAGTGATGAAAATTTCTCTCCTTACTGAACAAAAAATGTGTAGGCCTACTTATATTAACTATCCAACTATATTTCAAAATAAAAATAACACAAATATCTGTACTTATCATCTTTGTCAACTTTAAAAGCAACCAAACTCCACATCAGTCAGTAAAAGAAAAAGTTTTCATCTGAATTTCATACGAATATATGACTGCACACTGTCTATTATTCCAATTGTACCCTGTCAATAACTAGTCTTATCAATACCCCTTATCAGTTTGCTTCTTTATCAATGGTTCTGGTACTGGTTCTTTTTCATTACAAGCCAATTGCTTTTTTTATATATAAAAATATTATTTAAAAAAATAATAAATTCAGAACAGGATTAGAATTTATTTATATTTTAAATATGACTAAATGTTTCTAGAGCAGCAACAGCAATGTTTACAACAACAAAATCTCTATATAAACTCAACAATATCTCACTGGAAACAAATCTAAAATGTCAGTAAAATAAATAATGCTGGCACCAAAATACAGAGGGAAGTTTATAAAGAATGAAGAACGAAGACAGTCAGTAAGTATCAACTATTCCTCTTGTTCTCTATCTTCCTCCCTCTGCTGCTGGTTGAGGGAGGAGGGGCTGGTTTGGGAGGAGGGCTGCCATCTAAACCAGTAGCTATGTTTAAAAGACTTTGTCAAATTTTAAGATACAGGGCAAACTAAGCTAAACAGTTAGACTACATACAGACAACTTTTGTTTTAGCTTGTTTGTAACAATTCGCTATCAGCCAAGCTAGCTTGCCGTACTTGTGTAAGGCCTGGGCCACACTGTCTACCTCTACCTGAGCAGGTACCTATGCATTGCTTAACTGCTGCAGCTTGCATGCGTGTGATGTCCACACAGACAACGTTGCTGCTACAGCACTGCTACCGCCCAGCCATATCTTTGTACATAGAGTTTGACTTTGAAAATGGCCATCAATAATAAAATGGTTAAGAAGTGTATGTTCAATTGTGAAAAAAAATAATGTGAGGTGAATGCAGCTTCTTTCTGAAAGGCATGGTGGGGTCTGGTTGGGGCTACTTCTGTGTCACCCACATACACTCCTCACACAAGACTTTTTTTTTTTTTAAACATTGAATACATTGATTATTCTACCAGTTAAATCCCTGCTGTCACCCCTCCAAGTGAAGAAAATCCCTCCAGAGGACACCAAATTCCCCAAACGAGCCAAACACACTCAACAAACAAACCTCCAAACTAATTGTCAGGAGAGAAACTGACAAAAATAAGGAAAATAACACAAAATCTCCATCTGGAAGCAGGTTAAGCTAATATAACAAAAAATGAGCAGGAGTCGAAAAAATGTGTCACCAACTCTCCACACTTGAGTTCCCCACCAGAAAGGCTCCCTAACCCAGTGTGCACTGCACAGCCTGTCCCACAGTATTCATATTTTTTTCCATGTCTGTGACATATTCTACAGATATAGACACTGAAACTATAGTGAAAGGTGTAATGTTGGTCATATGATGTCAATATGACTATATGCAATATGACTAACAGATCATTTTCACTGTCTCTTTTGGCTGAGAACTGTGTACATCACAGAAAAAATAGGCAAGACGCAAAATCTCTAGATGACACAGAGCTCAAGCGGGCTGTGTGGATACTCTAACCTGTGAACATGGGTGCCGAAAGGAAAAGCAAGAGGTTCCGCAACACATATGCTGCTCATGCAGGCCGTGTATGTACCAGGCATAAAACATAGTGGCAATGGATGAGAGACTGCTCACAGAGGAGATTGAAATATTGCTTTTCTACATGTTTATGCCTGTTTAACAGGTGTATTGACAAAGTATTGGCTTTTTACTCATAAAGGTTTTATTGCACTCACAGTAATGAGCGTAGTTGTTGTCAACTCGAGTTATCTTCACTTCACCTGTGCTGTGCTATTCGCTGACTTCACTCCATGTCTGTCTGTAAATAAAAATGCCATACCTTTGATTGTTTTGGAGAAAATAGATGTATAAATCGATGCATATACAGCTGTGGGAAGCTGGAACAAGCATTGATGTCTTGCAAGCATCTCTTCCTAAAAATTTTTTTTTTTTTTTTTTTTGCATTAGAGGTAAAAATATAAGGACTTCCACAGAACAAATAATTCACTTGTGACAAATCTGTAAACAGAGCTCTTCCTTCCAGATAAGTTCTTCTGCTTTCCTAGTGTTACTGGCTTGTGACTGTAGGTTTTGGATGTTCCATATCTGTCTTTCCTTACTTTTGGTGTGTTGAGATAGTTGTGCCTTCTCAATGAAATCAGTGACCTTCTCCAGGACTGCACTGGGCAGATGCGATTTCAGTTTCTGGAATAAGCTGCCAGCCTCTTTATTCAAACGCATTGCTCAACGGAGGAAGGCCAACTCCTCAGGTCAAGACTCAGCAGTTTACCGATGCCTGAAAGATAAGGGACACTCTTTCGAGGACAACAATGTACATATTTTGGATAGGGAGGAAAGATGGTTTGAAAGAGGAGTGAAAGAGGCTATCTACATCAAAGTGGAGAAACCATCCCTCAACAGAGGAGGAGGTCTACCACACCACTTATCCCCAACCTACAATGCTGTCCTTTTATCTCCCCTCAGGAGATTTAATAAGCATTCATGTTTGGCCCCATGTGACAACTCCAACAACGTCATTTACACTTCACACTGAAGAAGCCCCTTCAATGAGAGGCGAAACATTTTCAAGTATCTACTACCAAGTCCAGTTGCCCTTGATTTAACACTCCTTGGGATGGTACTGTAGGTTAATGTGGAAATATTACTTTTATATGTTAAAAACAATATAATATTCTAACTGTTCCCAAAGAAGTGCACATGTGAGAATAGTAGGAGCATTTATTAGGTGCAATGATATCACACAGGCCATGTAAGTCATGCAAAGTATCTCAAGATATTACATACCAAATACATATGGCTGAGGTTGCTACAGCAAGATGTGAGCAGCAGCATTTAGTGATGAGGGTGGAGTCCTACAGAAGAGTCTTTTAGCCATAAACTGTGGCTATATCACAAAATAAAGGACTGCAAACTGAACTACAAATCCTACAGAGCAGCCTGCCGTGACAACTCAAAATGTAACTATATGAAAAGATTACTTGCGCAAAACACTGACCAAGTATCAATAAACCTGAGAAATTACACCTGTTAATGTATAGTGTGCACCAAATAGATTAAACACAACAACCCCATGAATGGCAAAAAAGATCAGTATTTCACTGTGTGTGTGTGTGTGTGTGTGTGTGTGTGTATGCTTGTATTTGAGGCAGAGAATACACAGAGGACTGGTTAATTTAATGATGCCTACAAGCTGTTATAGTTTACACAATCTGCCTAAAGCTACTGATATAACAGTATAAAGTATGTGTAGGCAAGAAATTCAGCATTACTGCCAATTCTCAACTAATTTGGAAAAGTCACCTGTTGCAGTGCTCCAAAAAATGCCAACAATGGAGCTGCTGCATTCAGCATTAAATCTTGTTTACCAGTCTAGTTTGTGTTGCATTGAGTCCTGGCTGAAATTTGTACTGAATATAAATATTCTTATTTTAAGTCAGATGGACAAGTTTCTCTTGTAAAAAAAATGTAAAGAGTGATTAAAAATTCATATACCAAGGCTGGTATATTCATATTGTTGTATGAAGAATTCAATCGATAGTATTAGTGAAAAAGTATTGGAAAAGTGAAATTTGTTCCATTACTGTTCACTGAACAGACACTGAACAGATGATTCATGCTAGTGAAGATTTCTACCGGTATGACTCACCTCCTCATCCACTTTATTCAGCTGAAGAACATCAGTCATTTTAACCTGGTTATCTGGAACCAGTTGTACCATGCATATGCATATTATAAGGGGGATGATGGGCCAAAGGAATATTGCTTCTTAGGTTGAGTCTTATCTCAGTTTCAAGCCAATGGCCCTGTTCATGCTAGAATGACAGTAGGTGGTCATGCCACCATTTAAGGTAAATCATGAATCTGCACTGGTTCCAAAACCATTTTACAGATATTAAGCAGGTTATCAGATCTGAATTATGATTTCTGTTAGATTTGTGCATCAGTTATGTAGATTAGAAATGGTATAATGAAACGATAAAAAGCTGTGTGCATTAATTTGAGAGGGACGCCTATAATTGTTAATTTATCATTACTGTGTATATTTCCAAATTTCTAGCTAGAGAACAAAAGTAAGAATTCAGCGGTATATCCTGAATAACTCTGCATATTACTAGTGAAGCATGCTGGTTTGTTTCAAGCTCAAATGTATGATGAAAGAGACAATTAGTACTTGCACAATCAGAGGGAAACATATCAGCAAACCCAAAAGAGCAGAGCCTGATTGGAGAATTTATTTTGTCATTAGAAGCTGGCAAATTAAATCAGTCCTTTAGACCGGTCCTTCTGACCACCTCAGAACCCAGCTCTCATTCAATAGACAACATCTAAAGCTCTAATCATGCCAGTCCCACAGCCTGCAGTTAGGGAAAGCCACTCCATTCACATGGTTTTTAAACTGCATCTGTGACACTAGAATCCCCAGGGCATGCTCTCCACAGATGCTGCTGCCAGACTAGCTCTCTCGTCTACAGTCCCTATTTGGAAAGAAGAGATATGCAAGGAAAAAAGAACAGCCTTCTTTATATCTTTGACAGCTCATTACCACGGAAACAACCCCGGCCTGGCATCACTGGTCAACCCCCCTCACTGGAGGAAACAGAAAATAAAAAGGGATGAGAGTGCAATATTACATACACTAACTGGACCTTTAATTAAAAGACGTTTAGATGCAGAGAGTGAAGGTCTGCTATATTTTGGGCTCCCTCATTCTCCACCAGCATGGCATTAACACTCAAATATGATAGAGGTAAGACCAGGTGCCAGAGTGTGTCTGACATAATAGGTAAACATGACTAATTTGGCATGAGTAGTATCACTCTCTGGGTCCTATCAAGGTTTGGCCGACTCACCATTTAAAATGTAATTGTTCTTTATTCAGGCATGAAAAAAAAGTGACAAGGGAATAGGGGTAGACAGGTGGGAAAGCCGTAGCTGGACTCAGTCCCAGCCCAGTGAAAGCACAGGTAGTTGCATATTCAGGTACTGTAACTTTAGCCTTGACTATGTCAAAGCAAACAATGAAAAATATGTTTCCATGTTCAACACAAGCTCATAAGCATAATAAACAGTTGTAAAATGTTCTTATCAATATGTTCTTATCAATATGCATGTGTTCTCACAATATATTCATTTAAAAATGGGACAGCTGACAAGGAGGAAGACCACCAGGAAAACTACAGTATATATCATGTTTAGACTGGTGGTGTCTCTATGGTTCTAAAGTCTCATCAGTCGCTTTTAGCTCCTTTTCTGAATCATGCTTAAGTTGCGCTGAGATTTAACCTGTGACACTAGCTTGGGCACAAATCCTCCTTTATAGATGCTTTTAAAGACCTTCAACTTTTTCCATTATAAACCAGTTTGCTAATAGTGGTCAATGTGAATTTTGTGTGGTGCTTAGTTTCTTACTTGCTGCCTGGATATTTTGTCCTGCCATAGTTTCACAGGGCTCTTACATAACAGTTTTCCTGGTTGATGCCTTAGATATACAGTATCAGGAAATATCTCCTTACTTGAAAACTAAACTGACTCCTCTGACAATGTGCTTGGATATGTTACTAGCCTCGCATAATCTGGACATAGGACGTGCTTGAAGTTATTTCGAAGCAAACATTGGAAGACTCGCAAAGAATTTTTGTTTGTCAGTGAACTCTGCCAGAATCCAGTTTTAGCATCTCGACTTCAGAAAACAGTCCTGTCTGTGAGTCTTGGAAGTAGGTCAGTCTTTAAAGATCAACAAATGCAAAGATTCTTCATAGCTTTGAGCAGGGAACCATGGATGTACCTTTTGTTTGTTCAGTTATATTCTAAACAATGCTCATTAAGTAAGATCTCTAGTTCTTCCTCTACCTTAAGAAGCAGGACAACTGGGATGTGTTGTGGATGTATTTTACAGCGTGAGTGACGTATTCTCATCTAACACAGAGTCAATACACAGATGCTACATGCATACATGCAGATGCAATGCATTCATGCATTGGCCATGGAGGACTTAAACAAAAAAAATGAATCAGGTAGAAAAACATGTAATGGAATATTCTGATTATGATTGTCTATTCAAATTCCTTGCCTGACTTCCTAAATATTTACTTAAAAAAATATCACAACAAATGATTCATAGAATGATTGCTGATGACAAGTTGTTGACAACGTAGACCAGTGTAGCTAATAGAGAGTTAAAGGTCAAAAATTACCCACGTACTGCATTTCACAATGCATATACATACGTGAATGTATATATAAATCCCATCTGTATATAAATTTGTTTTACGTACATGCAATTTTAATAATTCATTTCATATGACACATCACATCGACTGTTGCTGTGATTAAAAGAGTTTCTCTGCTCTGTATTGATTACAACATGGTTCTCGATGCAACCATGTCATTATTTTTCATTTTAACATTAAATATAGTATTTGCAGTGAAAATTACATTTGTCGCGTAGATTTACCAATGGCCTGTTAAAATAATACATACAAGTCACAAAGGAGGAGATATAGATAAATAGAAGAGCATGCAAATAACCTTGCTTTATTTCCAGTCTTTGATTGTCCTCTCAGACCTCTTTATATTATAAAACTGATCAAAAAATAAAGAGGGGACCTATATCACTAACAGTGGATAAGTTGCAACATCTTTATTTCAAACAATTTGAACTTTCATAGGTCCAGTATAAACTCATCAGGGCTGTAACATTAAATTCACTTTTTTTTTAGCTTCGCAATGTTGTTTAATGCCCACCTCTGGTGTATATTGAATACAGACCATAAAGGTAAGCATAAAGGAAAAAGGGTCCCTGCTGGAGTGACCGCACATTTTTACGAAAACAGGGCAGGCAGAGAGATATAGATTTATAGAGAAAAAAAAAAAAAAAAAAGACTTTTTTTTTTTTTTAACCTAAAGCCTAACAGATGACACACCCGTACCATAGTGCATCAGTTAGCCTGAGGGGGTTGTCATAAAGTGGGTAGGAGATTTCCCAAACTCCCTGTAGGAGCACAGGAAACAAGACAGCAAAACAAGATCATAGCAGGCTATCGCACATTGCTGAAGAGTAGTTTGGCATGGAATACACACCTTAAGTAAAGGAAGAGCATTGCTTCTTTCCCAGAAAAGTGTGCAGGGACAGAGGCTTAATCTTTTTTCCAACCTCTACATACACCACCTTCATTTGATTGTTAAAGTAGAGTAATATAAGTCTCTTAATGTAGAAAAAAAAGGAACACTTTTGTCCCTTTAGCTAAATATATTAGATTTTTCTTTTGCCATATGCATGTTAGAGTTTGGTTTCGGAATAGACCAGTATCTATCATTATTGACTACGTAAAATATGCTTTGCCTAAAATAATAATGACCAGTTGAAATTATGCTGGAGAGATGATGGTGTGGACTTGCATCTCATAGATAAGTTGAAGGTTGATTGTGAGCCTCCTAGTGAGCCAGGCAATGTGGCTATGGAGTACATCTAATCTAAATCCTGGAAAGGTAGAACAAAAACATCAAGATCACTGAAGAGAGGGGAAAAGAGTGCATCAGGGAGGCTCTTCACAGTCCCACTTTATCACGGTATCCATGTCGACTTTAGCTCCATAGAAACTTACAGGCCAGGAACTCAGAGATGTGTTGTTTAAGCCTTAATTCTGAGGGTATGCTATTGGCTCATTTCTGAGTCGACATGTATACAAAGAACAAGGGGGTCAATTATATCAGATCAGTTGCTGAGTTTTTCCATCAACAAGCAACAATACTGGTGTGTTGCAAGAAGGAGAATGTTGAGAACTGAATTTATATAGGATTTCATCATTTCTTTATGTTTGTTGTCAATGTATCTACCAAAAGTGCTACCTTTAAATAGCACCAGAAATGTGATCTATACCTTCACCCTTCACATTGCAAAACAAATGTCATGAACTGATGTCTGAATTTCACTTCATGTGGAATCAAAATCTCTCATGTTGGCAGGAGGTTTTATTTGCCAAAGGGATATGTTTAGTAAATAGCTGGAGCAAACATCTGGTCCTCAGTTTAATTAGCTTTAGATTACAGCCAGGCTTTTTTTCTTTATAAAATTCCATGACTTTTGTTTTGTTGTTAAAAAAAGGTCATGAAATGCCTGAAAGTCCTTATTTGAGATATTAAAATCCAAGATGATGCCCAGATGCAGAGGAGTCAAATAATCCTATAGCATTTAATATAAAATCTCTGTTGGTTGTTAGGATTTGGTATTTGTTTTGTGTGCACTAAAGCCTTCATATATTTCTACTTTATGCCGTAAGTGAGTGACTTTGGTTAACTAGGAAAAAAGTAGCATTTAAAATGTTAACTTTTGGTATCCTGTCATTTCACATATTCCAATTGTGTCATATTCAGGAGCATGCTTTGCTTGCTTTGGCACCTTCAACCAATAGCTCACCATCCTCACAAACATTAGCAGCATGATAGATTGATATAGTACTATGTTAATGCCAAAGGGAAATTAAAGTGTTACAGCAGCCACTTGACAAATCAAAATACAAAGACAATGAAGTAGGCAAAAGAAACAAGTTATGTACATTAGCTAAAAAGTATATAAACAACTATAATATAGTATATAGTACACTATACATTAGTGCAAGTCAGGTGGACATTGCTAAGGTAGTAAGGTGCATGATTGTCCATGGATGTTAGAATCAAGTGTACATTGATACTTGAGGGGTGAAATTTGTACAGCATAAATGTGTTTAGATTTGTAAAAGCATCATTACAAACTATATATTAATGTATTCTACAGTATGTTGTTTGCATTGTATAGTTGTTATATGGTGAAATAACTGCAGTTGTGACCATCAAAACAAGAAAGTTTCATTGCATTATCATAATATTGCAAGGCATAGAGAAATACATAATTGTACTGATCTATATCTCTATATATCTCTCCAGATAGATAGATAAGATAGATAAGATAGATTAGATAGATTAGATAGATAGATTAGATAGATTAGATAGATTAGATAGATAGATAGATAGATTAGATAGATTAGATAGATAGATATAGATAGATGCAGTATATATATAGTCGCATCATAGATTATGAACCATAGCCTAACCAAACATTTTTGATGAGAATCACAACAACATAGATGTGTACTGAATGGGACATTTTACAATGTGAAAATTGACTTGTGTTCTCTGGTTGACAATCTACACAATGTTTTGTTGTTTTTCTAAATTAGCTCAAACATCATTGTGTAGCTTCCGTGCTCACACTTGCAAAGAGGTGTGCTCTGCACAGTAAGTCTTGAATAACTGTAGGTGTGTTGAAATGTCAGCTTGTGGAATTAAGTCTGTGCTGCACAACTGTCAAAGTGCTCCTGCCTCTTTGCAAATTTTTATTCTTGTTCGCTGCCTACAGCTCAAACATGTCTTTGGAATTTATGCACTCCTATTTCTTCCTGGTAAATCAACTGAGCACTTTTTCAGGCAGAGTTTTTATCAAGACCTGTTCCTACTTGTGTCCATTGTGTTTGTGGGTTGTGCTCAATTGATTTCACCAATGGTGATGGGGCAAGTCCAAATGTTCCATGTTCGAGTCAGAGATGAAACAATAAGTTGATTCAATCAATTAGTTGATAGACCAAAGTAATTGGCAACTACTTTAATATTATTTAAGATATCTGCAAGAAAAATTCCAAACTGTTACTTGTTTATGGCTTCTAAAATATGAAAATGTGTTCCTTTTCTGTTTCTATATTATTGTAAATTCAATATCTTAGGTTTTTGGACTGTTCTGTTTCAAATATTGTGTTGTCTAAATGTCTCAGTGGGCTTTAGGAAATTCTTATGGCCACTTTTTACTATAGTCTAACAATTTATGGACATTTGAGAAATCCAATAGGGTAATTCATATTGAGAATGACAGATTCTAATCAATACTTTGTTTTTCTTCCATTTTGAGGATACCGGTCCTGGTACAAGAAGAGAAATGGAGGAAATGGTCTTAGGAATCTGTCATTTGACACGATGGAGCAGAGCAGACAGATCCCCCCTGAGGATGTTGCCATCATAGTTCAGGAAGTGGAGGTGGTGAACGATCTTAGACAGCATCCAAATATTGGGGAGCATGGGTAAAAATGCCCCAAGAAATCTCAAAATGTCCCTAAAAACTGTGATCAAGGGGCAAAAATTGCCTTCAAGATTTTGAAAATATATATATATTTACAATATCTTTACAATCCTACATTTAAAGCCATGATTTTATTTTCAATTCAATTTATTTCCATTTCCGTCTCTAACACACATACTCACATAAACAGCACTGTTGTTCACACTACGCTGATGTTACAATACCTGGTAGCGGTCATGAAATCCTGGACGTGCAGTGAAGTTGGCTGCTGTGATGGACTGGTACCTCATTAAAAAGGCTGTTACAAGGAAAGCAACACAAATCCTGGTCTGTCACCAACACAAGGAAGTAAACAGGTTAAAAAGATCAGATCATTGTCACCAAACAAGCAAGCATCATCAATTTGCTTGTTAAGAAACATTAACGCCAACACTAGAGACTTTAAAATGTGTTTGGTCTGGCATGTTAGCTATCATTAGTGTTAGCAAATTGGCTAGATAATGTTAATGTCACAGCCTACATGTGGGTCTTGCCGACTTGTGGGACTGACTAACAATACTGAGCTCAGTGCACCAAGTGAAGTAAGCTTTTTAGTCCCAAATCTAGAACATGTTTTTTCATTCTACTAACCAATGATGCAGTGCTGGATAGTTGAGTCTATGGTGTTATTTCATCCATGCTCAAAACGTCAGCAGGGCTAAATTTGGAGATGAAATAAAGCATGCTAAAAAAACCTCAACTGAAGTTATTTCTAGAACCTACAATGATGAAGTCATCAAAGTTGGACTGATTTTGACTTGTAGGAGATCTGAATATGACATTATCCCCCCAAACAGAACTTTTGCTAAATCTAATTAGATCAACCCCATTGTCATGATCTCATAATCATCATCTTATGCTGCCATCTAGTGGTTTATACCAAAGTCTCTTCCAAAATAAAATCTTAGTTGTTGAAAGCTTTTAATGTGCTTATTACTGTAGTTAGATGTAGACAATATATTACATTATATTATACAGATTTTACAGAGGTGGTTGTGGTTATACAAGGTGGTGATTACTGTCTGCATTTTAATCTGGGTTCATTTTACATTAAAAACAGCAACTTAATACACTAATTACTGTTAAAAATGCCCCCAAAATTTTGTTTGTGACCCAAATCTTTTAGGCAGTGTGGGCAAAGTTGCCCCCTGATATTTCTTTTAAATTTCCTGCACTGATCTTAGAGATGTGGCAAATGGGTGTACAGTCTTAGCTTGGCCTGATCTACAGCCTAAACTTGAACTAACTCAAGATTCTGAAATACATATTTTAATTTCTTCAAAAAGTGTTGAGGTGGATGGCAACAGGCTTTCCACAAAAGTGCAGGTCCTAAAAAACAGACTGCATGAATAATCTCATCTGTAATCGATGAGACTGTGAACCTTGGATTAGGTTCAGCGAACAATTGTTAACTGAGTGTCTTTGGACTCGTCATTGGACCAAAAAAGCAATTTCAACAGTTGTGACATTTGTTTCCAGTTCCTCAGTTTTGAGCATTTGCTGATGTTTTGTCACATCAAAGTGAACATGTTTGGATTTTGAACTGCTTTCTAGATGAACATTTGTCATCAATCAAAATATTTGCTGTTTGTAATTTGTTAGCATTTGCTGCTGCCTATTTTCATATCACTACAAACTGCTGGTTAGACAAAAAATATCTGAAAACAGAATATTAATCTATTCTGGTCATTTAAATAATCTCAGCCCTAACCTTCAATTGTGTATATTGCTGATATTTGTGTTATGTCACAAACTGAGCATTTTTACATTTTGGATTGCTGGCTAAACAAAGGATCTCTAAACACATAATTGTTCCTTTTTTACCTTTGTTTTTTAATGATTTTTGTCATCCATCCACCAAAACTGCCAAACATTTGCTGTAAACTGAGCGCATGTCCATTTTGGACTGCTGGCCTGGCAATAAACAGAACTCTAGTCTTTCAGTTGTGAGCATTGGCTCATGTTTGAATGCACATTTTTTTATTTGTTAATTTCTTTGTATATTTTTTAGTATTTATGCATTGTATATTTTTCTTGATCTTAAATACCATGTGGTATTAAGGGGGCACAATGATAAAAAAAAAGGTAAATCTTTCTGCATTTGCTTCTTTGGTTTCATAATGTATTGTGCAAATATATTGACGTAATTTCTGTGAAGCACATTTCTCAACCTTTTCTTTATTTATCACTGTTAAATAAAGTCAGGTGAAGTAAGTTGTATTTATTTCGTTCAGATTGATGGAGCATGTAGTGTTCAGTCATGTTCAGTCATGTCTAATACAATCAACAAAATCCTACAACATCAATTCAATTCAGCTGTTTTAGGTAAATTTAACTGTGTTTAGTAAATCAAACCTAGATGTCGTGTGTGAAGTTAATTCCACATAACTGCATGATGCAGCATTTAATGAATAGTTGGAGATTTGCTTGAAATTATTCAGTAATGATCAATTCTGTGTTCTTTTTCTTATTCATTCAACTAGATTAAGATGCAGTGTGTAGAATTTAGTGGCATCTAGCACAATCGAATATAATATCCATAGGTATATTTTAATTGGTGTATAATCACCTGAAAATAAGGATTGTCGTGTTTTCGTTACCTTAGAATGAGCCCTTTATATTATAATGGGTCCTCTTCCACAGAGCCTACCATGTTGCACCACCATGTGTCTACAGTAGCGCATTATTGACAATCCAAACATGGGCTCTAGAGAGGGCCTTTCCATGAGGAGAGGTTTATTCAGTTGGCTGCAATCTGTAACCTCACCACTACATGCCACTAAATCCTACACACTGGTCCTTTAAGTAAATATAACATTTCATTTCTTAAAATGTATTGTTTGAGAGGTGAATTATAATCAGGAAATTGTGCCCTGTGGAGTTTTCATGTAAACAAACAAAAGTTATGTTTATATTCAGTGTTATTCACCAAAATGCATATGGTGTATCCTTGAGGTCTAACAAAAGTTTTAAATTAATTTCCATCCTCATAAAACATTTGCAAAGAAGTGTTTTCAAACATATTTCTGCATAATTTACATCTATGTTTACTAGCTTGCAGACTTCTTCCCTGCCTTTGCGGTCTTATTGTAGCATTTCTTGCCACATTACAGCCACCTGTAGATTATTTCACTAGTGTCAAACCACTTGACATGACTGTATCTCGGCTCCATTGGGCTACTAGAGGTCAGAAACTCCACAGAGTACCTTGAAGAAGTACACCACTGAATTTTGCCATTTAATTGTTCCATATGGACATTTTGGAGTTTGGAAATGGTAGGGGGAATATAGGCTCCATCAATGCCCCGCAGCTTGCACAAGTTAGTTGACCTTTAGCAAAGCAATAGTTAGCTACGCACTGGAGATTGACAATACCATATTTTTTCTGTGCCTTGTTATTAAAGTCTGGTTGCTCACCTTATCTGCCATTTTGTTGTTTGATATTTAGGCCTCTGCCCATTTAGTGAATCAATCATATGCTGTATGTACTGGTGGAAGTATTGGTTGCCACCTTCTATCAGAGCCAGTTTACCCACCAGGACCAATTACATTAATTAGAGAGGTTCCATTACCTAGAGTAAAGGGTATTAAAAGCTGACAAAATGCTCTTTTGACTCAAATACCACTACTTGATAATATTCTTCTTTTTTTAATATCCATTTTAATTTAAAAAACTATACTCAAAATGATGATAGAAACATAATCACAAACAATCACCATGTCACACAATCACACTCCTTGCCAAAAGAAGGTCACTCTAAGCCACTCACCCTGTATCACTCATTAACTATCACTCTCTCACTATCATTCTCTATTGAGTTAAAATGAAATTAGTCATATGTCTGTATAAACTGCAGTAGTTTCAAGTGGTGTAACTACAGGCCAGATAGTTGGCTCACATGACCAAATTTCAATGTGCAATGTGTCTATTAAAGGGCACCAATTTTGATGACAAAAAGTGTGCCACAACTCAGGATTACTTGTCAATAACTGGCATGTCATTTCTGCAAGGATTTTGTCAATTTGTTTCAGTGGTTTGAGTTATGACAGCATTGTTTTAGAACATTGCATTTAACATGCTCCATCTGTTGAATGTCTATTAGAATGACCATCTTAGCTTGAAAAGCAACCGGCAGAAACAGCTGCAGGTTGAGATACCCACATTCATTTTTAACTTAGACTTTTTTGGAGCATCTGGCACCTACTGTGGTTTTATTTCCTTCTTCCCAGCCAAAAATGCCATTCATTGTTGTCATTCTTAAGAAAATACTTACATTCTGTGTGCAACAAGGCACATGATTCACTTTGGGAGTGCATTCATTACATACAGTGTCTATTGCCTATTGTCGTTGTTGAAATGCCTAGTATTATGTTGACTTCAGTGCAACACTAACAAGGGTAGAACAAGATGGACATATATTAGTCCACTGCACAGACTACAGTATGATCTATAATGTTGTGTTTACATTGCAGGTACATTTTTATAGGATCTGTTTAAATGGATCTTCTGGAAGTAAAACAGGTTCCTCTCTGTCTTTGTGCTGTCCTCAATTGTCCGGTCTTGGGACAAGTCTTGCTTTACCTGACATCTTTTCATATTGTCAGATGCAGACACCCATTTTCATAAACATATGCACCAATTACAAAATCCATTAATATCCATCATGTTCTGTCATAAATCATATAGCTGGGCAGCCAGTCTGACTGTAATTATTGCTAAGCAAGAAGCAGAAGTCTGTGATTAGGTTTAGTCATTATTTCCCTCCATGTGATTAATCTCAGCTTTGAAATAATAAATGGGGAAAATGAACCAGTTCTATGTCATTGCATTTGTAATTGTGAATTTGAGCATGACATATTATTAAGCCAAGTTTGACAGAAATCAGTTTCTATCTGTCTCTTCTCTCCCACTCCTCTCTGTGACAAACACAATGATCAATGCTTTGTCATGTTGTTGTTTGTATCAGAGCATCTAAAAATATCATGAAACCTACAAATGTCAAATTGAAATCTAACCATTTCCCCAGGTCTCTGTTCACTCTTAAGTATTTAGACTACTTTTGCTGAATCTCAGAATAAGGAATAAAATACTCAGCCATAAGAAAGCAATATAAAACTTTTTATTTTAACGTTTAGTGAAATTTGTTAATTTTACCTGTAAAGAAAAAAAAAGTACACCAGTGTTGATTAGTAGCTATTCTTCTATGTATTTCCAAAATGATTCCCTCTACCAGAGGACAGTTTTATTTTCTATTGAGAGTACAAGTTTGGATGCATGCACATCATATTAATTCTCTGCTTTGTTTGAACATTCATTAAAGCAATTCTTTCAGCTCTTGCTGAAATTACACACGGTTTAGTGAATTATATGTGCATCACACTTTGCCTTCAAGCTTCAGTGAGCAGGGGATATCTTAAATACTAATTGTTAAAGGTTCATGTTCTTGCCACTTAGTACCAGGAAATCTCATTTGGATGTTATAAACCCCACTCAACAGAGGTCCTAATTCAAATTCAGAATGTAGATTTCTCATCATTGCGGATGGTTGTATACTTTAAATCTTATTGATCTCTTTGTTCAGCAATTTCTCTTCATTATAGGAATAATCAGATTTACCGAGGCTGCATATATGAGATTAAAAAATATCCCTCACCTTCCAAGAGCAACATGTGGGGCCCTTTCTTATGTACAACATCGGCTTCCAGACAACGCTGACTAATGTCTTCTGGCACATAGGGTTTTAGGGAAATCAATTTTTGCACAATAACTAGCCCAGGCAAGAATCTGCCCTGTGGAATGAAGGAAAGCATATTACTTCTAATGCAAACCCTATTATCAAAGACACACAGTCATACATTATTTAGTGAATGCCAGTTTCACAAGACTGGTTCAAAAACAAACATGAATTATTCATTCATACCCAGATTTTCTTGGCTTTCTGAACGTAATTAATATTAAAAACAATCAGCTCATCACAAATCAAACACAGTAGATTTTTATGTAATACAGTATGTTTCTGAGTTTGAAGACAATGACAGACTTTCATACCACTATGCCTAATGGGTGTTCACCGATGGTGCTCATTCACAGTGACGGGGGAATCCTGCAGGTTTATCGATTCATGTCCAGGTTAAAGGCTATGATTCTGCAGCAGAAAAGGGATCACCCTTTTTTGCCCAGAGATCAATGAAGAGCCTGCAGCTATAATTACCATGCATTTGATGATGTTATTATTACAATGGCATGCACTTGTGATATTGACTCCATAACCTCATCAAATGCATGCCAGCCAACGTTGAAATATAACCACTTTGTCAATATCCCTATCTGAATGTGCAGTAATATGTACTAGTGCTCAAAATGTTTTTCCATCATAATTTTGAAGCTCATACAGCTTAACTAAGCATGCATGTGACATAATGTTTAATCATATTCACTCTTGTAAAAAGGTATTGCTGTAAACAGTCCCTGCAGCTGGCAGTGCAACTGCTCGTCAAATCAACACCGACAAGCAGCTGTTTTCCAAACTGTCTTAACAGGCCACCCCTTGAAAATCAACAATCATGATCACATGATCAGTATTTTAAGAAGCAATGGGATTTATAATAACTTGTGTTATGCTATACCAGTGATGATTCACATTAGAGCTGGGCAATATATCAATATTATATCTATATTGTGATATCAGACTAGAAATAGTCTTAGATTTTGGATACTGTAACATTGTGATATTGCATAAGTGTTGTCTTTTCCTGAACTTACAAGACTGTTCTAGCTCCTCTATTATTTGCCTTCCCCACTTAGTCATTGTATCCACATTACTGATGATTATTTATCAAAAATTTCATTGTGTAGATATTTTGTGAAAGCACTAATAGTCATCCCTACAATATTGTTACAATATCAATATCTAGGTATTTGGTCAAAAATACTGATATGTGACTTTTTCCATATATGTTGTATCTCAAGCACTTTCAAACATTGAGCTGCAGACAGTACTCAGACTGTATATATTGTCGAAATATTGATAGAGATATTTGGTCAAAAATATTGTGATATTTGATTTTGTCTATATATCGCCCAGCCCTAGTTTAAATTGCCATGGGAATTACTGGCTTTTGGAAATGAATTATTCAAGTCACTTTGAATATGTCACTTTAATGCCCCTAAAAATCTAAAGAATTTGGCTGGCGATTTTCTATATTTTTTCTTATTGTCAACAAATCGCATGTGCAGAGCCAAACCAACAATGAAGTCATCCTATTTTAAAGTATTGTGCGTGAATCCAAAGCCTGATATATCTTATTCCTCTTTGCCATAGACCTGTTGTTGTCCAAAACCTATTAAAAACACATGAATGAGTCACGCTGCTGCACTGGGTGACATGTTCTTTCGTTCCTGAAATGAGTGACTACCATAGCAACCAACGGCTCCAAAGAACAACAGCGATGAAATCGTAACTCTCAGGGGAGTGGTTTCTTGTATGGCAGACGCCACTGTGCATACATGGGAACATGGCTCCATTTACAGAGCTTTGCTAGCTTGTTGTGCTACATAACACAACCTTTTGACTTTGTAGTGAAGTCCTAAGAGATATTCATAATGTAATACAAAGTCAAGAGGTTGTGAATCTCTTCAGGGACGTCGGAGCATGTCAACCCAGTGCAGTGGTGTGACTCATTGACTTGTTTTTAATAGTTTTTGGACAACAATGGAGGTCAACAGTACAGAGGAATAAGATAGATCAGGTTTTGGATACACATGCAATACTTGTTGGAGGATCAGTTCATTGTTGGTTTGGCTCTGAGATTTGTTGACAGTATGAAAAACCACCAGCCACAGTCTTTAATCTTGAAATCTTCTAATAAGAAATCTCTATGATAGTAGTAAATATTCATGACTATAAGCAACATCTAACATCTTTAAGTATTATTTAGAGAAGAATGTAACACTCAAAAACTCAGTTAATCTGTTTCATCAGGACTGTGTAAGTGTGGTTTGATCACATTTGACTGACATCAACCAAACAAGCCAGCAACTGTTTCAATTCAAATGTGGTTCAAATTCTGATAAAATAAATGACCAAAATTCTTAACTTTGGCCAAAAATTATCTGTTCATGCTGGACCCATCACTAATGGTAAGGTGCTGACAGAGAAAATACATTTCTAAGGGCCTTCAAATTCAACGCATTGACATTATGTTTAGAAATCTATCCAAATAAAGAAGAAAGATTTACAGCAACTACCAATGCTTTAATGGCTACTGAAATTGCTCTAACTGTTGTCTAAATGTCACAGGCCACAATCCAGATGCAGACTCATTCCCACAAAGCCTGGAGGGAGTATGATAAAGGTTGCAAATGTCAATTATGTCTGATAGAGTAGATTTCTGTTATCTTTGCACTTTAAGTTCTTCCACTGAAACATATGTACTGAAAAACTGGATCGATCTGACCACTGAAAGACCAAAAATACAAATAAATAACAGAGGACATAAAGACAAGAGTCATTAATAATCTCCTTCAAAATGTATTTACTTGGTGTTGTACTCTTCACTTCATTGTTTAGGCAGTAAGAGTGTCATAATTCTCCAAATTGTGTAATATTGCCTGCCAACTGTAGTTTTTCTGTCTATGACACCTTCGTTGTTTACACAACTCACGGGGATGGCAAAATGTTGCCACACCAGTGACTACAGGGAAGCAGGAGGATTTTCCAGTTCTGTCCTGTCTCTACCATCTCCAATCCCAGCAGTGGCCATAGTGCCTCACAAATTAGTGCAGCTGCAGCATATGGTAAACTACACTGTGTCATCTGTGAAAAAAAAAAGTCCCCCTCAGATGTACGCAAATAGGTGGGGTTGGACAGAAAAAATGCTGGGAGAATTGCCGATCCTGCTTTTGATTTCAATTGTTGAAATCGAGTGCTCATTTCAATCTATTTTCAATTTAGAATCGAAATCGTGACAGCCCTACAAGGCAGCTTACCAATTTCTGAGCTACATGCATAATTGCTGACTGCTGTCTAACCTGCAGGTGGGTTTTCGTCATAGGACAGTCAAATTTAGTTGTAACTATGCAGTTTCTGTAGTACACCATCATTTTAACTTTCAATTTAAAGTCAAATTTCCATATCTGACTCCTAAACTTAAACTTTTTATTCTGATATATTAGATATGCACTTCAGTTAAGAAATACAGAATATGTGTTTTATTTGAATGATTTCATTGTTATTTGTTTAAAATACAAAAATAGGACATATGGATATTGGACTGTAGATCGTTTTACCATATTACAATATAAACTCAAAGCATAAAAATATTTTAAGATTGAGCTTAAATAGCTTTGGTTCATGAACTAATGGATTTTACAAATGAATAAACTCATTCATTAGACATTTTTCACACAAAAAAAGAACATTTAACATTTGGTTAGTGGAGTGTTTGACGTGTTTTCACACAGGGACATGTTATGTCTTGTCATCTCATTCCTCCAACCCACACTGTGTGGGCAGATAGGTCCAGCTTACAAATGAGTTGAAGCTCTTCAAGCAGTTGAGATCCTCACACTTACTGAATGCTTCAGGCATATGAGCTCAGCATGAGTATCTGTATTATCTCACTGAACCTTGCCTGTCTGTTGTTTGCATATTTACCATTAATGAATAACTACAAGCATTATAGGTTGTCATACTCCAACAAGAGTAACGCCTTGTCTACACAGGGGTAGCAACATGAGCAGCATGTTAGTAGAGCATAAAAACGTGCTCCAGTTGCATTTATGTGCAGTACAAAACATTTGGACATGTGTTCTCATTCTCTTGAATGAGAAAATGTCTCAAAGCTTTTGACTGGTACTGTACATATAGAGCTAGGGAAATGTGAGCCGTTACATGGCCTGTGTAGACAGCTGTATTGATTAAACCAGAAGCACATCTGTTCCATCAGATATGCAAAAGACAGACAATTGAAAAACATGTCTGAAACTTTCTATATAGACTCACTGAAAGAGTCTACAGCCATGCTAGCAGCACTATGAGACTTAGTCACAGTAGTGCTTTGAGCCTAACGCAGCCACCAGCATGCTAACGACAATGACTAAAATAATGATGTTAAGTAGGTATAATGTTCACCATTGTTGCTGCTTTCACATCTGGGGCCAGATGCATGAAACTGACTCAAATTGTGCATATGCACAAAGCCAGAAATACGCAAAAGGCATTGTTTTCTTCAGATGTACAGGGACCTATTATTTCCACGTTGCAGGAAACGCAGACAGAAATGCACAATTTGATAATAAAAATGGAACTAACTGTAAAAGGCGGAATACTCAGTATTTTGATTAAACACAGGAAAAAATTCAGAAAAAATTAACCGGAAAACAGGGAATCTGGAAAAAAGCTCAACAGATTTCATAGGGCCCTAGATTTACAAAGTTTATTGTTAAAGCAAAAAAGGCTTCTGTGTTGAATCAGTATGTTTTGGGGAGTACTGGGCCTATGATTATAGACGTCCCTCCTCTGTGGTTTTTCAAAATCACAGTGAAGAAGAGGTAACACAAATCCCAACTCGGCCAAAATATACAATCATGCATTTTGTGCAATATACATGAATGTGCATGAAATATTGTTGTTGGTGCTGCCTAATGAGACTTACAAAACCAAAACAGAAGTAGGACTATCTTACAAAAAGGGAAATACTTATGAGCTACAACCCAATTGTCCTTCATTCTCAGGCATGTTTCTCTAATGGATTAAATCAACATTTAAACATAATTCCTTGACATTAGATTATAAACTAAAAAGATAGGGACACATTGTTGTGCAGACCTTTTCTATGAAAAACAAACAAACCATTTTCTTATGCATTACTCTCAAATAATAAAGGTGATCAAATCTTAAATTGCCTACTGACTGACTGAAGAAGTGGGGTACATACCAAAACCATATTGCAATGGCTCTGTCCAAAGGCTAAATTGAGTTAGCTGAATGCTATCTATTTTGCAGGAAGCAAAACTAGCAAATGATTAGCTGGTGCAAGGCACTACAGCTCAATGAGTTACAGATTTCTGCACCAATGTGTTTATGGTACCACCTTGTGTGAGACAGTGAGACAGGCTACATACTGGATTGATACAGTTGGAAGAGGCTGTACCACAGTTTTGTAATACTGAAATCTGAACAAACCAGTACTCACAAATTTGCTTCCCCAGCCACAATTTAGTGCCACTTTTTTATTTAAATGTTGTGCCATGAATAGATATCAATAATGTAATGAGTAAAACAACTGTCATGAAGAATGCTGTTTCACAAAGTAACAACAAATGATGTTTATGTTTATTGTAGAATACCTAAAAATGCTGGGTAGCTTTCATTCTTCCGTTATTAGGTCAGAAAGTGTTTGAATTATTCCTTGGATTCTGCCCTTTTGTTTTTACATAGAACATACTTCTGGATATTAGGCTGCTTATATATTCTCTTTCATGATTTTGTGCAAGAGAATGCCTTGATCACATGCTAGTTAATGTGGAGACCCTCCTTATTTATGGCATAAGATGCCAGTGCAGGAACAACACTGTGCTACTTATCTTTTTTTTCCCCCCCATCTTTGTGTTTGTGGGTAAGCAATTAAAATAACTGGGTCACTGATTATTGAACTTGTGCTTGCACACAGTAGCACATTGGTATGATACAATATTGGATCTTTCTTTTGATGGCTCATTGTGGAGTAGGCTTTACGTTTCTTGATGAAAAGGGGAGAAAGGAAGGAAGGTGAGGAAAGCAAGTGATCCTCTGTTTATTGTTGTCCCGATTCTTCAGCAAAATAAAGGGTGGAATGTATAGATGGTAGGTAAGTGGCCACAGCTCCCATAAATGATATCAGCAAGCAGACTGCAAAAAAGAAGGAAGTTCAGCGATTGTGTCAAGCTGAAGAAGAGGGTTTCTGATTAGGATGCAGAGCTGACATACTGTAAAAGCCATTTAATCTAAAAAGACTGAAGAGAGGACAACCAAAAACATGTATATTTATTTATTTTTATTTTTTTGAGTACTCCTACCATGCAAAACCAATCTGAGTGATTACTCATATAATCTCACCCACAAGCTCAAAAGCTTCACCAGCATGAAATAAATAACCCATGGACCCCAACGGTGACTAGAGTTCGAGAAGACTGACAGCCAATGGGACCTGTAAAACATCCCAAGGCAAACTGATTACTGCCCCCATCGGTATATGGGCTGTCACTGTTATTGAGGGACTGTCAGACTCACTCTCAGTGCCATCCAAATCAAATGTGGGCGTCAGTCATGAGGGGCTGCTGGGAGCATCAAACATCCTCTTATTAACCCATTAACCTTGCTTGATGTTAAATAATTATGGTCTTTGATCTCAAGGGAAGCACCACGTAGTTCCTGTTCACTGCCATAATCCATAAGGGTTTGTTTTTTGATCTCTCTCCTTGTCTATCTACAGATAGACCATTAGGTCAGTGGATCAATAAATAGAACAAAAGATACATTGATAGACAAATATACATATAGATCAGACCGACTGACAGAAAGACAGATAAATAGACAGAGACAGAGACAGGTATTTCACTGTATGCTTAAAATCTTCAAGCTAATAGCGTATCCCCTAGACGCCTGGAGTCCAGGCAGCTTCTTTGCTGTTATCCAAACAAACAAGAGCTTACATCTCTTCTCAGCTTCCTGTCTCACAGCCTTGTTTCCAAGGTAACCATGTCAGATGAATTGAGAGGGGGACTGACGCCCTCCAGAGAGCCAATCCTCTCTCATCCAAAGTTTGTCTCACTTTAGGTCATGTGACACCTGTTCCCATGACAACCAGGTTGGAGGGCAGTCTGGATATCTCTTTGATCAAGGAAAAATACCACACATGCCAGCAAGCAACCTTGAAATCAAGGAGGGGATGCAGATATGCAATGGCTCTTTATAGAGATGCAATAAGCTCATGTCAGATCATTCATAAAAGCTTTTGCTTCGTTCAAGCACAAGGATAGTAGTCTAGTTATATGAAACATTAAATCTAACAAAAAATAAATGAAACATTTGAGTAAACCTATAGTGTAGCTATACAACAAGCATTATATCATGAGTGACTGTTTTTGATTTTTATCTTAAATATGGGCTCAATAAAAAGCTTAAAACCACCACTTAAAAAGGTACAAGGGGGAGGTAACATGATGCCCCCTAAATAAGTTGAAGATTGAGTGGATGCCTTTCTTGTCAGCACACAGCAGCATTAATCACCAGCAGCAGAGTCACAAAACAGATTTTATTTTGTGAGCAGGTGGCCTTAAAGCCTTAAAGGTCTTTTGGTCTATGATAAGCATTTGGCCTTTCTAAGCCTTTGAGCTCTCACAAACAAAGAACCATCCCAAACCTCTGGGCTGAGGTAAATGGTTGACTTTTCCAAGCCTTTTAGTCTGCACAAAGCTGTTGGAAAGCGTCCATCAGATAAGAGGTTCCCATGGGCATCCTTTCAATAAAATATGTGACGGGCAACAAATTGGCTTTAGACACCTGTCGTAATAAAGAAAAGCCAGTCATTTTTCTGCTCTTCAGTTGTCTCAAAACACTGGTATTAGTGGTAAATTATTGAGAGCTAATAAAAAAACACAAAAAATATGAAGAAATATTCATAATAGGAAATGCCCTCTCACACCGCATATACAGTACGCTAAAGCATTAGCTCTGTATAGCTGCATCACATGATGGGAGATTAGCTTACATCTGGCCTAGAAAAACTAAAGGAGATATCACTCCAAGTATGTTTTGCTGGTAATGTCAAAAAGAAGCAAATTCAACATTTCAGCTGCAGTATGTTCAACAAACTTTGAAAAGGCAGGCCAAGAGGAAACACACTCTTTGATCTCAACACTGCCCAGAAGAAAAGCTAAATAAAAAGTCCTGAGCTTGGGCAAAGTGCAAATTCAAATTAAATCAAGACCACAATAAACTCCTACAGAGGTCTCAAAGAAATCGGGCTTGCCTTTAAACACATCCATATTTAAAGTCCCAATAAACAGAGATGTTAAATTGAATTTTAAGTAGCCTGAGGCAAGGCTATGTGAGATTAGGTCGGGTATTTGGCCTCTGCCTCTGGCCAGTTTATCAAGTAGTGTGCCTGAACTTTGAGATAAAATGACCACTAATTTGCTCCAGTCTAACTTGTTGGTAGTGCTGTCGTCTTCAATTCACCATGAGAGGAATATTTTTAATTAAAAATTAAATACTAATTTAATAACACGTGACAGTTCAATTACATAAAATTCCGGAAAATTAATAGCATAATACTATTAAGGAAATAGTATTTCCATGTCATTTTTTCCTTTCAGGACAACAAAAGAAATTCATAGGAAATCCTAAGCCAACACCTGCACATACTGTACTGCTACATGGCCACTGACGTGGTAGGCTATTTACCAGAGCTCTCTGGCAAAGACACACAGAGACACAGTTACCTCCACACAGCCCACATAATATATCACACACAACATGCAATCACTTAGGTAGGGATCATTTTTGGCTTTTAAGGACACCTGGGATTTAATGAGGACTCTTGTATGGGAGGTGGGATGCTGTTTTTGTTTCATTCTGTAAAATCTAATTCTAAATCACTAAATGCACGTTTTTATGTACTTTCTCATCTTTGTGCCATATTAGGACTTCTAATTAAAACTCTCTCAATCAACATTCACACTACTGCAGAGGCAACTATTCCTGAACATCCCTGACTTCCCATGCACTGACAGCTGAACAGTTACCAAAGTCTGCTTGTCAGTAAACAAGTATTGTGTCTTATCTGTGTGTATATACAGTATGGGTTCTTGCCTGAAATAAACAGACACACTTTCTGAGTAAACTTCTCATCTTTCCATTTTCTCTGAGCTTGGAAGTACCAACACTGGCCAGTCTTCAGTACCTGAAATGATAAAGACTGCTCCCCTGGGCAGCACAGCCTGGTACACTGTTCTACTAAAACAAAACTGCTGGCTGCATGTCACACAGTTCATCTGCTGAAACGCCTGAGCTGACCACAAGGCTATGGTGTAAAGGATGGAACTTTTATGCTGCATTCCTTTTGAACTTGGCAGCTCATAGCTCCAAGATAGGAGCAAATTAAAGCAGTTGGTATTAAAAAACACACTTGGAAAAAGCTAAATAAAATCTACAATATCTGACATATAATTTTAAATGAAGTTGAATATAGTCACTGTTAAGAGCATTTAATCTCAAATGACCTGAAAGAGCCTTCTATTTAAACTAACAAGCAATGAGTCAAACGTAACAATAGATGTTAGCCGCCACTTGCAGAGCTTACCCTTTTTTGCATGTCAAGGATGAGAGAAATAGGCTCAAACATCGCAAAAGCTCAGTTTCACTATAAGAATTGCATCTGCCAAACACTGACCAAGAATCAATTCAACCTGCTACACCTCAACAAACATACAAACTGAAGCACAAGTCAGTCAGCAACACAGCCTGCAGTGTGTCTTGCTTATCATTTATCTGAAACTGGTTTTGGTGGATAGTTTTAAGAGAAAATTGACAGCCTTTTCATGACAGGTGCAATTTAATAAATCAAAAGCAAAAGTAAGAATTGCCTTTGTTTGGTCAGGTATAGAAAGGGTTCACATTCACATCCAAGTGAAACAAAGAATTGTCATTTTATTGTACGGCCTACTTGAAATGATCTGTGTCTTATGCAAATTCATCCAAGGGCTCTCCACACCACAATCAGAGAAGTAAAACAGTGGGATTCTTCCACTATGAGTCTAAGAGGGAACAGTAAAATAGATGAAATGTAGAATAAGTGACTGCCATAACCCACTGTGTTCCAACATATCAGTACCTCCAGTAACATCAGTTTCTTAAAACGTGGAAAACAGGAGTCTTGAGATGAGCATTACCATGATCATTAACTCAAAACATCATTCCAGTTTATCTTTCGTGGTTGCAAAGAAAACAATATTACACAAAGATCACTAGTTCTCAAAGACAAAGCTTCAAGACAATAAAGACTGCTATTGGCAGCCAACAATCGTCACTTCATTTCTTTTCAGACTCTAGTGAACAGAAATCCATTCACTTCTCTGATTCTATTTCCCAAGATTCAGGGCAGATAAGATGGTCTGATGTTTAATAGTTAAACCAAAACAGCCACTGCCAATAGGAACAAGAGAGCAATGACCACATACTGTTCAATTGGTTCTTTGAACTAATGTTAGGTGCTTGCAACATTTTAACGTCAACAGTATAACTATAACAGTGCTTGCTTGTTAAATGTGGCCAATCTCAGAACCCATTGGCTATCTGTCAAACGATTTAACCTCTGGGGGCAAAGGCCAATATTTCAGGGGTCCCAGTGTAGTCAGCAGATATCAGTAATGGATCATTAATGGATATCCAGGCCAATACTTTCTCTTCCATGTGCCGGTTGTTGTTTACAATCCAATTAGCAACTTGAGGCGATCCAGATGACATTTTGGCTAATCTCCATAAACAGATATGCTTATAAATACGCATACATTAAAAAAAAACAAAAAAAAACAACTAATAAAACGTTATCAGATGATAGCTGATGGGTTCCAAGATTGCATTTCGGCCAATGTGTTCCTCCTCTTTTGCTCTCCACACAGACTGTTACCTGCATGCAACCAAAGCCTGGTCAAGCCTGTATTCTGTCTTGAGCCTGTAGTCCTCCGGCTCATTTTAAAACCATGTTGAACTGCTAATATTAACTCCCTACATGTAGGTAGTGGGACAAAATCCTTACTGTGAACAGAGAGGGAACAAAATCAGACCTAACCAACTACAGAACACAATGAGTCAATAGCTCTATAGTTATCCATAGAAAGATAGAGATGGCACAAACTTTAAAAAAAAAAAAAAAAAAAAAAAAAAAAAAAAAAAAAAACACAATATGCTGATGTTTGTGAGAGAAAGAAAAAAGCACCATTTCATGGATCAGCTGTAAGGCTGGACGATTAATCAAATTTTATTTTCAATTACAATTTTGGATTCCAACGATTATGAAAACAGGATAATTGTGCCGCATTTCGTTTCACAATGATGCTCTTGTTTTGTCTTGGGCACACCCTTTTCCTTTACAGAAATATGCTTTAGCCCCTCCCTAAAAGACTCCAAACTGTTTCTGTCCACAGAACTGGCCGTCTGTCAGCAGCAGCTACTGTCCAGCGGCCGGCTAACCTGCCTTCACCAGACTGACTGAACCAAAATAGTTTTCATGTCAGGTCCATGAGAAGAAATTGTATTTATTGATTCACTGATTTTATTTCCTTGCCCACTGTAGAGAGTGAGGGGAATATGCCTGGCTGTAGTGAAATAGGCAAGCTCACAGACAGACTGGGAGCCTTGATCAATCAATTTAGATGCCATTAATAAGTTCAAAACACATATACAGTGGGATATTTGTGTGAAACAGCTGTCTGTGCAGATTACTTCATTCATCATTATAGATTGCTTGACTTGGAGCATAAAAAAAAACTTGGGTCTCTGAGATGCTCGGTGAGGATTGATACATTTAATAAAATGGAGGCATTTCTGTGAGTCAATAAGTAATCCTGTTAAATAAACATGATTTCAATATTGACCAAAATAATCATGGTGACCATCATAATTTTTGCCATAATCAAGCAGCCCTAATGAGCTGTACCTGGAAATTGGTTGTCTTGACCAGGCTTCAACTGAACTTAATCTTCAATAATCTTATTCTGAAGTCATCATGATACCACTGTAAATGCCATAATTCAATGATCAGTGTGATTACATAATATATTCCCCTAATGATATTTGCCACATTCATTTAACTTTTCAGCTTCAGGCAATGCAACTGGACATTTAGTTCCTTGGTGAAAGAAAACCCAAATAATGGTTTATGCCAATAATATTCTATTACTGCCCCTCATTCTAAAAAAAAAAATCTTGTGAAACAAGTATTATAGTGAAGATGCAGAAGCAATTAAAACAACCATTTTGCCAGACACCTGTGGTTACTACAGAGGCAAAATAAATGTCAAAAGCTATCCATTAGAAACCTGTTACAATATCATAAGTGATCACAGTCACCCATGGCTTTTCAATTTCCGGTCGCCAGTCGAACTCTAAATGACCTACTGTATATAGTAACATGAGGTTGTGCAGAGAAAAAATATTTTTCTTAATTAATTATAAAAGACAGGATGCCCTCTGCAATTCCCTCCCCAAAGAGTTCGGTTACTTGGTTAAAATTAGGCAATAAACAAATTATGCTTACTAGAGCGTTATAGGCCTTGACATAGAAAGGAGAGTTATTCTATTGAGTTCACTCTCTCAAGTACAGATGATTGAGATTCAAGAACAAACTCAAGATGTTTTGTGTTGCATCACTTGAAAATTTCTTAAGCCTAGCTCTTAAAAGACACAATCCATGATCTAAAGGAAAAGGCCCCATCACTATATTTCAAAACAGAAGATTAGAGCCTGCTATCACATCCAAATTGATTTACAAGTCTTTTAACGCTTGCATTCACACTGAGGGTTTACATAATCCTCTTTATCTATAATTAATTTTTAAAAAGTGTTTGTTTTTTTCCTCATTTTGCCCAATTATATACACTGTATGTGGAGATGCCTGTCATTTACATCAAAACAATAATTGAATGGGTCTTTTTAGTCTACTGTTAAAATCAACTTGTAGATTAGAAGCTTTTACTTGTCATTATAAATTGTGATTGAAAAGGTAATTGTAAATACTGAACCCAACCTTCACCCTAACATATGCTCCAACCTTTTTTAGTGCAGACAAGTCACAGAAAGATGGAAACCCTAGTTTGCACACTGTTGAGGTTAATGCCACTAAAGTCAAGGCTTGTGCATGTGAGTTCCACTTGTTCATCTTATTACAAATGCCACAAGCGCAACCATCAACCAGGAAACCAGGCAAGGGGGGGTTCAGTCATTAGAAAGATGGACCAGCAGCTGGAGGCTCTGGATTGAAGCGCCTCTGTCGTCCAATATCCACTCCACTGAAATGTCAATGAGCAAGGTGCTGACTCCTTACCAGCCCTTCAGTCAGTGTTCTATCCGTACATTGTATGCACCATCATTTAAGGCTAGGAGCTTTTTTTCCCCAGGTGCATGCTTTTTCCTGGTCATTGAAGAAAAAGGAGCGACTGGTAAAGGAAGGGACTGAAGTGTGACCTTTCCATGATTCCTATCGTGTTGACAGCTCTTCCCATTATTTATGTGTCATGGGCCCATGTTGTCCCAAATGAAGAGGTGGCAAATTGCAAAGTTGCCAGTGTCCTCCTCTCCAGAAGCCAAACCACAATCTCCAGGAATCTCTGTGATTCTGCAGAGGCAACTCCCACAGAACAATTTTAGTCTTAATAGAAATCATACAAAATCTGAATCTGTTGTAATGGTATTCTTAGAAATGACTACCACTTGAAATCATTTGATTATGCTGCAATTGTAAAGGTGTTGGAATAATACTAGCCGATTTGTACGGAGACAATATTATGATAAATCTGATTATTGTGAGCAGATTATTACCAAATGTTCTGCCATATTAGTAAAATAAGATGTTTTCACCATTATTATCCATTTAATACATCATGGCTACAGATTATTACCTAGTCAGTAGCATCAAAGCTGTTTTTCTTAAATTGTATACCATAAACATAACTGGATTTCTTCTGCGATGAAATAAACCACCATTTAATATTTTGGTAATACACAGTACAGAATTATTGTTCATTGTTTTTGTGTGTGTTGTACTTTTTGTTTTATTATCTGATTTGAAACTACAAAATATCATCACTCTCCTAACAAAGAGCATCAGTGGTCAGTAGTATCAGTGGAAGCAAAAGTATTGTCTTATAGTTCTAATTAAAGGACAGGTTCACAATTTTTCAAGTCTTTTCTAAAACAACAGTCAGACGCCCAAATGAACACTGACATGTTTTACTTGCTGTATTCATTCCTCATGTTCATACAGATCATTAAGAAATTCCTTCATAATGCACTCTGAGTGTCAGTGATTTGGTACAAAATACACAGCCCTCTTTCTGTGTAAAAATGTTTTTGAACATTTGTTTCTTTTTAGTGTGATGATCCTTCACCTGCAGCTGAGCTGGAAAACACTGTCCACTGAGACACAAAGGGCTTTTTGTTTTGTTTGTTTTTTTACTAAAAAACTGTGGAAGATGTTAGTCTGCTCAAGCCTCATTTTATCTTCAGATAAACTTTTAAATACTTTTTTTTTTTTTCAAAACAAGCGCTGTGGATTTTGTCTCTCTCTATTTCCATTAAAAGCATATTTGGAAGGGATCTTCTAAAGGTCAATATGAACTGGGGGAATGATTACAGCAAACAAAACCAGTTTCAGTGTTCATATGGGCACCTGACTATAAGACAGACAAATTGTGAACCTCTCCTTTAAATGAACAAAAACTTCAGTTAAAAAAACAGTCCCTCCTGCAGGTTACAGAGATTCTTAAAATGATTTAGCCTTCCACAAAGGGGTAGGATGCTCTTGTTAATCTATGATCATTTATAAGGGCGTCCTGAATTCTAATGCTTTTTGGAAACACTTAATGAACCTAAGATGGATTCTACAATCACCTTAGCTTTAAGATGCTTCTAGAAAATACAACCCAGGCCAATAGTCTGTGAAAACTGCTACTTTACTGTGCAGGTGATTTTCCTCTTGTACAAGTTTTAACAGTTCTACTGGATAGTGGGGAGATTCTCAGCTGTTTGAGATTCACACCTCACTATCACATGAGTAAAATACAAGTGAGACTTCTCACTTGGAAAATTTAAAGTGTGAAGCAAAAACATATAGTGCAAAATTAGTGAAGAACAATTGAAAAGTAAAGTAGCTATCAGCTGTTATTTTATAAACTGTATAGTAACAGACAGCTAGGACTGACTGTGTGTTTGATGCTGAAAGATATCTGTTCAATTTACAACTCTAGCTAAGAACAGAGCAGGTCTGAACTGTGACCTTCATTAGCTTCACTGTACACCTGTTCCTCTGACCTAGACTCTCTTTCACACTTATTTACCTCTTAAAGTGGCTTTATACCACTGAGCATGCTGTCATGTTGCAAGCAGTGAATTACTAAAGTTGAGTCTATACTTGCTATACTGTCATCAAACTTAAAAGTGCATTTATTTTCCAAAATCCTGCTCATTAAAAGCAGGAAACTGGTAACCATGTCCTTGTCATTAAAAGCTTCCAAGAGAATTATTGAATGGTAACATTTTCTGCCTTAATCATGCAACAATAATATTGTGGGTTGGGTTTGATTGAGAGATGATAAATTGTTTTTGCAAATATTTTTTCTTATGTCTGATTGTTTTGTTTTTATTGAAGCTCACATGGAAAAGCCAGTTCACACAGTGCAAATATCTTTGGAAATAATACAAATATATATAGCATTAATTTGCCACAATGAGTAACATTATGGGTTTTTTTCCTTTTGTGGGTCTCAACATCCTGCAGAGAAATGAAAAAAACGTATACATTATAATCATCAGGTTACTTTTGAAAACCATGTACCCATGATTCATTCTAGTCATAAAATAATGTCTTGTACTTCATTTACTTCCTCGAAGTGTACATGATGGCATAGAAAGGATGACTCATATAGATGATTAGAAGGCTCAGGTACTGCAACATGGGGGTGGGGGGTAAATTGGGCAAATGAAGCCTTTAAATACACAAAATTACACATATGGACTTCTGAATACTGAAAGTTTGTTTTGTTTTGTTCCATTAATATCTACTTTCAGTCTTTCCAGCATACCTCTTGTGCTGTAGTAGCACCAGGACCTATATATAAGTATGTTACACTGTCAATTAAATCATATGGCTGATATAACAGCACATGACTAATATGATGGCTTTACAATGTCTCAGGACCCAACATGCAGCTTAGACATGAGTTTGAGGCACTGAAACTATACTTCATGTTCTGTGTATTTCTACAATCTTTGGTTTGAAGGGTTCTTATTTTATTATTGTTACCTATTCATCAGCATGAGCAATCCAGTTTCCTGTTTAGAAACTGGAAATGAATATTTATAAGCTGGTGTAGTTAGCATACAGAAAGGTACTTGCTTTAGAAGCTCCAAGTGCCATGCTCTAACACATCCCCTTGCAACTGGAAGTCCCCCTGGCAGGCTCTAGCTGGGGTGTCAACAAGCAGCTACTGATTGCCAGTTTGGTGCAGATACTGATTTAGACAGTACATAACAAGGCTCTGCACAAGAAGAGACAGGTGGATGGAGGCAGGCAAGGGTCTAGGGGGGAATTTTCGGAATGGACACATAATAATAATATAATAATATAATAATAATACATAATAATATTTTAAATAGTAAAATCCCTGCTCATTGTCTTTCTTTCTCCTGTCTCTCATACACATATCTGTAGACCTGCTAATGTACATTTTTTGCAAACATTTCTTTTGCAATAACTTACAAAAATTGATGTGTATAGAACTGTATATTACTGTATCATACTGCTGTATCATAGCCATAAATTGAGTAGTAAAAAAAAAAGGACTCAAGGAATAACTTAACGTGCATTCAAGTCTGACCAATATTCATTTGTTAATAACTAATGACAAAAGCTGTTCACAAAATTGCCACAAGACACCCATTTATAGTATATTAAACAATTGAAGCCAAAATATGAAATGATGGGATCTACCAATGTGGGTGTTGATGCTGTGCTTGGGACAACTAAGTAGGCTCAGTTTGGAGACATGAGTTGATTGGAAGGGGTTGGGGTGCAGGACACGGTTAAAATGCTTAAATGGGATTTAATGACACAAAATTTGTCCAGCTGCCAGTGGGGAGGGATGGCTGGCAGGGATTTGAAAGAAGTGTGAGATTTAGGAAACACAGAAGTCATTTGGCCCAGAGGGACAGACGAAAGGGGAAAGCAATGGATTGGGAAGAAAGATTGTTCGTGCTCAGGTAAATGGCAAGGCTTGCTAATTCAAAAGGACAAAAACAAAACGGTACCGAGATTTAGAGAGATTAGAAAAAGAGGATGGAGGAAAAATGGGATTTTGACTCAACGTGGCTTTCTGATCTGAAAATAAGAGGTTGAGGAGCTGAATTAATGGCTAGTGGAAATGCAGCATTATCAGCAGACCACAAAGATTTAGCAATTTCAGGGGGACTGAGAATAAACCAGAGTTCATATGACAATAAATGTTACCCACAGAGTAAATCTAGCGGGCTCAGACAAATCTGTGTCTGGTGTTTAGAATAGTAAAACCCATTCAAGAAAGCCAAATAGAGGATGTTCTCCACATTACTACTGACAAAGCAATGAATCTGACAAGAAGCCCTGCTTCATCTTTGTAGTGCAGTAATTACAGACTTTATAGCTCCAGCATCTCCTACGCTAAGAACTGTAGCTCCAATGTGTATCTTAGGGCCTTTTCACACCTGAAAGTCCAAACCAAGGTTCATATGTTTGTTACATTGTATACATTTGATCTGGTTAGTTTTGGTCTCACATTGCAATTATGTGAGCACACTAAAGAACTTTACATGACATACCTATGTCATCATCACCTACCTGGGCGTTGATTGGTCTGAAGATGGGCATGCGTCTGGTATCAGCATGTTTTCATTCGGCAGGTACTTAGCCTTCTACCACTGTTTAGATTAAAGGAGAACAATGAATGTGCAGATTAATTTAGTTGCCACTATAATATTATTATGGTATTACTTTATCTTCAGGTGTCATTGCTCTCATGTCTTTTCATATCCTCTCTCTCATCCTCTCCGAAAATACCTAGAAAGTGTTGGCATATTATTTCCAGTTTAATTTTTATAATGTTGTCAAATCATATTTCAATTAAAAACTTGGTCTCCTCCTCTCTTTATTTTTCCTTTTCCCATTTTTGACGATAGCCTGCTTGAACTTTTTGTAATTGGTACCAAAGTCTGAACCATACAAAAAATGTTTTCACATTAGAAACCAACTAAACCATGGTTAAGTCTGATCGGGACCAAGACCACTTCTTCTCGTTTCACACCTCTAATTTTGATTCAGATCAAAAGTTTGAAAGTCCGGACCAAATGAGGTAGGTGTGAAAGGGCCCTTAGACTGCTGAGCAGACCAGTTCCTCTCTGCTAATGATCAGCGAACAGGAGGGAATGACACCAGAGTGAGGAAGGGGTCAGGAGGAGCTGTCACCATTCCTGTCCACCCTAGATATTATCTGTACCAGACTTTCCTCTGGGACTGGGGTCACACATCATCTCAACAGTTTGTTCCCATGAGATGTCACACTTCCTAAAAATCACCCAGTCTCTTCCTCCCTTGTGTACCATCTAACTCTGTCTTATACCTTTATACCTATTCTTTTACCATTATGATTTTAGCTTTACATTTTTTCCAGACTCAATAAATTGTTAATACATCTTAAAAATCTTACTTGCAAAAACTTAAATTAGAACATTTACATGATGTGACATCTTTTATCTGTAAAAAGATGGATTCAGCATTGATGTTAATTTATGTCAAGCATCTCTGTCTATTCAGCATGTTGCAATTTAATGTCACAACAATTCAATGTATCACTTGGCACAAAAATACCCTCAGCTACAGCTGCACCCTCAATGTATAGTATGCAGTACATGAAGCACACACACCCATACAATGCAATAGTGAGGAATTCACTTTTATTGTGAAGACAGAATGTGAATATTTGAAGCACATGATTCAGGACTAAAGACAGGTAATAGAAATCTTTTAAATAATGACTAGCTGCTATGAACTCAAATCATTTTAATGCACTTATTTTATTATTATTATAAAAGCTCTATCATTCTGTCTGAAACCATATATCAATGCCAAAATCATATTTCAATGGTATTTCACTACACATTTCTTTGTTCCATTGTGTATTAACCTTCTATGCTTAAAAGTCTCAGTTTTAAGTGTTAAAGATAATCTTAAATATTTGGTATTATGGCCTTTTGACCTTTTTATAGATACTGATACTGTTTTAAACATATCTGTGACATTTTATTCACCAAAAGTTGTTTAGATTTCTCTAAATTCATCTGTGTGGCCATCACCTTGACCCCCAGCCAATTGGTAATACTACCTAATGAATAATGAAAATTCCCTTATTCCTTATGTTTACATGGAGCTGGAGCTGGAGACATAAAAGACTATACAGCAGTCTATGAACCAAAATCTGATCATGAATGGGAAGGGGAAGAACCTGCTGTTGCACAGCTGAGATTTCTAAAGGATGTATCAGAATGGTAAGATCGTGGTTAAGCTTCCTAACAAAATAAAAGTCTTTTTTTTCAAACGTAACTGGAGGTTGCTAGCTTAGCTTTAGAACACTTTCAGCTTCCTGCTTTTCTTGTCATAAGGCTGAAATGCAAACTCCCACTACAGAAGTTACAAACACATCGCTGGGCTCATTCTAAAGCTTCCTATGTAATTGATTAGACCCTCTGATGTGATGTAGTGATTGGCTCAGCTTAAACACCGCTAGCTCTTGAGCTGCGATTTTCACAATTTCAAGTAGTTTTACAGCACCCACCATCACCCTAATCCACTCTAAAGCTCATTTTTCTTGTTTTCCACAATACCAGCACTTTAACAAGTGCAGCTTGTTGCATGGTCTGAATTTTGCAAGTGAATGATTATATTAGTATCATAGCACAATACAATACCTGTTTTTCTTTCCTCTAACTAATCCAAATTACACTGCACAAATGCACGAATAAGCACATTCTGATGCAAAGTAAAAAGGGCAGAAGTGCATAGACCCAGCCTGGTAGATGACAGAGTTCATCTACTGCCATCTCCTGGAGTAAAAATAGGACTTTGGATTCACTCCTTTGTAGCCATGTCAAAATGAAGGTAGGGCTGATTTATTTTAGGGTAATACTTTGTGTTTTTTTTCCTATTAATTACATGTGGGATTTGCAAATGAGCACATCATTGTAAGATGTTTAGCTGTATGTGTATGCCCACTGGATGCTTGGAAGGTGTTTAGGGAATTGTATTTTAAAATCTGGTAGCTCCACATATTTGTCCCTAAAGGGGAAATGTATGAGCATGCATGCTTTTGCTTTTCCCTCTGCTCATCAGAAACACTTGTATTGGTCTGTTGATAACTCCCACTATCTTACATTTTATAAATGTTTTGGACAATGAACTAAGGTGAAAGCCCCTCTCCTTTATGTTTACTCTAAGGTAGAGCAATCCATTCCTCCATTGTTAGAAATTCTTTACTGGTACCACAACAGCCACAAAACTCAATAAAAAAACATTGGAATTGGACATTGGAAAACTATCATTTGTTCCATCTTCCATCAAGGAAGAACTATCAAGTTTCATCACGTACAAATCAGGGGTGTCACGATTTCAAATCTGAATTGAAAATTGATGGAGATGAACGTTCGATTATGACAATCAAAATCAAAAGCAGGGTCAGTGATTCTCCCAGGATTTTTTCCCTCCAACCCTGCCTACTTTTCCATATTTGGCTCTGAAGAAAGAAAAACAAAAAAATTTCACAGATGACATAGCGCAGCTTACCGATAGCCTGCAGCTGCATTACTTTTTGAGACACCATGGACACTGGCATTGGAGATGGTAGAGAAACAGAAATGGAAAATCCTCCTGCCTCCCTGAAGTTAGCGGTGTAGCATTTTGCCTTTTCTGTGCGTTGTGTACACAACAAATGCGTTGTTGACAGAAAAACTACAGTTTGCAGGCTATGCTTCACACTTCGGTAAAGTTGGAAATATATTGACTGATTCGAACTTCACAGATCAATAACTCATAAGCGTAATTTTGTTAAAAAAAATGATGCCTCTTTCCTAATGTAGTAAGGTAGACAATGAGCTACAAGCTAATTTTCAAAATGAGCCGTCCTCTGAGCTGGACAAATAACACTGGACTATGTATAACCAGCCGTGAGACACCTAAAAAGTGCAACACTTAATTTCCTTAGTTTCCCTTCTGCCATCTAGTGGTTCTTCATTTTGTTTTTGTGTTCGATAGTTTGTTCCAACTGGTGAAATAAGTTATTACATTTTGAATAAGTTGTTGTTGTTGTAGTAGTTGTAGTTGTTGGCGTTGATGTTGTTCCATATGGTCTTACATATGTCCGTTCCAAAAAACAATGGCAGTCATATCACACCTGATACCATGTAGCCTATCCTTTTAAAGAAGAATTTGAAAATATGAATGACAGCTGTCAGGGCATAAAACAAATGATTTGTTGATCTTTACAAATCAAGACTCAATAGTCTGGCATAGCTGTCAGAGTTGAAAAAAAAATAGAATCAGATTGTGACCTTAAAATTGAAAGTCAAATCGAATCGTGGATTTGGAGAATTGTGACACCACATCAAAACACATGGGCTGAGAAATTAAAGTCCTCCTGAAGCCCTCATGTAAAATTTCAAAATTCTTGTTTAAATACTCCAGACACACAAGCAAGCAAACAAAAAAAGGCATTTACATCTACTGACTCTTAGTAGTAATAAGAGGATCACAATTATGGCTTGTGTATTTTAACAGCATCGATAGAGCCTTGTCTTTGTTCTTGTGCTTATGAGGATGCCTTTACAACACAGAAACAGAAGCAAACAAGTACAGCTGTAATCAACTTCAAAAGTGGTGGTTGGTGCAAAGCAGACCACAGATTAAACACAGTAGAGTCAGTCAGTATAGCAATCAACCTGGCTTAAACTGAAATATACCACTTCAAAATATGTTTTTGAAAACTGCATATTTTTGTCAATCATTTGACAAATTGTTATGCATAGTGTTATTATTTTAAGTGAGTCAAATATCTGAACATGCAATGCAATGTTTAGTTATTACAAAAATTCCATAATTTAATCTGTATTTTTTATTTTTTTGCATACTGCTTGTATACAGTACAGTACCTCTTTGAGGGAAATTATTGTATGAATATGTATAAATGCTTGTGTGAAGCTGTGAAAGTTTAAAATGCTTAGTGATAGTCATAGAAATCATGTTTGTGTGTCTGAACAGTATGTTCCTGTGTGAAAAAGAAACAAAGAACATCTGTTTCTTCTGAAATAGATCCTGCCATGTCTGTCTGGGTAAAATCATGCATAGAGTAGCAACAACAACTCACTTGGTGTGAAACAGATTAAGAAGTCTTCACCCCACTGTTCAGGGATCACTCCTCTTCAGCAGTTTGTGTATCTGTATCAGGTGCGAGTGTGCCATACTCTGGGCATTAAAGAAAGTGTGACAATACTATATTGAGAGTTGTCTCTTTGCTCGTTCAAGTCATGCGCAAGAGGTAAATTGCTACAACACCTCACATTAAATTGAATTATCTTCTCCTTATGTGTTTCCTCTCTACCTTTTTCAAAACCATAAAATAGGACTTTGGTTTTACAAAATCCCAAAGCAGGATAATAAATGTAAAATATATGTAAAGTCAACATTTCATACACGTAGGCTGATTCTAACCTATGTAATACCTTCTGATTTCCCTCCTATTTGTCATAACTCTAATTGGGTTGGAGACATCTACCTGAACAAGATAATTCACTTCTTAGGCCCTCAAACAGAGAGCGATATCCTCACAGACATATAAACCTCCCTACCTACAGGAACTGATCATACCACAAACCTCTACTCGCACCCTCAGATCTGCCAGCAGCCATCTCCTCTGGGCCCCCCAGTACTAAGCTCTGCACCATGGGGGATTGAGCCTTCTGCTCTGCTGCACCGCGCTTGTGGAACAGCCTTCCTAACCATCTGAGGGCAACACAGACCCTAGTCTCTTTTAAAAAAGGCCTAAAAACTTTTCAATTAAGGAAGGCTTTTTCATTTTAACTTGTACTATTATTTTCTTTATGTTGTGTGTTTCACTATGAATGAAGGGTGTGGTAAAATTGAATGTAGTATTATTGTTATTATTAGTAGTAGTAATAACAGTTGCAGTAGCAGTAGTAGTAGTAGTAGTAGTAGTAGTAGTAGTAGTATTATCAATGAACTATTTACTCCCCAAACACATACCACTCTTAGCAGGGAGCTAGGAGATCATATGATCAGTGATTTTGCTCTAAATAAATACACAGGAACAACTGTACATTCCTTGTTGTTTTTCTGCCTGTACAAAGTAGGTGGTTGGGAATAAATGTGAATGCCTTTTCCATCAAAGTTTTGGGCATATCTGCAAATGTACTCCCTTTTCTCTCCGCACTGCAGAGACTATGACTGCTTTCCTAAAACTCCTAAGATCCCACATTTCATATTTTCACAGGTGAAATGTACAAGTTACAGTAAAGAGTTGTTCCACCAGCTGTCTCATATTCTACTTCACTTTCTTTTATACTCACTCATTCGCTTTACAATTATACAGACACATGGACAGAAATGTGATCCTGGCTGTTAAGAATTGCTTGTGTAATGAGGAAGTCATGAATAATACAGTACCCAAGTAATAACGTCGTCATTATTAAGCTCTAATGCCCATTAGAATCTGTTCTTAGTTCTAGCGCTGTGTAAAACAGCTAATGCTGACCACAAAGGCTCACCAACAGTCAGAAGACTTTGCCCTGACTCATTTTCTTTTTCTATACCAATGTGACTTATTACATCCAATTCGTTCTCATTTCTGTCAGTGATCGATGGAGATTAATATCACTTTACTTACTATTCAAAGCTTGATAATTTCAAGATATACCGTGAAAAATGATGTGCATTTACTGATTGTTTTTATAATCATAAAAGATTCTGTGATATTTGACATGGGGCAGTCTGAATGAAAGCTGCTGCCTTCAATAAACGCCTTTTTTTAAAGCATGCAGGAAAGCGGACTGAGCCTTGGTAATTTTCAAGAGCTGTGTGGGATTTGGAAGTTACTGCTGATGACATATGTAGTTTCTGACCTCAGATTGATATGCAACTTCACAGCATTCAGGTCTGCTGCCATGGATACTAGGTATCACATCTAACCAGAGATCAATATAATTCAGTCCCCAGCATCCAGTCAGTCATTAATCTTAACATCAAACGTGTCAGTCGCTATAGAGTCTCAGAGTGACATTATCCAATGAGGCATGGCCTAATGAACAGAGATATAATGATAGAAAGAAAGCAAGCAGACATATTCCTCCCACCTTCTTATGCAAGATTCATTTACATTACAGAGGCTTTGGTATAAATCACTTCAGTAGAACATTTTCAGTTTTGAACTTACACACATCCATGGATTCTTTTTTTATCTCCTGTTCCCACTGTCAAACACTGCACAGAGGCAAAATTCCTTCCTAAACAGTATGATTCAGATTAAAATATTGTTGTTGTGTCTCTTTTCTCTCTTGGTGTTTTAGATATGGGACAGATGCAAGTATGTTTTTCAGACTATGACAAATACTCAAGTTTAATGGTGGACCATTCATGGACTCCTGTGCTACAGAACATGCAATTTGCAATACCAAAGTAAAATATATTTTACACGGTAAAATAGGCTACTTATACTCAGAATAATCTGCACCTGATGTTTTGCTCCATCAAATGCTTTGGATACTGACACGAAACAAATTTAGAATTGTTTAACTTGTTTTTCCAAGTAATAAAGCATTTAGGGAAAATTATTCCCAGAGTGTCATTGCTGACAAAAAAAGCACAGTCATAAAAACAAACAAAAATAGATATAATCTTAATCTCCTTTGGTTGTACAATATACATGGAGCTATCATCTGGGAGTTCTGTAAAACTTTCTCTAAGCCTTTGTAATAAATGTTTGCTTTACAGCTTAGGGCAGCTTATACAGAGTAGACATGCTCATATCTACACCCATGGGCACAGATTTGGGTATGGACAGCAGTCATCTCAAACAATCTAGCCACTTTAACTCCACATGATGTTATCAGTAAGATCCAGATGCCTGAGTGGCCAAGTTTGTCTGTTTTCTGCAAAAAAAAGTGTGCTATCATGACAAAGAGTGAAAGAGCAGGATATGGTTGATACTTGACTTGATGATCTGGCAACCTTCAACTTCAAGCTGAAGACATTGTCAACTAGCAGCAGCCCAGCAAAAGCAGCAGCAACAGAGTCAGTGACGTGGATAATCTCAAGCGGTTAGTATTTATAGTTTAAACGTTCCAAACATCACGGAACAGAAAAGACTTCACTTGATGAAACTGAGATCATTTGATATCATATCTAATTTCAGGCGTTAAGTGTTGTTAGTTAATTTGTGATTTTTGCTCAGACTTGCTGTTTAATTAAACAACTTCATTACTGTTGGTAAAAATTCCCCCCAAAAGGAAATTAAGACACCAGGTTTTTAAAAGAACCAAAAGTGTCAATTACAGCTTAGTTATTAAGAATGTTCTCTAATCTAATCAAACATTAATCTTTGAAATCAGTGGGAGAAATATTTACCATCTCTCCCATTTTCCATGAGTGGATCAAGAGCAGAGTTATTATTGCAAAGGCTAAATTAGCTACAGCTTGTCCAACTGATTTCTTTGTGACTGTCAGGCATCAATTTATTACAAAATTCCTGTCAGCAGCAGCCTGAGCAGCACAGAGACACACAGACAGGTGAGAGCTCTGATGTCATATTGAAAGATTTAGCCATAAGTTCAGAAGTTGAATGAAAAATAATACAAATAGAAGTTTTTGAGATGATTTAAAAATAGGTTTGAGTATCATTATGGTGTTGACACGAAACATGAAAGAGAAACAAAACAAATACACAATTATTTTGTATATATACCAAAGTTAAAACTAAACCTACACTGAGCTTGTCTACAACACATTACAACTCAAAGTATAAGTGTTATACTGAGACATGTAGTGCACTTAAACTTGATTATGATCGTTTATGGAACTGGTGAAGCCAAAGTTCTGTGCTGAAGTCGGACTGGAACCTTGACAATCTGGAGTTGAGACCAGGAAGCAGAGAGCAGCAGTTCAACATGCTTCTCTGTACTTCTATTAGAGCAGGTACCCACTCAAAACCACATACAAACCGTGCCTGCCCCCCAACCACTTAAATCACTTAAATCTAAAGAAGAGGAGTTATACATAAAAATCTAATAAAGATTAACACCACCACTGCAATACTGCATCAAAATGGGAGAATTAAGCGTGGACTCTTAAAACACACGTATTAAAATTATCTATTATCAGATTATCATATTGAGTTATTTTGTCTTACTGAAACCTGGCTGGGTCATGAAGAATGTGTGAACTTAAAGGAATCAACCCTGTGTTTATCTTATTATTAGACTCAATTGGCTTCTCTCAGAGTGTAAATAAACCCACTCACTGAAATTGAACATTTAATAATCTTTCCATAAGATCCTTTTTTATCAGACCATTAATTAACAACTTCTGAATTCTTATTACTGGACTACACGCCATTAGACAAAAACATCTTCTCTGGATGTCTATCTGATAGTGCTGCAGCTAAATTTAAGTAAGCCATTCTATCAGTACTGAATTCAATGCCATGTCTCAATACAACAGAGGACTCTTAAGCTAACTTCCCAAATTGATCATCTTGTTGACAGTGCCACAGGGTCACTGCAAATGACACTCAATTCCATCGCCAACCCCCTCCCCTCTCAAAAAGATGCTAATTAAAGCAAACATAGCTAACTTGAAAGGATATGGCATTCCACCAAACAGGAATAATCTCAGTCTGTCAAGATAGTCTTAAAACATATAGGAAGGCCCTCTGTAATGCCAGAGCCACCTACTAGTCATCATTAATAGAGGAGAATAAAAACAGACCTAGGTTCCTTTTCAGCACTTTGGCCAAGTTGACAAAAGGTCATACCTCTATTGATCCATGTACTCCTATAGCTCTCAGTAGTAACAACTTTATGAGCTTCTTTAATGATAAAATTCTAACTATTAGAGGTAAAATTCATCACCTCATGCCCTCAACAGGCACCGATTTATCCACAAACACAGGAACCTTTGAAACAGCTGTAAAACCTGATATACATTGAGACAGTTTTTATCCAATCGACCTCCTGAACTAACTTCAACGATTTCTTCATCTAAACCATCAGCCATGCATGTTACTAACTTGGCTTCCTCCCTGGAGTTTTTGTGCTATCTTGTCTGGCAGGTTTCTATGGATCTCAGGCTTCAATGGACTGTGCTATGTGTGGTCCTGCTTGACACACACACACCTGCTCCTTTTATTATTATTAGTCATAGGCTATTTCTATTATTTTTATTGTTGTTATTGTTATTATTATTATTGTTGTTGTGCTTCTCTGTGTATCTCTTTCCCCTCTCCCCCTCCTTCTTTCTCTCTCTCACCCCAACCAGTCAAGGCAGATGGCCACCCACCTAGGATCCAGATCTGCTCAAGGTTTCTTCCCATCGCAACACCACCAACACAACACTACATCAAGTTCAGGGGTCGCTATGTACCTCAGTTTTGGGGTCATGGTTCGATGCTATTTCAGTACAGCAGGGTCACACAGAGGGGAGAGGGGCTGGGAGGCACAGTATCATTTCACTACAGAGATAACAGAGCATATTTTAATAATAGTGTTCCACTTGGTCAGTGTTATGGCTCTCTCATTCATCGACCCAGGCTACCTTGGCTAAGCTAGCTAACATACCCAAGTGGGAACTCTAGAATTGCTCTAGAATTATTGTTCCACACGTCGGACTAAGTAGATTATTGAACTATTTTAACAGTAATTGTTTGGGTCATGGAGTGTATTCTTCGTACAACTGCATGCACCAAAATGCAAAGTCTGTATCGTGTGACAGTTCAAGACAACACATACTGTTTCAACCGTAGTTAAAACCAAAATAAATTACTCTTTTAAAAGTACAGTCACAAAATATCTTTCTTTAGTGAAGTTAATGTGTAGCCTGTGTTTTTCCTACACATACGCAGCTTGCTTAGTTAAAGCCCTCGGAGGTGGTGAGAGCATCTCACTCATGCTGTTCTATCTCTTGGAGAGCTGTGTGAGCCCCTCTGCTCTTGGCATAGTTTCCTTCACAAAATGTAAACACCTGCATCACTGCTGTGCTCCCACTAATTAAAACTCTGTCTGTCTAATGAGAGCCGTGCCTGTCAGGCCCCACCACATACTCAATAAATCACTGCTATTCAGGACTGCTTTATCCCAACGTACGGGGAGGGATGTGTGAGTCTCTTGGATATATGCAACTCAGATACTCTCTCCTGCATTCTTGTTTGTTCTCAGTATTCTCCATGAGAATTCATTGTCTTCTTCACTACATCCACTGAGTCATAACATGTGCAATGTAGAGTGGCAGCTAAAACTAAATCTTCTGTGTTGGTGGCCATAGTTGCTAAGCACGATTTCTCTTGACCTAGATGCAATCAAAGACAGCTCATGCAACCAAACTATAACTATCCACTTAAAAAGGTATACTGTGTAAGATTTATGCAAAATAGTACTCCAGCAGTTGCCGTGATCAGTGATAAATCTAAATAAAAAAAAGGAGAACCTCCATCCCCAACCCAAACAACTTATATACATTCTCCCATCAAGCCAAACAAAGGCTATCAAAAGGTTCAACACAGAACAGAAGTAATTTATAATACACTGAGTGACCAGAACAATAAAAAATATATTTATGTTGTAATGCAATCCAATTCAATAGTTCTGTAAAAATATTATTTTATAAACAGCAGTTTTAAATATTACTTCAAACTGTTGTTGACACATTGTCAGAGGGACGTGGATAACAGATTTTGAAGAGCAATGACCAAACCAGCATCTAAGGGCCCAAAGTGGCATTTGCAGGTATTTTGACATTTTGTTTAGCTAACTGCTAACTGACATCAGCTGTGCACTCATTAAACAAGCTGCAGGTCAAGACATGTACATGTTTGTAAGTTATCATCAAGTTTTGACACTGTGGATAGATGCTACTATTTCATTTACTACCATGTTTAAAAGGAAGAACATCCTGAATGTCATTTAAGACCATGGGCAAAAGTTCCTTGCTTTAAGTGTTTTACAGAACAGAAAGCAAAGTTACATTTGTATCCGTTTTGGGTTTTTGTTTTTTTGTTTTTTTGCACTGATCTGAAAAATGATCTGGTCCGTGAATCAAAACCATGATCCTAACCATTTTGTGATCTGTTGTACCCCTAGACCAAACTGACGTGGTTTCACATCACCTGTAAGCACAAAGGTATCCCCCCTTCTTTGGTCTCTTAAATTTCATTATATTACCATATCATTACTGACAGATAAACAGTTACTGAAAACATAGTGTGGTTGATATATTTTATACTGAAGGCTAACCTCATATTTGATGGTTACAAAATTCATGAAAAAGCACAAGAAGGTAATGAGCCATTTGAGATATTTGTAACCTATTATCTGACTGCTTGAAAAAGACTGTCTTTAATGCCAAGAAGGAAAAGATGATGAGGGACCACACTGGATTCATTCACCCGCAGTAATGACTAATTGCCCAATTATCTTATATTGGACAAAGCAGTGGAAGTAGCTCATTCTGATCAAATAGCAAAGGTGCAACTAAAACATTTGGCCATGCCAGTAACCCATATGAAGAGATCCTGTATGAAATCAGTAAGCAGTCTTCAGTCTTACCGCAATATGCTTTCAACAGCAACACTGCTAAATGATGAACACAACTCCTGAAATGACACACAGTGCGTAAGGTTTGTTGTGATTATTATGTAACAAAAGCTGTCTGTATGTAGCTGCTGTAAATGTTTAGCTCAGTTTGCCACGTATATTAAAACCAGTCAAATTGGAAACTTAGTTACAGGCTAAGACGGCAGCCTAAACCCTCCCAAACCAGCCCCTCCTCTCTCTACCAGCAGTAACTGCAGACAGTGAATCCCAGCCTGTTCTCATTCACAACTTGTCAACTACTAACACTTTGTCACGCCCCTCAGTTTTACTATTTAACGCACTGGTTACCCCTTAGTGTCATGTTTCAATGTGCAGGGGAGTCCAATAGACTTCTATAGAACTCCCACAATGTCTGAAATAGACACCATGAGACCAATGACATCTACATAAGGTGACAGATGCCCTTATATGAAAGATACTCCCAACTGAAATACATTAAACAGAATAAATTTCATGAACTGTCGTGATACTGCACATTGAAAAATGCATCGAATAATGACATAAATGAGTTCACATCAGAGTAAATTGAAAGCCCGGTGCATCTCATACAGACGCTAAAGGATGCCTTGTGCGTCAGTATCAGATGCCAAAGGGTGTGACAAATCGTCAGTATTTGACGACCTGGGAGCGGGCTCACATCAGCAGCAGAGACAGGATGAAGGACTGATACTGACTGATTTCTATGTTCTTCATTCTTCACTCAGTATTTTCATGTCAGGTATATTATTTATTTTATTGACATTTTAGATTTGTTTCCAGTGAGATCCAGTGAGTTTATATGGTGACTTTGCTGTTGAAAACATTACTATTGTGGTTCTGTAAACAATATTTAGTTGTTTTTGAAAAAAAATAATAATTTTAATCCTAAATTAGGTTCTAAATTAGGATTACTTCAGATCATAGTGCTTACTTCAGCAGTGAGCATATGGTTTCACTTTTCTTCTTGCTAATGACTGAGTGTATTGTAAAGAACTACAACCTGTGTTTTTAATAAATATTGTAATGACAATGGTCCAAAAATGATGTTGAAATCCATCATTTTTAGTCAAATAACATCACATTTTCTTGATCCTTCAAACTCCAACTGTGTTGAGGCATTTCTTTTTTTTTTTTTTTTTTTACATTTTTACAGTTTCACAACTGGATCTCCAAAGCCCTTTCAATGTCAAATTTCCTGTAAATGATCACACACAAGACTGTGTGGACATGGATAAACCTGATCTGGAACAAATCTGAGCTAGTTTTAAGTTATTCCACTGCCAGTATGCACAAATACGGGTCCTGGTGTCATGAGCTCAGCGTGTGCACAAAAGCGCCGCTGCTGAAAATAATCCTGGGGGAAACACTGGTCACTTGTCTTCAATGAACCATTTTTCTCCATAGGAGAGGTTCCAGCTCTGATTGTCAATTTTACATCTCACACACATCTAACTGAAAAGACAGAATTCTGTTTTAATTAATAATTTACACAGGCTGTATAATGGCTCGCATTTCACTTGTGGTTTACGTGCAACCCACAGCAAAGATTTGCTGATACTTAAAATTTATTTCCATTTTTTATTTCCATTATTTCCTTCCATTTTACATGTGTAACTACAGATATTGTGTATTGGGCTCTGGGCATTGCCAAAATTTGTATGAATTACACAGCAGTATTGAGTCTGAACACATCCTGTATAAACACTGACAACTGACGCTACTGCTGCACTATGGACCTGCTGCTTTTACTATGCCACTATGCCACCTGTGTAGACATGGCATAAAAAAAGAAAAGAAAAGCATACAGTGACTGCAAGCTAGAGGGGCTGAATTATTAGTGTGGTAATATAGCAAATGGAGAGTGGAAAAAATGTTAAGCCAAGGACAAGCAGTGCAACACGTCGCAAATTGAATAGTTGATAGTAGTATGCCATTATAAACAAAGTAAATGTCCAGAATGCAAAGTAATCCATTGTATTCTTTGATTTCTGGGGTCTGAAATTTGGACTCATTCAGCTGATAATGTCAGTGTCAAAGATATTTGCAGTCCAAGTCATTAATAAATTTGCAGATGCTTTCATTGGTTTAGCCTGACGCACAGTTCATCTTAACCTCAATGAGTATACCTTGCACTATGAAGGGACTACTTAACATGGCAAACCTGCAAGTCATTGCAAAAGTCACAGAACCTAACAAATGGCTTAATTCAATGATGGCAGCAGAAGAACCCTGCCAAGGCCAGCTCAATCTCCCTCAGCACTACAGATAAAACACACACACACACACACACACACACACACACTAGAGGTCGACCAACGTCTGTGTTACTTATTCTTTCTTATCTTCACTCAGTATTTTGAAATATTGTTTTTTTTTAGATTTGTTTCCAGTGAGATATTGTTGAATTTATATAGTGACTTTTCTGTTGTAAATATTATCGTTGCTGCTCCAGGAACAACATTTAGTTTTATTTCAAATATATAAATATATCTGAGCCTGTATTGAATTAATTCTTTTTTAAACTAATCATTTTAAAAAACCTAATTCTTTAGTAAAAGAACCAATAACAGTATCGATAAAGAACTAGGTTGACAAGGGTATGGATAAGATTTTTTTTTAAATCCTAACATACACATCCCTACAGCTGGTTAGTGGCTTCACCCTGACATTGGGAGGATGAGTAGGGTTGAGGTTTGATTGTTCATTTCCGATAGTGTCGAAATTTTTCTAATGACGTATATGAATACAGATGAAGGTGTCACAGCTATTGTTCATGAAACACAGTACAAGTCAAAAGTTTGGACACACTTTCTCATTCAAGTGAATGGGAAAAACAGAGCATAACAAGCAACTTTGCACTTTTCTACATTCCAGACTGCAAGGATTCAAAGTCAGTCTAGAAAAGAACATCATCTCTGTTATAGTCAGCCATTGAATTTTGGACATCGCCTCACAGCTGATAGCATAAAGCCAGGATTGAAACTATAAACAACACGGAACCACCAAAAGACAGAGGTGAGCCTAGGAATGGTTCACTATAATGTATCCGTCCAAGTTCGCACCCTACCTCTGTGACATACATACACCAACTGCACCACTTTTTGAAGAGAAGTAAGTTAGTTCACCTGGGATACACAGCACAATGTATGAAGGAAAATGGAAGATCTCACTACTAAAGAGCCCAGACTAGCTCTATAATATTTAACTCCATCAAAGAGCTAAGTTGATACATCAAAACGGATTAGGCACAGCCTTATGCATCCAAATCATCGACTGACTGTGAAGTCAACTTTGTAGACTGAGAGAGAGCTTTATGCTATCTTGTTTCATTCAACATGTTCCTGCCATGTTTAAGTCTATCATGCCCTTGTGGAGAGAAACCTTTAAACACTTGACTCATATCATGCGAGAGCAGCATCTCAGAGGCTTCAAAGGATGACTCTTCAGCTTCAAGGGTACCATCGTCGACAAACTTGTACTATCGCTGTATAGATAGATTATGTGTACAGAAAAGTTTGGTCAGTGTTGTGCTTCTTTCAATAACAAATGAGAAGCCTACAATGTATTGAGAAGACAGCTACTAATTCTTTTCTTCTTGGGGGGCTTTTTCACCCAAAATAGTCACAGACTAAAATGTTACTGGTGCCTTGACTAGCTTTTTATCATCATTTTAAATTCTACTTTTTTATACCAGCCAAAATCATAGCAACTGCAGTCATATCAAACAACCCACCCATCTGGTAGATCTGAAGATGAAGAAATCATTACATGCATTTGCCTCCCACTCTTCCAAGAAGTAGTAATGAAGAGGCAATGCACTGTAATGGAAAAGGGAAAACAGTCCACAGTAAAAATCAATAATTAGTTGTGCAATGAAGTGATGTTGAAAAAAAAAATTAGGTACACATGCTTTTGACGTTGACTGATGTTCTGCTATTCTGGTACCACTGGGCAGAATGCACTGAGTGAGTCACCGGTTTAGAAAATGTGGTGACAGTTTAAGTTGCATAGATTTATATAATATCTGTAATAGGGTTAGAAACCCCATCCCAACACAGAGTCAACAAAACAATCCAATTAGAGTGCAGCTCCAAATGGAACAGGAAATACCAAATTCTGATTGAGTATAGGCTTGTAGACTTGCCCAAAAGATCTTAATACTACATGCATTAGATAAGAAAGGCATGAGATGCATGATGAAATCTGAAATACAAATTATTAGTGTGTAAATTATACAAGGTAATCATAATAGCTGCTGTCATGCTTTTGTTTTAATGTGTTATATAGCCTTTTTACCACCTTTCAATTTTCATAAAATTAAGATACACAAGTCCCACATATATATATGCACATATTTATATACATTATAAATATGTGCATGCAATATAGAGTGAGGGAAACCAGCACTTTTGCAGTTGCAACACTGTAATGGTTGACATTTAATGTTTTCCTAATGGCCTATTGTTTGCTATGTTGTGAGCATATATTCTGTATGCCAAAATGTATTGTCAGCCTGTCTTGTACATGGAGGCTGTACTCTGGTGAGAACTCATTTGATTATTGAAAACAAAATCCATAATCAAAAGGAACTGAACTCAAACCCAGCCAACATCTACTCCTAGCTCACTCCAATTATAGTCAACACAAACCACAGCATAAATAAAGGGTCTCGGTGTGCCTGTGGACAACAAAGGCCAAAGGGTCACAGCAATATGCCTGTCAATCACACAGCATGGTTTTCAGCCCAGACTGGGTTTAATAAAGACCAATGACTCGTGTACTGAATAGGATACGACTCCAGGGAAGCATCTGTTATGGATTACCAGGATTTGTTCCAAGAGTGTATTCAGTGAGGGACTATGCTGGATAAAACATTTTGATATAAGCATGCTTTAAAATCACCTAAACATTTTTGGTACAGCAAGTAGATGCATCCATAGACAGTTCAGGGTTGATTTCATTCTTTTATTTATTAAATAAACAGTAAATTATTTATTTATTGATGACTGACATTTTTTTCTTGCGTATAGCAATTATTTCATGTTGTGTATGATAAAGCCAAACAAATTTAAGTGTAGGGCTCTCCCCAAGATGTCCGAGTATAATAGGAGAATTATGTACACCTACACCTTCTATTCTTAGTCTACAAAAATTTTGCGCAGATGTTAGATGAACTAAGAATCCCCTATGGTTGCTAGCCAAGTCTTCTTATAACACTCTCCTGGTTGTTTCATTTGAATGATGTTAACTCGCTATGATTTGATTTGGAAAGTGTGGCTAGCTATCACTTAACAAGTGTATTCCAGAGTCCTTACCAATCACAGTTGAACAAAAAGTCAAGCAGGAGTAAAGTAAGAAAAAACCTTGTTTGGAGGGTGGATAATTATCACAAAAGTCAATAAAACCCATGTAAGCACTGGACTGCTACCACTTGTGGCTTGGAATCAGATTTTAGTAGGTAAACAATATTGTAGCAGGTAGTAGTACAATGTCAGGTTGAACTATTTACTTTAGTTGTAGAGTTAAGGATATGTCTCAAAATAGCTTCTTCTGTTCTACTGGTAGGTAGAATTTGCCTTCTGACACAGGAAAGACCACACCCTCTCGTGAATGAGGATGTAACTGCAGACATCTAGAGGATATGATGGAGGTAACTTGTGTAGTATCCACCGAAGGTGGTGTGACTTCTAAATATGAGTTTCCCAGGTGATGTTGGAGAAATGCAGAGGCAATGATGTTACAGCAGCAGACAGATTCTGTTGCATCCCCACTACCCTGGTGTATATGGCCTCTTTTTCTAGTATGTACGTTGTGTCTCTCAAAAGCGTGTTTGTTGTAAACACAGACGTACAGATCTGTACACTCTGTCTTGCAATTACTACAGTACACAGACAATATTACTGCATGGATGTTTAGGTATAAAGGTTCTTTTTTACTTGTTGCCAAGTTAAAAAATATAATGGAATATTTTGCTTTGCATAAGCCCTGTGGTACTTTTCAGCAACATCAGCAATAGCAATGGATAGCAATGTTTTTCTGTTTTGTTTTGTGTTGGAGTTTCTTTATAACTACTGCTCAGTGGATCCTTCGTGCCAAACTTCTTTGCTAGTCTATGAAAAGTTAGAGTGAGGCATTGTTGTTTGTTTTTTACTCGAGGTCACTCTTCTGTATTAGTATTGCACAATTCTGATTCGTACATGACTAAGAAGGTGATTCATGATTTGTGAATAGTTCTGTAATTCTGTACCAATAAAAGATATAGTGGAGCATTACGCAGTACAGTATACTGGTGTAAAAATGTATAGTGTAGGGTCATGGTGTATGGTCTCATACTAGTTGTAAATATTAATTATACTAGTTAATGAATGCTCTGTGCATGTACATGGCCTTTCTCATTTAGCATTCCAACTAGCATTACAATCAGATAATGTGAGAATACACTTACATCTGTTTCCAGGACAGCTTCTCACATTGCAGTGAACAAAGGTAAAGCACACAAAAACATTAGACAAGACAAGGGAGACTGAGACAAAAGACAGCTAAATATGGAGATAGTGCAGCTATACCTCTGTTCTGACTGGACATCTTTATTGTATAATGACATTTTCACCATAAAACATTTCAAACTTATGTTGATCACACACATTTACACTGTGAGGTATCATAATAACCCTCTTAATGCAATGGTAAGACATTTGCCTGAAAACAAAGAAACACAGCAGAGTCATGTCTTTAGCCCTGAAGACTGAAAAAGTAATACACTATATATTGACAACCTGTTCCAGAAAGTAAGGGAAAAGGTTGCCTCCAATGAGTTCACAGGGGAGAGAGAAGCCATACAATGTTGAAAATAATGATGACCTTAAAATAAAGACATCTGGCATTGGTGGTGCTACTGTTATCTGATGTAAGAAACAATATATTGATTAAACACACCGAGACCTCAATAAGAGGTAATTCTATGACCTTCTCTCCTATAATACACTACAACTTATCAAAACTGAACTCAAAAACATATTTACCTCTGCTCTACTTAAGAAACAGTTCACGGGAAGAGTGTGATTTTTTTTGGTTGCCATACAGACCTGCAATGGCTACTTTCCATCTACTTGGTAAGACCTGAAGCAGACCTATTATTAGTGTCCAAGTTGGCAATTATCAATGGACAGATTCAAATACCTACATTTTCATATAAAATGTAAAAGATGTGCTTTATCTACCTTCAAAACATAGCCCATTTTAAAAGCAGTATTAATAATAATTATTATTATTACTATCATTATTATTATTATTTTGAATGAAGATAAAGTTACTATGGATATCGAGGCACTGTGCAAAACACTGCACTTGAACAACGGTCAGAAGCAAAAACAACAAGCCCTAGGAAAAAAACAAGATTTTGATGTTTCCCCCTGCATTTCATTTTTTGCACTTTAAAATCTCTGTCAATCAATATGAACATCTGCACAAATCTACTGTATCTACAATGAATACTGTTTTCACCTCACAGGCTTATTTCTAATATTCCTTTTGATATACAGAAATACAGGGCAGAATTTTTGATATCCAGGCGAGAGATAAGCTATCAGGTTGAACTAAGGGGTTATAAAATAGAAGTGTTAGATCAAACTTACTGGAGGGCTAAATCACTAAAAATGAAAAGTGAAAATCTTCAAATAAAAGAGTCCCCATAATCCAACCCCAACAGAATGTCTTTTCATTACATAGTACAGCAGTCAACCGTATAACATCAGACCAATTATAAAGAAAAATTTGGACATCATTCTCATTAACCCCACTGTCACCTCTTTAAGTCTCCTGTCTACTTTTTTACAAGGGCTCCCACAATAAAATAAAAACTGGCAAAGAGCCATTTCCATTCCCCACAGCCACTTTCTTGTTTCACAAAAACGCATGAACGGCTAATTCTTCAACTGTGATAACATGGCCAGTGACACCTCTCTAAATAATGAAACAAACACAACATTGTTTGCTTTCCGGAGTTTTGAGTGTGGCTGTTTTTGCTGTAAGTTGGCCATGCAAACCATACACTCAGAGATGAATGTACAAAATATATGCACAGTTGGATCCCAGAAAATTCACAGATGCAGGTCACAAAGTTCAGGTTATTGAAGTAAGTCGGGGGTGGGGATTGGCAGACTCAAACGTCTCCTCCAGCTGGAGACCTATTGATAGAAACCCTCAGGGCAGCTTATCCTCCAGGCCTGAATGAGGGAGTTGAGTTTTGTCTTTTGATTTTATTTTCATATTTGGGTATGAAAAAATTTTGGTATGTGACTTCTTTTGAGTGATGCATATATATTTACCTTCTATGTGCAGATATACAAGAATCCTAAAAACAAAAGGGAATGACAATTTAGACTGGGTGGCATTATTTCCCCACATGATATATTATGGTAATCATAATTTGTAGGATATGTATATATAGTAGTTATTGTACATTGGCTCAATCCTTAACTATGGCGCACCATTTTGCAGTCTGGGACTTTCAAATGTTATCATATATATTCAGAAGGCAAAAGCCCACTCCAACTACCTCACCTTGTCATAAGTGTTTAATGAAGACATTGTGATGTGACCTGGAGTTCAGCCTGTTTCAGACTCCCACAGCCTGTGTGACATGTGACAAAGTAAATCCCACAGCACTTCTTTCAATAAAGTCATATAAATAGATTTAGAGAGGGGAAGGAAGATTGCCTGATGATTGCCTGATGGGATGTTAACATCAGGTAGACAAGCCATTTATTGTACCACAGAGAATTCATTGTGGACCTCACAAGATAGGAGATGCACTGTTTGTTATTGCTTTGAGCTACAAAGCAAAGCTGCCAATGTCATTTTCTCCAACTGTACTTTGGAAAGACACAGTGAATCAGTCACCACTGTCCCTTAGCTCAATCCAAGCTGTCACAGTCTATGAAAGTATAAATGAGTTATGGGAACATATTAGAGCAAGTATTGTGAAAGCAATCATCACTGGCCAAAGAGCCATCTCTTGAAAGGGGCTTTAGGAGACAGAGATGTGTTTCTTCACAGTCTCAAATATATAGAGATTAAAAATAAACATCATATAAGCTCCATACACTTCCTGGTTCAATTTGTCATCAAATATGATGGGATGGAACAGTTAAGAGGAGGAAGAGTGTTGGTGACTGAATAGTATTTAAATGGAATGAATATGGTGGTAAAAAAAATTACCTGCTGACCTCAGTATTTCTCTGTATAAACATTGCAACAAATAACAAAAAAGAAATAAATTAATCGTAACGTAAGAAAATTTCTCATTTATGGCCCATAAAAAAATGGGCCATTAGTTAAATCATTGGTTAAATGTATATTTTTCAATTGACTGTGAAAATAAGCAGGACTTGTGGACAGAGGAGGACAGTGTTGAAACTTGTACTTAATGAAATTAAATATTAGGCTGCTTATGATGAATATATACAGCATTAATATACTGTACTGGAAATTCAATGATTTGCTAAACAGAGTGGGTGATGCTGTAGGTAATTCATGCCTGATCCTACACCTCAACTGCATGTCCCCCAACCTGCTGATCACAGGAATTACGCTTAAAGGGAAGAATGGGCAATGGACCCCAGTGAAAAATCCTCACCCTCTGGCAGTGCCCCATGAAAACACCCCAAACGCTGTACGGATTCAAACATATCAGGGATTATTAAGAGACCTGAGAACAAGGTCAAAGACTTGCAGAAGAACACAGAGCAAGTTAAACTTAACTTCCACTTCATCCCTGAGGCTCTGAAAATACTTAGGAGATAGTTGAGGCAGGCTCTGTTGAAAGCTCCCCCGCCGGCACGCAAAGCTTTACTTTTGATGTTAATTCCTTGAAAGCTGTTTCTTTAGCTGGGGATTAGTGCATGAAGAGCTAGGCTTACCATGCTCTGGCTAATAAAGATGAAACATCTAACACAGGTACTAGTACATACACTCGCCTGGGAACAGTGCCTATAAAGTTGCCTTAATTATAGGGAACTCACTTCGCTTCAGTAACTATAAGAATAGGACGACATTTGTACTTTGAAAATACTGTGGTATTAAATGTTGAAAATCCTCTATTTTCCTTAGACACAAGTCTTGAGGTAAAATAATGAGTATATAGGCACATCACTTTCTCAGCTCATGTGATCAAAGCTGCCCGCATTTCATAGTATGCTCTCAGTCTCCCCAGCTTAGGTCTCCTTACCATACCACAGAAGACTGACAATTATGAAGTGTGTCCATTACAGTTGCTGATTAGCCTCCATGTCTGTTCTGGCTTGAGCGACTGTTGTAGCTAATGATTCTGTGGCAGCTGCATAGAAAACCGACACCACAATTCATCTGCATGGCCAAAAATCTCCATGATTAATAGGCGTTTCACAAGAACATTCGCCCCTTTGAATATTTGAAATGGTTCTCCCCATCACTGAGTCCTCTGCTTTGACAGTTTAAGAAGTAAATTAATCAGTCCAATCACTGCATCCATCCTGCTCTCAAGCACAATGAAAGGCTTTCTTTTCATCACATACTTGGCTATTTTCCAATAATTAATAGCAGGATGATTAATTCCAGTAACCTTTATTTACTTAAAGTATAGGTATTATTGAATGTCACAGTATACATATTGACAGGAAGACAATATTACCTAATTACCTCAATAAGCTTTAGAACCTGCACCATGCATTAAATTTGTAACGCTAAAGCAGTATACAGTAAGAGCAAATAGAACTCTGCATACACAGCCAATATTTGTCATCAGGTGGTGGTTGGTCCCAGGAATATCATAATTAACAACTGCACACCTTCTTCAGATTCGCTCAGCCAGGCGCATAATTTTGATCTTCAGTATATGTTGTAGTAACCTTAAAGCAAATTCTTTCATCACAGCTTCAGCTTAGTGGAATGTCATTAGTTGTTAGGCAGTAAATGTGGCTGTTTGTTCAATTTCTGATCATCTTTGTCATTTGTTTCCTGTAAAAAACCTCTTTTACAAGGGATATTTTGATTATGGATAAATCTATGACCTAGTTTGCTCTTATGGGAAAAGCATTAATATAGTGTGGTCACGGTTGTCAACTTGCATACAGTTATATCATAAGGCAGGAAGGCACAATTATGTTAAAGCCAATGAGGTCTGTAAGAGGGTGGTAAATCTTATCTATCTAATCTATAATGATATGGCTGGAAAACACATTTGCCCCACTTGTCATCATGCATATTTGTCTCGCTAAAAAAAAAAAAAAAAAGAAAAGAAAAGGAAAAAAAACATTAAACATCTGCATAAAAGACTGTAAGGGAAAATGGTATCTGTAATTTCTGTCAAGTTGTAAATTTAAAAAGTCGTTAATTAAACCATTCATTTCCTTGTTTCATGGGGCTAAATTGCCTCACTGGCAAACATCCCCTCAGAGTTTCATAGTCTATGTTGTAATTACTGATTGTCAGTAATACTGTCCTCACATAATTGCCTAAACTCGGTCTCTCTTTGTAACAAATCTAACATCAAGTATCCTTCAAATTGCATTTTACTTGTCTGTAAGGCATTTTGCAGTCTACGGTGGACTGTTTCTGAATGCTCAAGCACAGTGAAGAGAAGGTGGTTCACTAGATGAAATTAGAGTCCATTTCCTGAGGGTTCCAAAGAAAAACAAAAATCAACACCCTTCTGTCACTATAAATGGGCTCTTTGGTGTAATTTCAACATAGAAGACAGGTACATGTAGCAAGTTCAGTACATTCCCTGGCACCCAGCCTTTATCAGTCATAGTGAGTCAAAATCTTAACACCTGAAACCCACAATATAACAATCTATTATATATATATATATATATATATATATATATATATATATATATATATATATATATATATATATATATATATATATATATATATATAGATAGATAGATAGATAGATAGATAGATAGATAGATATAGTACAATTCATGGCACCTATAATTGACACATATATGGCATGTTCAGGACCATATAGTAAGTTAAATGGAAAACGAGAAAGAATTATCAGCAAAAAGTACACTGTGTGTATTTTTACATCAAGTGTCTGGAGGGTGATGGTTTATATTTTCCTTGACACCTCAGGACTTATTGTATTTTTCAAAATGTATAAAACTCATTGCTATGAGTTGCATCACATGAGAATGTAATTCTTACACCCCGGCAAAACAAGGGAGAGAATTGCATTACTCGGTGATGTCATCAGATAAGTTGGCATGGAAAGGCGCTATTAAAACAGTAGGGATGAATGCAGCTTGTGTTACTAAGACATGTCATCAGCACATAGGTAGCAGGGATTCTAAATACAGTTTTTCCATCAGGTGCTTAAGTAAATTTAGAACAATAAAAGCTGATTAAGGCCAAATCTGCCCTAATAAACCAGCCTGAATACACTGGGTCAAATTTTTTAATAGACAAATGAGAAAATCATGTGTGCAGTGGGGTTTTTTTTTCCTCTTTAAATTTTCCCCTAAAAGTGATGATATATCATGTTACTTTCTAAAAAGATATTGATATTATTCAATAGCTTGAAGTGAGCAGCAGATATGTATTAACTATTTACTCCAATTTTCCCTTCCTACTGGGGAGATGCTTTTTAACAAAGCATCTAGCTTAAACTGAAAACTGAAGGAATTCATGGCCATTAAAAATACCAGCAATTTAGTAGATGCAGTTCCATCACAGTCGTCTCCTAAACAAGTCAAATGAACTGGGTCCAAAGCAGGCTATCTTATCCAATCATTAAATAATCCAATGAACAATTCATTGTAGTGCAGGCGGTTTAAAACTTTTTGTTGAATTGGTATTGTGTCGGTACATTTACTGAGGTTGACTCAAAGAAAAAAGTGTTTATCTTTCAGGGGGACAGTTTGCCAGCCACTAATTACAGGTGATACTTGCTTGTGTGACAGTGGGTGTTTTATATTGGGTTCAATGAGTCTGGAGTAAGGTTGTTAGTTAAATTATCTAGCTTAATTAGCCTTGAATTACTGTACGAGACTTAAATAACATTATTGGACAAACTGACCTGCATCTATTAAAAATGCTTGTTGATTTTATTGAACAGCATCCAGTGTCACATCATGCATACATTAGCTACAAAAAGGGCAGCTTCCACTTGCCAAAAATTCACTGAGTGAGTGTAGCTTGTTGTTTGAGGACATAAAGTTAAAAGCTCTGGGACTATTCAAGCTGTTGGTCTTTGAGACTGGCAAGGCAATGTTGCAAGGATCTGACATGGGCATGTGCCTGTCTGGCTAGCAGCATCAAAACATTATTGGAGCTACACACAGTATGCACTTAATCCTGAAAAAAACCTGACATTTTCAATCCTCTACAACAGTTGTGAGGGTGCAAGGTTGCAAATATCTCAAAGAAAGTAATAATTCCTTTAATCATTAGTGAGTGAAAATCTCACTTTTAATGCATCTTACAAGAGGTATCTATCACATACGTATTAATAAAATATTTTTATTTATATTGAGTACATACATGATTAATTTTAATGTCACTCTATACTTAGGCATTAACTCATTAAGTACACTTTGTTTTATGTGATAATTGTGGAATGACTGCTGAAATGGCAGCTGATTGAGTACCTTGCCTGTTAATTGCAATTGTGTTTTTTCATGCTACACAACAGATTCACTTGTTGAAGAGATTAATGTTTTCTTATCTAACCTAGTCCCTAGGCTGTTGTGTTCGAACCAAGTTATTATTAGCATCACTATTGATGAACTGTCAAATGCTCAGCATTCAGCAGATGGACACTTCTACTTCATAACATGTTAGAGACTAGGGGCCATGTTGCGTTTAGAGAGCAAAGGGATGGGTACTATATGTACTGTATCATACCTGACAGCTGCATTAACACCAATTGAAACTTTGCACGTTGTTCATTACTGTATGATGTGTGTTGCATTATAAGATTAGTACATTTGAAGCACATAATGTTTGTTCCACTTTAAAGATTTTTGCTTCAGTGTGTCATTTTTTGAGCTGATAGAGGCATTTCTTTAACAGGAGTCACACCTTGTCTGAAAAGGAGACAACAGAACGGCAGGGAATAAAAGTGAGCTAACCACCTTAGCAGCTTTAACACTGTTGTCCCTTCAGTAGTGCCCAATCAGGATAAGTGCTTTATATCGATTCAGCAGTCTGTTTCAGCCCCAGCTTTTGATTTTCCCCATTAGGTCAACAGAGAAGGTGAACCTATTATCAGCATGCTTCATCTTGATAACTACTATTTGTTTTTTGCTTGTTGATACAGGTTGTTCCTAGACCAGATTGTGTGTATGTGCATATGTGTGTGTGCAAGAAAAAGAACAAGAGATTGCTTCAGTCTCTCAAAGTGTGACATTTAAATGTGCGCATGATGTACGAGATTTATGCGTTGCACTCATCCGTCTCTGATATTTAGTATTAAGTCTGTAAATGCTAAAAACGAAACGAAATAAGATGGAGTAATTTGGAAGACTGTTACGAAGAAGTTGAATTATAATCTCATCAAGAGTCTGTAGAAAATCCTCTATACGTCAGTTCATGTAATATCGAAGGCCCTGGATTTTGAGCTTCTGTCAAACCACAGTAGCTCACACATTATGCTGACAAAGTTTGACATGTTTTTCAGTGCAAACTTTTGATATTTAATAGTTGCTGCATGTTTGCTATCAAACATCGACATCTATTATACCTGGACATAAATATAAGAGCAAATGGCACAATGAGTGTCTGTAGATGCACATAAATGGCCTGCAAATTTGCACATGTGCAATAAATACCATATTGTGTTTTCAGGAACTGCCATAAAGCCCATATCCTTAATGTAAAAACATGGACTATCTAGTTTGGATATACTGATATTAACCAGTATACATGTATTCTGGCATAAAGCAAGATTAAAAATCACAAAGCAGTGCAGAGAATATTAACATGCAGCTTGACTCAGAAGCTTTCTTAAAAAAAAAAAAAAGAGTGGTCCATGGTTTTCTCTGTAACAAATAAGGAGGATAAACATATCAGAAAATATCCTGTCCAGGGATAAAGATCGACAGTTAAAAGTGTCCTGATATCCTTTGTAGTGAGCCACAGCTCGATTTCTTCCTGCTCCAGGGAAAAAAACTGCAGTGTGTCATCCAGCTGAGAGGGTCATTGCTTGCCAGTTGCTCTCCACTGAGCAGTCGCCTAATGCCAGAGCAAAGAGGAGGGCAGGGAGGATTGACTCCGACACTGGCCACCCAGGCAATCAACTGTTGGAGGATTTGTGGGAGGTGGAATTAGTCCATCTCAACTGGCTCTGCCTGCTGCTTCTGCAGGCTCTTCCCAATACCTGTCCGCCTACTCAGCTAGCACTCCAACCTGAACTACATCTCTCAACTGACTGCCTCCATACAAAACCTACATGCTGAATGATCTGCTCTGTTCTTGTTCTAAAAGGTGCACACCTATCCAGTCACCTCTCCGCTATCTCCACAAAATGTATGTACATTTATGCTCTTTACATTTATTTTTACAATATTAGTTGTACTTTTTGTGAATAATATTGGATAATGATAACATATGATTATGAGTCACTCATTAGGATAGGGAAAAGGCCAACTCACCACTTTGTAAACTCTCTTCCTGCCAACTCTGCTATCTGGCCAGTCGAAAATTTCAAATGTTAACATCGGAGTAAACATCAAGGAAAAGCTACGATCCCGACAACATAAACAAGCGAGACCACCTCTGCGTCCATCCCGTGAACATGGCAGGATTTAACATCAGCTGCAAGGGTTGGGTACCAACTGAATTACGTCTGTACTGCCAACTACTTATTCACATTAGATTAATCAGTGCCAATTTCAGTACCTTGAGAACAGGTTGTGTTGTGAATTCAAATAAATATCGATAAGATTCCTTATAAGCCTTTTGAAATTTGTCTACTGGTTTTCCAGTTTGTATTTTCAGATTTTCAGTTATTTTACCGTTTCCTGATCAAAGCCATGTTAAATTTGTGCAGATGAAAACATTTCCTGCTGCTGCTTCATATTACTTTCCACTGACAAATTGACAGTAGGCTTTTATTGTGAAGAAATTTTAGAACATGAAATGTATTTATCACCGAGTTAGCATGAACTTCGTTAGTGGTGCTATACTTCGATAAAAAACGGTTAAGTTATGGCAATATGGAGATCTTGTGGGCCTGGTGGCCGCCAGGCCTATATTAATATAGGGGAAATACTGTATTAGGCATGCAATCATAGATTGTACTAAGTGTAATCAAGAAAGACAATATATGAAGGAAGACTGGAGTTCAGGAGCTCAGCATTCAAATTTAAAGAACCTGCCAAGTGGGTTGAGCAGTAGAGTTTTCTTTGAGTTAATTAGACAGACAGGGTTAATGGGTAGGATTTAATCATTGGTCCACACTCCGGGGCTGAAGGTGGCGGTAATGCACCTAATCACTGACTGCCAACTATCGTTATAAACCAAAAAGTTTATAACGATAAAAACAAGAGCTCCTCCATGGACTGTTCCAGGCTTCACTTCATTCAGCTGCCCAACACGCCCCCTGCTTCTTCCCACTTTAACCTGAATAACAAACCAGGTCTCAGAGCATTAGGTGTAGCATGGGCAGAGGGAGGCACAGCCAGCTAGCCTCCCTTGCCTCCCAGCTAGCCTCAGCTCTCTGTGTAGATCCAACTGGAGTACCGTCCCCCGGTTTATTATTCAGATTGAAGTGGGAGGAAGCAGCAGGTCTGTCAAGCAACTAAGGGAACTGGAGCCTGTGAAAGAAGTCCCAGGATCATCAGGGTCAAACAGCCCCAGGAGGGAAGCACAGCCACGCGGTGGAGGAGAGGGCAACAAATCAGCCTGTCATATCGGCAGAAATGTTAACTTTAGGCCAGAGTCAATATTTAATTTTAAAACCTTACTTGGTCAATACCAATGACATGCTGATATTATCATGTATCACTAACAATTATCCAATTATTAATGTCATATATTCAGTAAAGATATGACACCACTCTCACTGATGCTCTCTCTCTCTCTCTTTCTCTCGTCTTTTTTAAAGTGAGTCTGGAAGTCGACAGCACAGTCTACTTTACTTTTAACATTATCAAACAAAGAGAAATGTCCTCCTAGTAATGCCTTTGCCCTCCATCATGGCAGAGCTTACAACTCTGATCAGTCTGATCTCCAGCTGTGGTTGGCCACCAAAGACGAGAGAAAAAGGGAGAGAGAGAGATCAGAGCACCAGCGAGAGAGAGAGAGAGAGAGAGAGAGTGGCTGTGGTCGAGTGTGAATGAAGAGAGGGAGCGCTTGTAGCGAGGAAGCCAGTGAATCAGATCAATAAAACGTTATTTTCTGATTGTTTCACAGCGATTATGTTCTAAAGCACAAATAAACACACCCACACCTCCATTCAACCCTGCGACTGAACGCTGCACCACCTGATTTGGCCTGAATACGGCCTTAGACCTAGCAGTCTCCATTAGGTTGGGTGGGTGGGTTCAAAGTTGTGAAAACAACAGAGGTGTTTTGAATACACCCCCATTTTCACAGGTAATTTATTAGTCTGTCCCTCCCACCGCGGGAAATAATGGATTAATCTTTAGTTGGACGAGAGCATATCTATCAACTAATCAACCAGTCGACCAGGAGACTACAGCCCAATTAGATTTAAAAATTAAAATGAATGTAAACAGGTTCTCTCAAAAGCAGTTTACAATCTACATAAACTATTAAAATCAAAGTGTTGAAACAATCACATAATCTTATCCAATTTATTCCAGCAGTTGGACAGAAAATATTACAAGACCGGGAGAAATTATTTTATGTATAATGAAATCCCAAAGCTGTACACTGAGACCAGGAATGTTATTTAGGCACAACTCACATGCTAGCCTTTCTTCATTTGTACCACTGACATCTGGATGAGCAGGGTAGTTGATGCATATATGGTCCTGGGAAACACAGTCCTGTTGTATAACCATAACCACCATAACCTTCATCTGGCAATGGAAAGGCTATAGGCCTGGACTGTGTCTCAACATGTTCGTCCAAGCTCTGGGCAATTTTGTCCCTATGAGCCTACACACTGGAACTCCACCTTTGAGATGGTGGACAGGTTCTTTATGCAGCCACAAGCTGTCTCTGCTGTTTTGGCTGAAAATCGGAGGACATGGCACCTGATGTTCAGAGACTCAAATATTGCAACACTGGAAACTGTTACAGAGGTCACTGGCCCACTATGTAGCTTCACAGATGGATTAAGTGGAGAGAAGCACCCCACGTTGTCTTCCGTGCTGCCCCTGAAACAACGAATATTTTCCTGTCTGACAAACTTCTTTTTCACGTGACATAAAAGACAAGAACAGACATCACAGCAAGAAACAAAAGACTGTTGGACACTGTCCTTAACACTGCTACAATCCTGGACTCAAGATTTAAGGACACTTTTGTTACCAAGGAGAAGAGGTGAAGGCAATACAAAATCTGATGAAGCTCAAGCTCCACGACAGCCAAAGAAACAGGTCCAAGCAGCAGAGCAGCAACAGGAAGATCAAGGAGGGACAAAAAAAAAGAAAAAACAGACTTGAAAAGCCTGCTGTCTACCATCAAGCTTGAGAAAAGGGAAGAGTCAGGAGAGGCAGGTGAGGCTGAGGAGAGTTTTATAAAAATTATGGTTACACTGTATGTGTGTTACTATTTTACCTAGATCATGATGAATTGTTCCTGTCCTGTACTGCCATTCTGCAACATCGGCAGACTCATCAGCTAAGATTAAAGGAAGTTTAGCATTATATTTGTAAAGAGGAATGCGTAGAAAATAAAATTTGTTGGAGACAGGATTCTCCCCTGCTGACCGACTTACAAGTGAATTCTTAAGAGATAAGTGCTTCTCAAGACCCATTCACCTGGTGGAAGAAAGTGGAACTAAAATTTCAGGAGGCCAATACCAGATGCAAATGGTAAGGTCTAAGAACTATGACAGATTACAAGCCCATTTCCCCTTTTTGTCAAGTGTTGATGTGTCTCTAGCAAGTGAACTAAACAACTTTTATGCTCACTTTGAGGTCATTTTCAGCCAGCAAGCAAAAGCAGATCAAGCAGAGGTTAAGGGATGGGTTGGTGCAACTTTCACACCTATCACCCTTGCTGAGCATGACATCAGGAGGGCTTTCAAGCATGTGAACACCAAGAAAGCAGCAGGACCACATGGTATCAGTGGGCGGGTCCTCAAACCATGTGCTGACCATCTAGCGCCAGTGTTCACAATGATATTCAACATGTCCCTGGTTCAGTCTGTCTTACCCACATGCTTCAAGAAGTCCACTATCATTCCTGTGCCCAAGACTAGCCTGCCTGAATGACTGCTGCCCAATGGCACTCACCTCTGTAGTGATGAGGCGCTTTGAACAGCTGGTCAAGGATTACATCTGCTTCTCACTACCCAGCACACTGGACTCACTACAGTTTGCCTTCCATCCCAACTGATTAATGAAAGATGCCATGGCACACACCCAACACCCCCCTTGCTCACCTGGACAAAAAAGGGACTTGTGTGAGATTACTGTTCTTTAACTCAAGTTCAGCATTTAACACCGTAGTTCCTTGCAGGCTCATTACAAAGCTCAAACACCTCACCATGCATGTGGATCCTTGACTTCCTGAAGGGTAGATCCCAAGTGGTGAATGTAGGCAGACACACTTCTTCTAACCTCATCCTTAACACAAGAGCACCCCAGGGCTGTGTTTTGAGCCCTCTTATGTACTCCCTATATACACACACACACACAACTCTGTAGCCACTTCCAACTCCAACACCATCATCAAGTTTGCTGACGACACAGCTGCGGTGGGCCTGATCACAGATAACAATGAAAAGGCCTACCTGAAGGAAGTGGGGGACCTGACCTGCTGTTATCAGGTCAACAACCTACTCCTGAACATCAGCAAGACTAAGGAGCCCAAAGAGGACCACAAGACCCTGCAGAGATTGGTTCATGTAGCTGAACATACAATAGGTGGTGCTCTACCCCACCTGAAGGATATTTACACCAGGGACTGCAAGAATAAGGTGAGGAGAATCATTAAGGATCCCAGCCACCCAGATAATGCCTTTTCTCCCTGCTGTGGTCGAGAAGGTACCGGAAATACCTGGCCAGCACTGAGAGACACAGGAAGAGCTTTACCCTCAGGCCACTAGGATCCTAAATGAGGTCACTGCCTAAGACTGATTGTGCCTTGTATGATTACATGTTACAAATAAGATTGATTGATTGTCCACACAAACTAGTTGCACAACCATGTTTGCATTACAGTATGTCACGTTTCTCGAAATAAGTTCCTCTGCTGTTCATAGTATCAGTGAGATTATGGATTCAATTGAACTTACTCTATTTATTTCTAATACAATTTTTGTGGTCACTCAGGTGATGCATACTGGATACTGTTACAGTTGTTTTTTTTATACAAGACATGGGCATCCTGGGATTGTCTATGTTTAGACAATACTACTATTAGAGTAGCAGAACATTTCAACCATTTATCTGTCACTTGCTAACTAGTTTTTATCCACACAGCATGTGGTGTTGTTGTGAACACTGTTGTTAAACTCGGTGCCTCCTCAGTGTAGATACTATATATCAATGTCATTCTAGCTCAGCAGAGTTTTCATGTGCATTGTTTGTACTATGCAGTAACAATGCAAAAAGAATTAAGTCCTTGCATCAGCTTTCACTGGAAGTTCACGCAGTACCTATGCATTTTTTAAACACAGCAGCAGAGAAGTTTGTTGTTTTACACACCAACATTTCAAAACCAAAGTCCTGCTGACAACTGGCAACAAAAACCCTCCTGGGGCAGCAGGTTTGCCCAGAAGTAGGAATACTGAGTGATGACTGAAAGGTTGTCATTTGATTTCTGGTAGCCGCAACCTGTAGGTGTACTATACTGGGAACTAGAGGGTGACTGATGTTGCATCTACATTACACAGCACCACTATGAACTCCCTTTGAACAAGGCACTGAAGCCCAAACTGCTCCAGCAGTGCTGCAGTAGAGGCAAGCCTGCTCTCTGACCTTTACAATAAAGTACACGTGTCAAATGGGCTATTTGTGTATGTATCTACGAGGGATGTTCCTGTTACTCAGAGTAGATTAGCCGATGTAATGTTAATCTAGGCCTATATCTGGAAAATATACTAGTTTGGCATTCAGCCATGAAAATGTGCCACTTTTTTAATGCGAATTAAATTGCAAAGAGTGGTAATTAATTTATATGTTACAGGCTCTACCTGAGGCATTGAACATTTACAAATTTAGATATTAATCCATTTTGGCATGTTTTGACATTGAGGGATTTCAGCTAATTATAATTGGTTAGATGAAGCACTCCTATAGGTGCTCCAAATACACAGAGGAAGTTGAGAAGCTTTAGGAGAGATATGTTGTATAGAATGGTACACCTTGTACATATACACTACTCAGTCTTTCAAATCTCTAAATGACACATTTCAATGACTAATCAGGGATGTCATACTCAGAAATGCCAATTGCCAGAGGGCTTTTAGTTTTGACAAGTTCTGCCTAATAATCATCAAGTCTTTGAATCACTATGTTGAAAAATGGCACTGGTATGACATGGACACTAACAAGAACTGACACATACATATTCATTATTTTGGCATGCAGCTGCTTTAAAAAAATCATTCAAATTTGTTTTAAAGATTCATAAATATTTTCTTAAGCTGTTCACCTATCTGTTATCTAAATAGTCTATTCCAACAAAGTCATATTATGCTGTATGGTTTGTTTTTAATTCACTGAATATGTTAACTGAATTATAATACTCATAAATCAACAAGATTATTTTGTGTAAAAGAAACAACCGTGATTTTTTTTTTTCTAAACAAGAACCCAAACCAACATTTGTGAATCATAAACTCATCTGATTAATATGTTGCAACAATATTATTTCCTAAACTGAGTATTATGTATTAAATCCTGCTGGGAAAGCGACAGAGTACTATAACCTTAATGGATAGGTTAGTTGAAAGCTAGATCAGTTAATTGCTAGATTTACCTTACCATCCTAGATTTATCTTGATATTATACATTACAAGTTGAATCAATAATCTAGTATTGGGATTAACATGACATTTGAATTCAGTCACAAAAGAAGGAGGAATTGTCAGTTTATTTTTGTATGTTTCATATTAGAAATCCTCAAAATTTACTGTATTTTCCCTGTGAAAATATTGTTTTAGCTTGTTAAGAGGAGGACTGATAAAACTCTGTCCACATGTTATCCATATTCCATTAGAAAAAGATTAGACAGATGCTGACCTCTACAGGTTTGATTCTGCCTTGCATTCTTGACAGATACTATTTCACTTTATGGAGCATATTAAAAGGGCTTTTATTAAAATTAAAAACTAAGCAGTGTTTGTAGGCATATGTATCTATAAACATTCAAAATAGTATGACATTAGTTTGTTAAAATGAGCAAAACAATGAGCATGAAGTAGAATAAGAAATGCAGTCTGAGGCACTGATAGATAATGAAATGTCTCACTGGAGCCAAAATGTAGTGTAGTGGAGCAACAGGGAGGCAGACAGCTAAACCAAATAACTGGGCTATCAGCCTCTACTGACAAACAGCCACAAGCCTGACTGAACTGGGAAAAATAGAGCAGTGGAGAAGACATGGTGGCAATGGAGCACAAAGTGGAGATGACAGCCTTTAGGACACAAGTGACAGCAATTGAGGGTAGACTGAGTACAAGTGAGTGTCAGGCAGAGGGAAAAGCCATGCTGGTGCATCAAGCATTAATGGTGACTGGCATATAAGCTAAAGACAGATGCAGGGGTCTCATTCACAAGGTCCTCTGGCTGAAAGTTGCTGCTTACTGGTCAACTGAGGAGTACATAATGATGTTTCACTGCGCAGAGTTTTAAACCTTATTTACTTGGGGAAAGTATGCCTGTACTTTTTCACTGCTGCCAAGCTTCTACTGTTGTTCAATAAGGTCCACTGTAACAGTTTGTGTTGCATTCTTTAGCCATGGGCAGCTTGCATAGCGAAATTGACTAGCATAGTCATTTCATTCTTGAAGTGTAAAACAATCACAAAATATCACTTGCATACATAAATCAAATCAACATACATTGACACTGAAAATATTTGATATATAACAGTGACTGCTGAGGGACATTCTGATATTAGGGCCTCTATTCTGTGCACTACCACTCAAAAAATTTAATTTGAGAAATGAACAACTAAAGAGTATGGCCTGACATGGGAAGACATATAGGTCCTGCACCAGTTGACAGAAATAGCCAACCTGTCACACTAACTTTACTTTATAAATAAAAATGGTTGCACATTTCCCAGCATGATGGGAAATAAGACGATAAATTGATATAGCTATAGTGCGTCTGCATTGAAAGGACAGACACGACTACTAAAACACAAATCAATTTGAAACGTTACATGAAGTGGTAGTGATGATACATCTACTGTCATCATCAATCACATATTTGTCATGTTTGAGAGAAAAATTATATAATGTAATGCTCATAATAAAAAACCATTAGTGTCAAGCCTAGAGTGACAATTTGGATAAAAGTAAATATTATATAGCAAAGTAAATGGGTGGAATGTGATGTCTTGCTATTAAAATATAACATACACGTCAAAATAAGCAATTCAGCCACTTACTATCAGACCTCTTAAAAGAGTCACTTACTATAAAATACCTAATTCACTTGCTTCCCTGTCACAACAGATGTTCAATGATTTTGTTTTATTTTTTTCCACAGCATAATGCAATAATAAAAACGTATTATTGCATTCTCTCAGGTCCATATATCTTGGCATGTTTAAATTTTACTGTGCTGCTATATACTGTATGTTTTAATGTTTTATTTCTTTTTTGTTGGGTTTACTGCATGTTTGTTTTTACTATTGCAGTATATCTAAATTATGAATTTTTACAAGTTCAAGTCTGCAAACTTGAACTTGAACTGTTCTTGTAGTGTTCAGGATGGTGTTTATCAGCTTGTTGTTCTGTGGTATATGAACATAGCTTTTTATCATAGCCAGGACAGCTTACAAAATGCAATTTTCTTCAGAACATAGCAATGTTTTCCCTCTTTTCACAAGTACTAACTGAATCATTGATGAAAGCAAGGGTCAAAAACACATTGTATGTTTTAGATTGGCTATCCAAGGCCTTGCTTAACATAACGAGATACACAGAGAATACAGTAAAAGGTTTTATTTGTTTTTGTTTTGTTTTGTATTTGTTGACATAATTGAAGCATATATTACTGCATAGTGGTTAAGATATGTAGGACTGTAGTCAACCAAAGAAAATCTTGGTCGACTAAAATTGTACATAATCTTCAACTAATCGATTAGTCGTGGTTGGGGGGTGGGGGAGGGACAGAGTGCACAGTGAACTCAGCAGCCACACATTTCTCTGTTCTCTAACCCTAACTCCCTTCACTTTTCCAGCACTTGGGGAAACAACAGACATGACTTTTTAGCATTTAACTGACACACTGTAGTCTGTTCTGAACACTTACTGCCAGACTGACAACTTACCGCTAACCTTTTCCTCTGCTCCACTCGTATCCACCGTCACTTTCGCTGTGTTCAACTCACTAGGCAAACATACTACGCAATGCAGTATGACTTAACAGAGTTGCTGGGGGTGTTTTGAATAATGTAGCACTTTTCTCCTTATGAAAGTAACACAGAGATTATTTGACCAATGAGAATTTAGTCGGATGAGAGTATATTGACCAACTAATCAACTAGTCGACCAGCAGACTACAGCCCTTAAGTGAAGTGCCATAACCCGATATTGCTACTGCACTAAAGGCAACCACTCCGACAGCTTTAGTTATCATGATTATCTGACACTAGGGGCCTGTATGACAAAGCAAGTTTAACTTAGTCTCTTTGAGTTACCTGGCTTCACTGGCCATAACATTGAGAGTCCTGTATTACCAGAATCACAAAGCTGGTTATCAACTGGCTCTGCTAAATCTGAGTTTTCCTATCTGGCTTTGAGCACATTCACGTAAGAGAGGCAGTGTTCTTAATTACAAGCATCATCAGAACCATGAGTGGAGTAGGTATGAAACAGTGACACTTGTGGGGAAATGTGATTATTGCAGTTATAGAAAGGGTCAGCAAGGTGAAACAGAGCACTGTGCAAGAGTTTTCAGCACTTTAGATGTTTAGATTCTTATCAGTTGTGCAATATCATTAGGGAGGTGTCTCGATTGATCCCAAATCCATACTGCCTTATGACAATGACCCCAAATATACAACCAGAATCACAGAAAACCAACTTTAGAGAAAAGAACAATGAGTCCTGCAACAGATGGTACAGCCCCCAAAGAATCTTGATGTCAAACATCATTGAGTCAATCTGGGATTACATGAAGAAACAGAAGCATCTGAAGCAGCCTAAAGTTCTCCAAGATTCTTTTAACAACATATTTGCTAACTACTTTGAAGAACTGGTTCCATTTTAAAATGGTCAAACTAAATACTGGTTTGATTTCATTTTTTTAATATTTACTGCACTTTGCGTGAAGTTCATTAAGTGATAATACCCAAATACTGAAAAGCCATAAATAAGGGTGGAAAATATTATCCAGTGTTTCCCCTATAATAGTATAGGCCTGGTGGGCTGCCAGTCCAACAAGAACCCCCACCAGGCCAAAAAATATTTTTAAATGTCAAAAATAACACAAAATATCCATTCATTTGCAAATCAATAGCATTTGGGAGCCTCTGAGCAGCACTGTTTTCAAAACATGTTAACGTCTGTGCCGTTGCCTGAGACTGCAGGTAGCATAACTCTTTTTAAGGAACATGGCCGAGCATAAGCGAGTGAGTGGTTAAGCGAGAGAGCAAGTGTCAGAAAGATAACTTTTGTGTAACCTAAAGTTGAACTCAAAGATAGCTGGCAAACCTTTGTGATATAGGCCCCTAGTGAGAGAGATGTGTCACCTGTGGAATGCCTGAATTAAAAGTCCATAAAATCTCTTCTGTTACAATCGATTTAAAATAGCTATGATCATGATTCAAATTACATATAAATGCAGTTTGTTCAAGCTCTAACAGTCTGTGTTCACTACACAGGAAGCAAGAACATTTTCGTATTTTATCCCAAAACTCAAGTGAGATTCAACAAACTCTCTTAACTGCCTGAATTTGTCGTAAATCGCTCATTTCAGCCTGAGGAATGTCACCTGTTCATGAGGAGGTGCGCATTCATGAGATGTGACCATTAGCATAATGCACGCCTCTAAAAATTGCCATATAAGACTCCATGTTCCACTCCATTTGTGGACATGTTTCATTCACAGAAAGTTTCTAAAGAGTAAAAACACAGAACTGTTTGAAGTCCTGCTGTCAGAAATCAGAAAACAAACATAACACCTTTAGGAGTGTCAATAGTAGAGGATCCAAAACAATTAGAAAATATTAATCCAGCTGCTGTGTCATCAGAATAGCTCTGCATTGTGACAGAAATAATGAGGGAACTCTTTGACATGAAGTTAGGTGCTAAAAAAACATCTTTCTAAAAGGAAAGCGCACTTTGGTGGGAGGCGGTCAAGAGATGTGACAGTCACAGAGATACTAGAGGAGAGAATATTATAGTCTACAGGTGATGTTACACTGTCAGCTACAACACAAGATGATGCTGGACAGAAAGCTGCAGAGAGACACAGAGGCAGCTGTCAGAGTGAGAGAAGTTTCCTAGCAACTACTGAAATGTAGAAGTTGCTGTGCCAAAATATGGCTATAAAAATCATAAAGTCTAAAAATAAATAAATAAATAAAAACTTTCAGTAAATTGGCCATAATGATGATGAAAATATGGAAAATGTATAATTTTGCATTAAAGTTTTACTTATGTATTAAATGTTTTGTTAATGTTGGCATCATATTTAAACTGAAAGTTAATTCAGGGCACGATTAATGCCAAAAAATGTTCTTAAAATACTCGTAAGTGCATCTTGAAAATGAATCTGTTTGAACGAGTGCTTCTTGTATTAGACTCACTGTGTTTTATATCAGTGTTTTTATATCAATGTGTTTGTGTGTATTGCAGTCCAGGTTTACCCTTCCCTGCGTTGACTATCAGGACTCTTACTTTGTTTACTTTGAAACACTGACATGAATGAGTCAAGGTGACCAGTCACACCTCAGAGACATGAAAGCTATGTAGCTGACAGAATGATAACACTCAGTAGACCCAAAACTAAGCGAGGGAAGAAAAAAAAAAAGAAAAAAAAAAAAGACTACACTTTTGGTTAATAATTGTCAGTTATTGATTGTCTGACACAAGAGTGCACTCTTCAGAAGGCTGACATAATAATAGGTTTGTGATAATAGATGATGACAGAAGAGCTAGAGGGAGCCAAAAATGAAAAAAGAGAGTTCTGTACTAAAATGTAAATAAAATACTGAAATACAATAAAAATTTAAATGCTGAGAGTAAAAAAGCACAAGAACCAAGAAGGTATATGAACCAACAAAGCAAAGCAAAGCCCATGTATTACTGTGTAACACAGACATTTACAGCGTAGTACACAAATAGATTAAAAGTCATTAAAAACATGGAGAAGACAGATATTTCAAATGTGCTGGGTCTAAGGATTAAAAATTCAACAACAAAGGACAAAACAAGCTTTAAAGCCTCACAGTAAGGGGCACAGTTTTCATAGTCTGAGCCAGAGCAAATGTGATCAGGCCTCAGATTTGCATTCAGTTGACGGTTTTTAATTTACACCTAGCCAAAACTATTCATTCATTTTCTTTACCACTTATCCTCTAGCGCATTGCGGGGGGAGCTGGAGCCAAACTCAGCTGACATTGGGCAAGAGGCGGGGTACACCCTGGACAGGTTGCCTGTCAATCACAGAGCTAACATATAGTACAAAGACAGAACCATTCACACTCAAATTCACACCTACGGGCAATTTAGAGTCACCAATTAACCTAACTGGCATGTTTTTGATCTGTGGGATGAAGCACGGAAGGGTCCCAGCCGGTCAGTGGGTTCTAACTAATGCCGTCTTATACACCAGCCGTGTAATAAATCATGCGTTCATCAAGGTTATAATGTTCGATTTTTGTTTGAACTGTTTTAGAAAGGTGTTGAATCAACTTTGTGGTCATTTTAGAGATTTTATACTTTGTGGTGCTGTTGATCTGTATTGTGTTATACTGAGAGGCGTTTGTATTATTTGTCCAACCCCATTCACTATAATAATGAGGGTAGACTAAAGACATTTTAGTAGACTATAGTATTTTCTTGAACGGCTATAATGTATTACACTGCATAGGTTTTAGGTAAATGTAGAAAATAAACTGGCAACTGAGTGTACTTCCACAGGGGGGGACACATTAAATTTTCAAAAAGATTAATGGGTAACCTTAGAGGCTGTTGAACAAAGAGGAATTACCAGACTGCTCTCCTATGAAGGGCACTGTGACCAAACCACAATTGACAAACAAATCCCACACAAACACATTGTGCATACTCAACACACCACTGGCTTATTATTACATCAAGGATTCACTACCACAGACAGTGCCAACTTTGACAGAAAAGCAGATCATGTGGCAAATGGGAAGCTCATATTAACCTGCAGCACTACAGAGACCCAACAATGCAATGGCTTTAAAAAAAAAAAAAAAAACTTTACTCACCATTAAAATACCTGGAGGAGGTAGTGCAGGCATGGACAGTCTCAAGATAACGTCATAATATCCTAGCCTGCAGGTAAGGTCTCTCTGAAGGGTCAGTTGCATTATATAGGGCATATGCTTCCAAAGGTGTATCATGGCTCGTCTATGTTCAGTGAAAATATGGGAGGGGTAAGGGAAAAGAAGCTTTCACATGTAGCAGTGCAGTTATAGTCACATTATATTTGAGGAAGATATAGTGAAGGCTAGGTCCACTAACTTATTTCTGCTGGAGCATTGCCTTACTGAAGTGATGACAGGGAAAATAATATCTTTATGCAAGAACTGCCTTAGCTAGACTCTGTCATTATACCATGCACTCAAAAATTGTCCTAGTTTTATCATCATATAAACTGACTGGGTATGCTTTAGACTTTAAGTGGTTAGACAACTCCAAAATAACCCAACGCCTGCAGCGGTAAGCTAGTAGCCTATGGGAGCATAGGTGAAGGGTTAACCGTGCCTCACCTGGCTAATTGCTAGCCGCCGAGAAATTAGCTTTGCTGGCACTGTTTGCATCTGAAGTCCGCTTGTTTTCCTCCTCCCTTCCGCCCCAGCTGAGTCCTCCTCCATACTGTGGGTGCAAACTTTGTGTAACACATAAAATTATGTGTGCATACTTAAAATTAGCAAGCTAATACCACACAATATGGCGTCTTGTGAGGCTGGTTGTTGACTTTCTGCACACGCCGGTTTCTACCGATGAGGCGTGGTCTCAAGAAATTTAAATTGGGCCACGCCCACTTGTACAGAGACCTGGGCAATAAAATGCCACACAAAACGCAGCATGTCATGACTATTAAAGATGTACAGTAAGAGGGCTATCTTTGACGTGGTTGACATCACTATCCCAGTGGAACAATGTCACTAAGTAGCCTACACAATTATGATTTTAAGCTGTTCTTTGGCCTACTTTACCTGAATGAACCTAAGCATGCTAAACAATGCTTAACCCCCCCACCCCCAACTCAAAAATATGTTTTTCTTTTTGTCCTACAGTGGATGTTTGAGCTTCACTGTGCAGAATGATGTATGTGCACAGTTGGACACTTGAAGGCTGTTTTCACATTAATCTGCCGAAAGTGGAAAGTTCCTCTGTGCTCATTGAAAATCCAATTTTAAGGGATATGCCTGCAGCATGATTTGTGATATCACAAATATTTTGGAAGCCAAACCTGGTCCAATATTCCACTTACACAAGTGTGATGTTGAAGCCTCCAGTGCACAAACACTGAGAATGAACTTAACAGTGAAGTAGAAGAAGTGTGATGTCCAACACTTCAATTAATGCGATGAAAAATTATTTCATCTCATTAATAGATACTGGGTTTTTAATGAGGGAGAAGGAGTAGATGTCATTTTAAGGATTTTAACAAGATAACTGAACTTTGTAAAAAAAAAAAAAAAAAAAATGTACTTTTAATCCACAATATTTATCTGACAGCTAGATTAATTACTTTTCTGATGAAAGTTTTACACACAAAAGATATCGTTTGTAAAATATGATGCATTAGCCTATAGATTAAGCTATCTAACACTAAATAAGGTGGTTAGAATTAGTTAAGTGTATTAGGCTATTTACAGATGTGGTTTTCCTACATGCCAAAATGTTCAAAAGGCCTATTGCTACTTTTATTTAAAGGCCCTGTGCACCAATACAGGTCAATAACTGTTAGACTTCTGTTCAGGTGGAAGGTGTGCAAAGCTTCAGGTTCAAAGGTTCAAAAATATATTGTCACTGACTATGTAGTTGGTTCACTTTTTCATTATCATTCTAATACACTTCATTATCTGCATAAGTAAGTGAACACATTAGTGCTCATATGTACTGTACAACAGTAAGTAAACACATCACTGTTCTTATGACTCCAAGTCCAGTGCTGATTCTGATGTCTTCATTTCAGTAGTTGGTTCAGTAGTAAGCTGTCACATTCAGTTCAGTACACCAGTCTAAACAAGCACTGCACAAACATTTAATGTTATTTACGATACAGCTATCAGATTATTATTGTTTCTGTAGCTTTAACAGGTTTTTAATATGCTTTAATGAGGTTACATACTATGCATCCTGGTGGAGTTGACAACAGTGATCTCAGTCACCAGTGAGGGGAGCTCAACTGCTAAAAGCTATTGGGTCAGTGATAATGGAGATTCAGTAGTCAGTTCACTTTGAAGATTTGTGTTGATAAAGACTCCTTTGTACATGAACTGAAAGGGGTCTAATTAGCCAAAATAATTTAAATGACCTGTGTGGATTTACCATGGGTGTAAAGGGCCTTTTAAATAAGGATCCTGGCAAAACCTTTTTTTTCACTTCTTCTTAACTCATAAAAATAAAGATAGAAGATAAAAGAATTTAGATCAGGACTTAGAAATTGGATCTCCAGAAAAAAAATCTTGCTTGCCTTTCAGGGCTTCTGTACTAAATTATTAATCAACTGATCCAAAAATAATAACGTCTTGTAATACGTAATTGTTTGTGTTATTATAGAACTGGAACACAGCATAAGACTGACTTTGTGCTACTTGCAATTGCACCAGTGGGCTGAATATGAAGTTTAAAACAGCACTTTATGCTGAGCTATGTCCTTTGCTGTGAAACTGCTATAATTTAATTTCCCAATTTTTTTAAAAAAAATCTTGTATCACTCCCTTGTCATGTTTTTGTGATGAAAATGTCATGAACAATATTTTTAACTTTCAAAGTTAATTAGATTTTTAAAATATTATCAAAATAGGCAAGTGCAAATGATAACATGACTATGTGATCTGTGATTTTGACTTTGTGATCTGTGAAAACACTGAAAAGTATTTAAATGTATATATCAAGCCATTATGATAGGTGTCAACACACAACAGGTCAAACTCAGTCAAGAGCAATCTCAGCTACTGTCCGCAGTCTGCCTCTCCTTTCCTGTAAAGTAATGATCATAGCAAGAGAGGAGAAGCTTCTCAAATTGGCTGTCTAACAGGCTGTTCTCTTGGGAAAGAAGAACATGCTACACAGACTGAGCAGCCTCTCTATTGATGCATACTGTTGGTGTGTTGTATCTTAGAGACATCTGCTAGTTGGTGGGGTAGTTGTATAGTCTCTCCATGTCTGGCAGTGACCTGAATTGCTCTGTAATCTCTGAGTCTGCATTTCAAGAGCCACTGTCTTCCTCATATGCAATATCACCCTCATTGCCTGTTGTTAATGTGTGCTTGATGTCTTCTTAATAGAAGCTACTAGTATGTGGATAAGGTCAAGGTGGGAGTAAAAAGCATGAAACTTTATTGTCACAGAGCATGGATGCATCCCATATCTTGACAATCACACTGTCTATTAATCATGGTGATCTTTTATTAACCATAAACCATGATCTGTACCTTAACTAAAAGTCCCCCTACACTCAAAAGTATTTTTTCTTTTTGTTACTTCACTTGGATGTTCGAGCTTCACTGCAGAATGATGACACCAGAAGGCCAAAATTTCTCTGTGCTCACCTTAAACCTGCATTTACAACATGGATATACAATCATTTGTAACAACTAGTTACTTACACAAGTGTGAGGTGGAAAATTGAAGCCTCCAGTCCACATATAGAGACATAAAGTGCTGCAGATTAATAACGCCCACACATAGTCAAATACTCCAGTGTGCAAAGAGCACCAGTGATTAGAATAATTAGTAAATGAAAATGTATGTTCCAGTCCCTGATGTGCAAAGAGCAGAATGTTAAAAATACACAATAATAATAAAGGCAGGTTTAGTGCATGAGCAGTTGAATATCAGCTGGCCTGGCAAAGGCTGATGAGTTGTAGAGTCTGATAGTAGCCGGCAGGAATGACCTCCATCTCTCTTTACGCACAGCTGAATGAGTCTGTTGATGAAGGTGCTCTTTAGCTTGGCTGACATGTTGTGTAGGGGATGTCCATGATCGCCAGCAGTTTTGCCAGCATTCTGTCCTACACCACCTCCGTCAGTGTGACCAGCTTCTATCTAATGGCAGACCCAGCCTTCTTTATGGGATTTTTCAGTCAGTTGGCAAACTTTGCTTTGATGCATTCGCCCCAGCACACCACAGCATAGAAGATGATGCTCGCAACAACAGACTGCTAGAACATGTAGAGCATCTTGTTGTAGACATTGAAAGCCCTGAAGGAAGGACATCTTGCATCTAGGAGTTAAACTTTTCAAATAAAATAATATTGACATATACATAGATTTGACGCACATTATTATGCAAAGTAGAGAATTTTTAATGTCTTTAAACATGTCTGGGATCTTTATCCATGAATGTGGTCATAAAGCAGCTTAACCAAGCAGTGTCCTAAACTAAACCAAGATCAGAAAGCACATGGTCATATGGGTTATTGCACAGGACACTGACAAACAACCTATTTTGTCATTTAGGGTATATGGACTTGATTTAACAGCAGATTTGATGTCTAACCCACATTACTATTGGTTATTATCTTACTAGTGTTTTCAATAAAACCGGACATGTAGTTAGAATTCATTGCTTTGATGACTAGCTTTTGTTCCTGAGTTTGAATTAATCTTACATAGCCTATACATACAATAAATTCATAGTTGGGTACTCTAATGTGCATCTAAGGTCATCCAAAAGAAAAGCTTTGCAATGTAAGTGCATCTTTGTGAAGGTTATAATTTTCAGTATTTTTGCTGACACTGTGTCACCCTGAAGTAAATAACTAGTCATTTTGGAACCACTGTTCAATAAGTTACCTTATACAAAATTTTATAGACTGTTATTAATGGATTCATTGATAGTTAATGGAAATGTACTAATTCTTTAGAAATAAGTTACAAGCCGTTAACAAGAACAACTTTTGGATTGCCAGGTTGTGTAAAATCTTGAATTAAAGAGCTAGATAAAAAGTCAAAGCTAATGTCAGGCTGGAGGATCAACCTGTTTATACTGGCCATTAAGAGATCCCCTCATAATGCACCTTCAGTGTACGTGATGGGGGACAAAATCCACAGGCCTCCTTTCATGCAAAAATGAATTTAAAAGTTTATTTGAAACTAAGTTGACTAAGTTATATGGCTGAATATTATATAATATATCTCACATTATCATCAGATAAACTTTTAAATACATTTTTTGCTCAAAAGCAGAACTGTTGATTTGGTCCCCCATCACTTACATTATAAACACATTTGGAGGAAATCTTCTAAGGGTCAATATGAGCAGGATGAATGATTACAGAGAACAAAACCTCTTTTGATATTCACATTGGCACCTGACTATTGTCTTAAGACACACTTGAAAAACTGTGAACCTATCCTTTAATGGCTTATAACTGTATAAAGCATAAAAATCAATGTAATAAAGCTGTTAAATACTTAATATAAACCCATTATAAAGGGTGCCAGCTTATAATGGGCATATAAGATTTAGCATGATATTCCCATATTATACCATCAGCTTCCCTCTGTGGACTGCTTGCATGTCATGACATAAAATGTCACTATTCAGTGAGGTAGTGGTTGCCTCATGCGCACATTAATTTGTAAATGGGAAAAATATGATTATTTATAGTTCTTGTCTAGATATAAAATGAATATGAAATGTAAATAAGAAAAATGATAAACAGGTTATTTTCACCACTGGCTCTGCCTTTCACTCTCCTGTGGCTGCGGGATTCCCAGACAAGTATTTAATGTTAATGATTCCAGAGGTTTTCTGGGCCAACTATCACTGTCAGAAAGTTCCCACATGACACCTCCAATAACAAATCTGCTCTCTTTCCTCTGACGTTCATGTAAAGTTTCAACAATAACATTGAGCCTAGTTTAATAACACAGGTGATGACCTCATGAAAACCCGTGTGCTGCTACTGTAAATTGGTCGGGGGCTGGGAGAAGGGTAGATTCACATAAAAGTGGAGCTATTTTATAGACAGTTTAGACACAATCTGAGTTTAATGTTGGAGGAGAACACCTGTGAACCAAATATTTATATAAGGATGAATATCAAAATACTGGTTCTATTAATTTTATGATTACTTTTACTATTTATTTTACTATTAATTAATTTTAATCAAAAAATCTGTAAAAATCTAATGAGGGTCTTTACATCTCATTTCCTCCAATTCCTTACATTCTCTGATTTGTCTCTGCTCTGAAGAAAAAGAGAACAACATTTTCTTGGTGCAGCAGAGACTTTAATAATGAACGCGATCAACCAAGCGCAAGAGGTAATATCCAAATGGACTTTTTGCAGACTATTGAATTGCTTAATTTATTAATGAAAATCTATGTTTACAGATGGAATACCCAAAGTGGAGCCAAAATCCCTTTTTTTCTGGTAATGTTATTTGTTCTACTGATTGCATTTGATAAACTCAAACCATCACTTTGTTTCTGACCAGCCCACATGTGAATGTGGGCACATACTCTCTCCAGGCCAGGATCATAACCTTTCTCCATTTCACAAGACTGTCTATATTAATACTATAATAAAACTGTTGCAACAGCATGGCTGCAAAAACTGGAAATGCAAAGGCTACTATGTGGCAACGAATACAAAGGGGGGAATAATTGTTAGAATTTACTTCATAACCATAGCTATCAATCATGCGAGAAGTCATCCCTGTCAATTTGCTTTTGGCTCTTCATACCAGGTGGTGCAGAACATCTGCAATGTTTTCCAAGGGGTGAAATGAAATTCAGAATAATTAGTTGCACTCAGAACATGTTACATGACAGACATTTTACCATTTAAGCAGAATGCACAACACTGTTTGCAGCTAAAACCGATTAAGTGTTAGAAGCTGCAGAATATAGGCTAACCTATTCTAATCCCACAGTTTTAAAGCTGGAAAGTAGTTAAAGACAAAGGGATTGATATTCTACTTTTGCCCTTGAGTGAGAGAATGACGGAGGGAGAGAGAGTATATGTGCATGTGTGTGTGTGTGTGTGTGAGAGAGAGAGCGAGAGAGTGACAGAGAGATAATCTCTTTTGTATTTTTGATCCCTAAATGTGGTGGTTGTGTCCCCTTATCCCAGCTACTTAGTTTCTGCACTGCGAAAGTGATGCCATGCACTTAGGCTGTGAAAAGCAGGTCAATATGACCACTGAGAGAAAACCACATGTGCATCACATGGATAGCCTTGGGATTATTTCTCACAAAATGTCTTAATTCCTCTGTTCACTAATGATCCAGGGAAAATGCCCTCTAATCTCCATTCCATTAATTAAAAAGAGCATGAGCCCATGGAAAACCTCACCATCTGCTGCAGTTTCATTCCTGCAGACAGATTGTATTTTCAGTTTTTAACCAGGGGAACTGGGTTTTTCAGAGCAAACGGGTGGAGTGTGCATTGAGGTGGATGGTAAACAGATACAACTGATCTATTTGAGTATTAATATACTGAAATAGGCTGTAAAAGCTGTTTTATGCAGAAACAATCCGGGCTAAGGTGCTATAATGATGTTACTTAATCTGAGCAGCCTCATCAGGACAGTTTACCTTACTTCTACTTCAAACTTGCAGACTTGATAGTCATGTAAAAGTACATTTATAGTGACTGTTTCTATGATAAATATATGGACTTTGATTTGAAGCTTCTTCTCTTTTTCTCTGGTTTGATAAACTTTTCACTTCCTGATAACATAAAAGTGTTTTTGAAATGAACACAAACTTATGGATTTTCATGTCACTTTTCTATCACATACAGTGTGATAATCGCACATTTTATAGACTAAAATCATGCTTTGATTACAAGAGTCTATTAAAAAGTTTTCTGATGGAATCCTTTCATTCCTAATCTCCAGAGGAACAAGTTCATTCCACAAGTTTTACCATACTGAAGCTGTTACAATAATAGTTCATTAAGTAAATCATTAAAAAAGTAGCTTTATTAATAATTATCAGTCTATAACTGTAACTTTTTACTGGTATGAATTAGAGAGAATATACTGATGTGAATATTCGTATCAGATTATGCCCAACAATTTCAGTTCAAAATGATGAAACACACTTAAAAGAAACTGAAACAACAACGTTTGACCTGCGGTCAAAGCCTAGAGACTGTGACATGAATTTGATCGGGCTAGTAGGCAGGAAAGATTATCCGAGCAGATGTCGTCCCCCCCCCCCCGTATTGGAACAGTAGGGCCAATAATAAACACACGCACACACAGACACACAAAACGCACACTAATCTGAGATAGACTAGTAGCCCTTGCACATCTCTCTCCCTCTCCTCTCTTTTCTCTCAGGCAGACAGGCGCCGTTCCAGTCCCACCAATGTTAAGTTTTTTCCAGATTGTATTTTGCACAATTCTGCTTTAATCATCTTCTATGAGTGGTAGACCAGAGACACAGTCCTTGGTGTGAGTTGCGGAATTGCTTCAGCCTACAGATGGACACACAAGGGGCGAAGAAAAGACTCTGTGGGAAATGGCATGCAGTGTGCCGTCTTGCGTTGTTCATTTGTTTCCTGGATGCAGTCTGGGGACAGATTCGTTACTCAATCCCAGAGGAACTGGAACATGGAGCGTTTGTTGGCAATATTGCAGAGGACCTAGGCTTGGATTTGGACAAGCTCTCAGCGCGCAGATTCCGGATAGTCTCGGGCGCCAAGAAGCAATATGTGGAGGTAAATTTAGAAAATGGAGTTTTATTTGTCAACGAAAGAATTGATCGTGAAGAACTATGCGAGCAGAGTTTATCTTGTTCTTTTCACTTGCAAGTGGTCATAGAAAATCCTCTGGAGCTGTACAGAGTAGAGATAGAAATTTTGGACGTGAATGATAACTCTCCTAGTTTCCCGTGGACCGAATTTAATCTGGACATATCGGAGTCTGCTGCGCCAGGATCTCGTTTCCCACTTGAGAGCGCACAGGATTTGGACGTGGGATCCAATTCACTCCGCACCTATTTGCTGAGTGTAAATGAGCATTTCCTTTTAGATATACAGACGCGCAGTGATGGTAGTAAATTTGCAGAACTAGTCCTACAAAATCCACTGGACAGAGAGCACCAGAGTGCGCATCAAATGGTTCTAACAGCAGTGGATGGAGGCGCGCCGGAGAGATCCGGCACTGCGCAAATTGATATTACAGTTTTGGATGCAAATGATAACGCGCCTGTGTTTGATCAGTCGTTTTACAGAGTGAGGCTTGCTGAAAACGCACCTAAAGGCACAGTTGTCATAAAACTCAATGCGTCCGATTTAGACGAGGGTCCCAATGCTGACATCACCTATTCATTCAGCGGCCACGCTCCCATCAAAGTGCGACAGCTTTTCAGTGTAGACTCGCGCACGGGGGAAATCAAAGTCAAAGGAGTGCTAGATTATGAAAAGGCCAGGATGCATGAAATTTATGTCCAGGCTAAAGATAAAGGTCCCTCCGCTGTAGCAGTTCACTGTAAAGTACTTGTGAACATTTTGGATAAAAACGACAACCTTCCAGAGGTGATTCTGACATCAGTGTCCACACCTGTGCAGGAGGACGCACCCCCGGGAACGGTGATAGCAGTAATCAGTGTAATGGATAGAGACTCGGGGGAAAACGGAAACGTGGACTGTGAGATCCCCCATCACGTCCCATTTCAGCTCCACTCATCCTTTAAGAACTACTATACATTAGTAACTTGTGATTTTCTGGACAGGGAGGCAGTGGCGGAGTACAACATCACCCTCACCGCCCGAGATATGGGCTCCCCACCTTTATTCACTAGGAAAACTATTTTGGTCCAAGTTTCTGATGTGAACGATAACGCGCCTCACTTCAAACAGCCTTCCTATACTGTATATTTGACCGAGAACAACGCGCCGGGGGCATCCATTTGCTCTGTGACCGCACAGGATCCAGATTCTGGTCAAAATGCATACCTATCCTATTCTATATTGGATGATGACATACAGGGGATGTCCGTGTCCACATACGTGTCCATAAACTCAGACAACGGGAACCTTTACGCGCTGCGATCCTTTGACCACGAACAGCTTAAAAACTTTCAGATCACAGTTCAAGCTCAAGACGCTGGTTTTCCACCGCTGAGCAGCAACGTTTCAGTGACTATCTTTATCTTGGACCAAAACGACAATGCACCCGTAATTGTGTCACCAGTTCCACAAAATGGTACAGTACCCAGCGAAGCGGTGCCCAGATCAGTTGACGCTGGTTACCTTGTCACCAAAATCAACGCGGTGGATGCAGACGCAGGTCAAAACTCGCGTCTTTTTTATCAAATGCTCCAAGCAACAGACCCGAGCTTGTTCAGTATTGCTCTGTACACAGGCGAAATCAGGACAATACGCCAGTTGGTGGAGAAAGACCCCACAAGGCACAGACTGGTCATTCTGGTGAAGGACAATGGTCAGCCACCCCTTTCGGCCACAGTTTCCATCATCCTGTCAGTGGTTGACAGCCTGCCAGATTCACAGCCCGATTTGGGTGACCTGTCACTAAGCCCACATCACAACTCCAACTTCACCCTGTACTTAATCGTGTCTCTGGGCGCTATCTCCTTCACATTTCTGGTGGCTATAATTGTCCTGGTTGCAGTGAGGAGACTGAAGGGCAGATCGTCCAACAGAGAGTCCAACTTCCTCTCCATCAGCGAGTGTTGCTGCTGCTGTTCTCGCTCAGAAACATCTACCGCCACAGAGGTTTTCAAAAAGTCCAACTTAAATGTTCGGATGTCCGCCGGCGCCTCCGGCTGCGCAGAGGCAAACAGCACAGGCGCACTTCCTCAGGTTTATTGCTATAAAATGTGTCTGACACCGGAATTGTCAAAAAGTGATTTTATGTTCCTCAAACCTTGCAGTCCGGTAATGTCAGTTCAACAGAATAATGCCAAGAGCACAGACTACCTGACGTCTGGCTGGAGCGCACTGGACCGGAATGAACTGACCAACAACAGAGCCGCAACCCCAAACGAGGTACAGTAGCTTCAAAAAGTGGAAATGAAACATTTTATTTTATGTTGTTTGGCGGCAAAATTAGTAAAACATAAACTTTTCAATATGGAAAAGACAGACTTTGAAACTAACACAGTAGTAGCCGATCCCAAAACTACATCCACTCTCTCATGAGTCGTTCTGTTGTCTCACTTCAGTTAAAAATGACAGAAAAGTTTAGTACAATGGCAAATGTAACAGTGCATTTTACACACTAGGGGGCGCTGCAATAAGCTTTATCATAGCCTACTCTTGTATTACTTTTTTTTTTGTTTAACATAAAGGGACGTTAAACTATAAAAATGTTTTAATGATCTTAAATGTCAAGAAAGATTAGATGAACGTTATAGATTTGTTCTTACAAATTCTTCAAACCTGGTTTATTGTCTGTAGGATAAAAACAAGTTTCAATGTTTTATGTATTCCAGAAAGAAATATAGCCTCAGTGCTGTGACAGCATACCTTGCAGTCTGGGCGAATTATCAAAGTGTGACAAGGTGTTTGACACAGGGATAAAAAGTGATGCAGGGATAAAAAGAGAAAAACATTTCTACCCTAGACTTGAAGCTTTCTCTTGATCTTAACACTGCCACTTCTGTATTTGTGTTCTAGTCAGCTACCCTGCTTAATGGTTTCCAGCTGTTTCACTAAAACTTGACTTTGTCTGACTTTCTCTCTATGGAACTTATCAGCTTTTGTGTTCCAATATAAACAAGGGAGAGAAAGGCGTTTCACTGTGTCTAGACATAAATGCAGGGCAATTGTACTTGAGCTGATCACTGATTTAAAAAGTTTCTTTATGTTTCAACTGTGCAGCTTAAGTATTCCAACAAGGACTGGACCTGGACCAAGAATCAACGCAACTCAGCATACAAGAGGTGAATACAGCTCAGCCAATTACAACACATCCACACACACATTCACACACACACAGCTTATACTTGTGTTGTCTCTATCCTCTCAGATATAGTTCAGCAAATATGGAGGGTACACTTACACGTCAACAAAAATATGATCCTGATGGGATTTCCTGCTCTGTGGCACCACAGTACTGGACCTGGGGAAGCCATATGAATGGTAGGTGAAAGTTTGGGCTCATCAGGGCGGTGTGTGGCGGGTGGAGGTTCTCCTTACGTCTGTGCTTAAGGATTCAGTCTGAAATATAAAATGGTAAACTGAAAAGCAGATAACACCAGGCCCCCAAAATGAGGGGGAATTTAATGCATCAACATGAGGATTGCTTAAGTCACTGCAAGAAGTGTTTGCAAAATAGCTGAAATTAAGATGCCTTTAAAACCATCTTATTCACATGAAGCATACTGTATGTAAATATGAGGTCTTTGCTGAAATAATCTTTTGATACAAAATTGTAATTTATGCACATTTTTACAGACTGCAAGATGTCTCTTCAAGAGGGAGCAGTTCCTAACTACTCATGGACTCCAAAGTACACTCAGCCTCAGTGTGAACAACCAGACTACCAGCACAATGTGTACATTCCTGGCACCACGTCTGGCTACAGCACTCTGAAGCTCGCACCCAGAGGTGAACTGGATGTGTATAACACCTTTTCTACTTTTGGGAAGAAAAAGAGATTCATCTCAAACTATGAACAGTCTTTTGACAATGACGATGATCTCATAAGTAATGATATCTTTAAATGACACACCAACTGTACTGTATATTCTGTGTATGATACATATGCCATTAACTTACTGGTTCCATTATTAACCATGAATTGCTTCACTATAGTGGAAATACTGCTCTTGGAGGCTAGCAGACTATATTTCTCCTTTTCTCAGTGTAATTTAATACCAATCCTCACAACAAGTATAATTTTATTTTTGTAAATACTGAAATCAAGTATATTAGTCATTTATGAATTATGGTGGGATCTCCAAGCAGCAAAAAAGGACTTTTCCATCAATTTAGTCTAGTCTGAAGGCAGTAAAACTGTCTTGTTGGTTCTCAGCAGTTCATGATTTCAGCACAAGGGTTGTCCAAGTACCAGTCACTTTTCTGTAGCGCCGCCTTTTTGTGTTATAGCGACAGCTGTACTGAGTGCACTTCTGTGTGTCAAAGATGTGAACTAACTGTGCAAACAATAAACCTTATAGCCTTCAAAGCAGAAGTTGCTTCAAGATATACTTTTACATCTTTCATTGGTGGGGGATATGCTGTGTCAAAGACTGAGGTGATTATGTATTTATGTGGCTCTGAAATAACAGCAAGAGTCACATGAGCATGGATTTCTCCATGAATAAATAAACACATAAACACAAATACTACATAACCAGAAAGTAGTGACAGTAAACTGAACTGTTAAGTGTTTTTTATATATCATTTTCAAGAGATTCTTTGTATCAGAGTGAAAGTGTAGTGTTATAAATTTATTCACAATTATAGTATGTGAGCTTTGTGCAGATTCATAAGATCAAATGCAATCTCATGGCAATGAGAGCACTGAATAAAATGTGGCAGGAGCACAGTTAGCTAATTGGCTTCAAAACTGCCTCTCAGTAAGCAGAGAAGAGTAGAAGTAAAAGAGCTGCTTACAAATGCAGTCATTTCATGCATGGATACTGATAATGAGATTCAGTTCCAGAGGGGTCACAGGTATGAGCTCTTGAGTCATATTTTGGGGAAACCAAATATAACCCCACCACACAATTTGAACCATTTAATCCTGCTACCCCGCCAAAGATGAATCAGAGGTTGTGTTTACAGCTCATCCCTCTTGCTCAGTCTAGAAATAGAAAGCAAGAACACAGTCATGGTCAGGTAGATCCTCACTATATGACATGAACACCTGTGTTTCTGAGGCTGTTATTATTGTTTTGCTGTGACTTATGGCTTTGAGTGCCATTTAACCTTTTCTCATGATATTCTCAGATAGCGAACCCAGGGTTTTAAACTACCAGTGTGGAGTTAATCCCCAAGATCCATCGCCTCTAACTGAACTCCTGCAGACCAACGGGTTAATCTGGGCCTGGCAGCCTCAGTAAACCGCTTCATGTTAAAAAAAAAAAAAAGAGTGCCAAGGGCCAGTTTTAGATTTATTTTGAAGACTCTGAAGACCGAATCAGATGGATAAAACCTTTAAGGAGAATCCCCATCATTTAGAAACTATTGGAACACCCAGAAATTAAAACACATATTCAGATCACTACTCACTACTTTATCCTGCAATAATTACTAATAGGTGAGCCAAGATTTATCTTCATGTCATTCATAATACATATGTCCCATGTGCTATAAGCACAGACACATATGTACCGCCTCTGTGCCATATAAAATCTGTTCAGAGGCCAAATTATGTTGCTTTACTTCTCTTTAGCTCCATCCTCTCTCCACAAATTTGGCTGACATGAAGAGTTTCCATTTATTCCACTAGAGGGTGCCTTTCCCTCACAAATACCTCTTAGATTGCCATATATGCTCATGTATGGTGCATACAGTAAATGAACAACCACATTCAATTTCTTTTATAATAAATATAATAGTAATACATATATATTATTACAAAAAACAATAACAAAACAAACGATATTAGATATTATATAGACATTAAAAATTCATATGAGCAAATAGGACCCTCTATCCTTATTAAAAGCAATACTGTATCTGCACCAGACAAAGAAGAAATAAAATCAATAATTAATAATTGATTTGATCTGTCTGACAATACTAAAAATGCTTACGACATTTTTGTTTGTTGCAAATTTGTTATACATTTGACCACCATCCAAATGTTGCACATGTACATCTGAACTATATATGATAGGCCATTAGGTCATGGATCAGAAGGCAAATCTTAAAACTGGAGATTTAGTTCTGACAAAGTCATTTGGCAGGTGATTATGACTTACTTGAGTATATTTCTTTTCTTTGTACCGTTTAATATGCAGTATTCTACATTGAATTAATTTAGCTTTTTTTCAAGATGACTTACATTTTTTCTCATGGGGGAGCAATGTGGGTTTCAGTGTCATCCTCAAGGACACTTCAACATGTGGAGAGCAGCAAGCCGCAGATCAAACTATTAAACCTCTAATGGATGTACAAATCTATCACCTGAGTCCTGCAGCCCCTTGTAGTTTCTTTAAAAAATACTGAAAGAAATTTGGGGTAAAAGATTCAAACCACAGATACTGGTGATATACTGAAACAGTACCTGTAGTTTTTTCCTCAGATTTTGTTGGTTGGAGGGGTATTTTCTGATTCCTGCTGACAACTGGCCAAATGTTAATTACATGACATCATATCAAAATATTTCCAGTGTAGCTAAAAACATTCGATAAGAGAGAAAATTACAATGTTGTAAAATCTCCCGAGAGATATACTATTATATAATTAATGCAGCACAAATATGTTTTCTTTTGAATCCAGACAGGGCAGAGAGGGAAGTTTGATACAGCAAATTGGTACATTTGTTCAAAATAAGCTCTTAAACCCATTAAACATAACAGACAGCATAATGTATGTGTGGTAGGTCCAGATCGCCCTGTAACTCTCTGAATTGACACTGGAGGGAGCTAAAGGAAAGGAATGTTGAGGGTCATCCTCTTCTTATCACCCCTCATGTCAGTAAATAATTACTTTGGATCAGAAATTGAGCGGAAATCACAAATAGTGACAGAAAGTAAAACCTACACAGCTATGGCACAACAGACAGTCTCCCCAACATTCATCTTTACTGTACTATTTTACTAATTCTGTACTATTTTATAAGATTATTTTATTTTATTTTATTCCATGGAGTACTTTGGGTTGCCTTGTGCAGGATAAGGTGCTATATAAATAAATATGCCTTGCCTTGCCTTCACTGTATTTCAGAGGACAATGTTCATTTGTATTAAGATCACTCTCTGAGGTTTAATAATACAATAACAAAATAACAATCACTCTTTTTTTATATAGCTTTTTTAATGCCTCAGAGCACTGAGAGAGCATTGACTGAATTTCTATTAATTATGTCACAAATAAAACGAATAGTTTGAATCATACCTGGTGAGTATTTTTTTTTTGAAAGCTAGGTATGTGAAACTTTAACAACTACATGGAAATTTTACATTGTAACCACATAGGAAATTCCTCTATAACCAAAAATTGTTGCAACATATATATCTACAAAAGGAAGTGTTCTTCACATCCACTGAATGCAAGCAGCTGCTGCAAAAAATAAAAATAAAAAATATGTGCATCCCTTAATTCCACTGAGGACACACAAATGCTGCGCACGCCCCTGCTGAGCATTGCCGTGAGAGCCCAGCTCCTCCAGCGGTGCTGTACTGTACATGGCCTATTGCAGCTACAGCTACAACGCGTAGAAGCAAGAATGACACCAGCGCTCCCCTGCATTAAGACAACCTGATCTGTTTCATATCTATCTTTAAACATACAATAATGACGGCGCTTATCATTGCACCCTCACGGACACGATTGATGGTGGGTGTTTTTGCATTTCTTGCACTATGGGGATTTGCGCTCTCCATCACTCGGTACTCTATTCCGGAGGAAATGGAAGAGGGCTCCTTTGTTGCCAATCTGGCCACAGATTTGGGTCTGGATGTTCGCAGTTTGGTGCAGCGGAGAGCAAAGCTCGATGTTATTCACAGCAAAAATTACCTTGATATCAACAAAGAAACCGGGGAGCTGGTGATCCGCGAGAAGATAGACCGGGAGAGCATATGCATGACTAAAACAACCTCGTGCTTTCTGAAAATGGATGTCATACTTGAAAATCCCATTCGTATTTTTAACATCGAACTAGAAATCATGGACATCAACGACAACGCACCCGTGTTTCGCAGGAGGACAATGCACTTGGACATTTCGGAAGCAACCCCTCCCGGTGAGAGATTCTCATTGACAAACGCCGTGGATGCGGATGTGGGGGCGAATTCAATCAAGACCTACTATCTCAGCGAAAGCAAGTACTTCAACATAGATATACAAACTGGCAGCGATGGCTCGAAATATGTCGATTTAGTGCTCAGTAGTAATTTGGACCGAGAGGAGTATGCAGTTCATAATTTGATTTTAACAGCTGTGGATGGAGGGGTCCCTCCCCGCTCCGGCACAGCCAGCATCATTATCAATGTCTTGGATATCAATGACAACGCCCCCCTGTTCAGTCAGCCGGTGTTTGAAGTCAACGTCCCAGAGAACTCCGCTGCAGGGACAGTGGTCATGACCTTAAATGCAACAGACTTGGATGAAGGCACAAACGCCCAGTTATTATATTCATACACACTATACACCTCTGAGAAAACACAAGAGCTTTTCTCACTGGACCCAAACTCAGGTGAGATCAAGGTAAAAGGGGTGATAGATTATGAAGAGAGTCAGAGTTTTGAGATGCACATACAGGCTCAGGACAGAGGGGCCAACCCGCGGTCAGGACTGTGCAAAGTCATGGTGTTCATCACAGATCTGAATGATAACTACCCAGAGGTGACCATCAAGTCTCTGAAAAGTTCACTGACTGAGGATGTGGCTATTGGGACGTTGATTGCGGTGGTCAGTGTCAGCGACAGGGACTCTGGAGTCAACGGGAAAGTGGAGCTCACCTTGAGTCAGCAAGAGACCTTACCGTTCCTCCTGAACAAATCTTCAGAGGGTTTCTTTGAGCTGCTGGTTTCGAAGCCACTTGACAGAGAAATGATAAGCAAATATGACATAATACTGAGGGTGACAGACAAAGGTTTGCCACCCTTAACTGAAAACGAGACCATCACGTTAGAGATTCTGGATATCAATGACAATGCACCCACATTTCCCCAGTCCTTCTACACAATCCATGTTGTGGAGAATAATCTACCAGGGGCATTATTGACATCTCTAAGTGCATTTGACCCAGATCTCAATGAGAACCAGTACTTGGTTTATTTCATAATGGAAAAAGAGATTGTTAACACATCTATGTCAATGCTGTTCTCCATCAATCCAGAGAATGGTGATCTTTATGCCCTGAAGACCTTTGACTATGAGAGAGAGAGGGATTTCCTTTTCCACATTGAAGCTAGAGACTCTGGTGTTCCCCCGCTGAGCAGCAATGTGACGGTACATATCATCATTCTGGACCAAAATGACAACACTCCTCTCATAGTGTCACCTTGGCGGGCACAAGGCTCTGTCATTGAGGAGGTGATACCAAGGTCTACAGATAAGGGACACTTGGTGGCCAAAGTGATCGCCATCGATGCGGACTCCGAGCAGAACGCCAGGGTCACATATCAGCTCCTGCAGATTAGTGATGCATCCCTCTTCAGCCTGGATCAGTACAATGGAGAAATCCGGACAACAAGAATGTTCAGTTACAGAGACCCTCGACAACAGCGGCTGGTGATTGTTGCCAAAGACAATGGTGACCCTGCTCTTTCTGCCACCGTCACCATCAAGATATCAACAGTAGAACATGTGATGTCCTTTTCAGAGACCACAGAGTTGCCACTAGAGTATGACGTCTTCACTGACCTAAACCTGTATTTAGTTATCGGTTTAGGTGCTGTGTCATTTCTGCTCCTGATTACCATCTTGGTTATTATTGTGCTGAAGTGTCAAAAACCAAAGCCAAAGGCCATCAAGATCCCTCCAGCCAATAGGAATAGCGTGATCAGCAGGAACAGCGTGATCAGCCAGAGAAGCTCCACCATCGCAGATTCTACCCTGATCTCCAGTGATGCCTACTGGTACAGTTTGTTCCTCGCAGAGACCAGGAAAGGCAAAGTGGTTGTGAGACAGCCGATAATCCCCAAAGGAGCTGGGTATTTTGTTTCCAGTATACCCAGGAGCATAGGGCCAAGTGAGACCACAGACTCCAGAGCATCAACACTGGAGGTATGTATAAGTGAAATGCTAGTTGGTTGTGACTTATTGTTAACAGACAGATACGGGACATTATTTTAAAGGGCAGCACACTTTTGTTGGTGATGTTTACAGACAACTCAGAGGGAACCAGATCAAGTGTTGATCAGACAACTAAAAGATGTGTTTAGGGACTTTCTGTAAAAAGTTATTATTTTCTCTCTGGAAGGAAAAAATAACAACAAATGTTTTCCTGTGTTTGCTGTGGATAAAAAATGGTAATACTGTTAATAATGAGCATGTTTCCTACCATCATTTTGTAGATAAGAATACATTTTAAATAGGTCATATATTCATAAAGTGAAACATTTTATATCGATGTCTTAAGCATCAATATTCATTCATAGTGAAGGAAGATAGTTGCACGCTTGTAGCAATGCAAGAATACCTTACCAACGTTAAGACATGACAGTTTTCTTGAGGGTATTGAATCAATAATATAATCAATATCAATACCCTGAAGAAGACTGTCATGTCAAAAAGTTGGCAACTTATTAAATTATTCTTGCATCATGGCTACTAGTGTGCCGCTACCTTCCTTCATGTTTGTACTTTCATCCTGGTCAGCACCTCTCCAGCACTTCTCCTCTCTCATCTCTAAGTTTCGATTTATCATGTTTCTGCTTATTTTATTTTATACACTTTTTATTCATTTTTTTTAAAGTATTTACTGGTAAAGAGTTTGTCTCTAACTTTATGGTCTTTGCAGATATCTGATGTATATGTGCACAGTTTTAGGCCACTGAAACTTTTTCTTTGTGAAATCTAAAACTGAAACAACTGAACAACTGAAAAAGAAGAAGAAATGGGCCAAAGTACTATTGAGGATGATGCTGTAAAAGTATTGCATTTGGTCAAAATTATTTCCTCATTTTTTGATATATTTTTGATATATATATATATATATAATGGACTGTAAGGCATCTATTTTCAAAGGCAAGAGTTACAAGTGAGATAAGAACATATTCTGATGTTCATTATCAGTGTATTTCTAGAGCCAACTATCTGCAATCTCATTGCATAATTAGGCCAAACAAATAACGCCCCCACAAACTGAAAATGTGCCACTGTTCGATGTCTTATGTTGTATGTAGGTCATTTATTGTAGATGCATAACGCACAATCAGAGCAATACTAGTGGCTGTAAGAGGGGGAGTACTTCAAAGAAGCCCAGACATGGAGGGGTTCTCTTCAAGGACATGGAATGTATCATGCTGGGAATCTGCAGTCGCATCTTTAGCAGCGCTCCGGCACACAGTAGACTGCAATCAATGTAGAACTGCTGAAACAGACCCAGATGTTGTTTGTTTTTGTACAGCTGGACCTGCAGACTAAGCTGGAACGAGCTGAGAGATTAAACAATATGAATATATTTAAATACACAGGTGCATATATATGTATATGGAGAGAGAGAGAGAGAGAGAGAGCGGAGAGAGAGAGAGAGAGAGAGAGAGAGAGACCTATCCATGATGTTTGTATATTGTGAGTGTGAGTTTGACTGCCTGAGTTTCACACGTACCACTGAACTTGTCTCTTTTTTCTGTTCTTAAGTACTCAAAATGAAAGGAAGTCCATTCTACAACTGGAGGTATGCTGGTTGCTAACTACATCCTGTAGAGCCACTATAATTGTGTAGACATTTTCTATCTTTCTATTTGGTATAAATCTTTTTGGTTTGGCTCAAAATTTTGGTTTGATAAACTGTCACAGTTCCCAGTTTCATGATTAAATAGAGCAGAATAGCATATTTGTCCCCGATCAGATTCTGTCCCTCACTAACTCACCATTCTGCTCAAATGTGATGCCATTGTGAGCACTAAAATTTAAATTGGCCAGTCTCTCAAGTGAGAAAACCTATCAGCTTACTGAGAGCTGAGATTAGGATAAAATTGGCTGCTGGTCAGAGTTGTGCTGTCCACATCTGGCTAGCTTGGCGGAGATTCAGGGCAAAATGATGGCACAGATAGCAAAAAAAGGATTAAGGAATGAATTGTCCTTAATAGGTTCTCAGCATGTAACATACTGTACCTAAGAGCAGTGACTGTACCAACTATCTCCGCATCCCTACACACATGAGCTCTGTTAGGACGTATTTTGGATCTGTGGGCAATGTCCTACAATAATTTGGAAGCTATTCTTTCCTCCCTCTGGTAAACTCACCCGGTGGACATAACCAGTGGACAATACCAAATAGCACACTGTGATGCCTGCTTGTGCATGCTTTAATGCTTCCCGATTGTAGTTAATAGCTTTGTCATGTTATTTTAGCTGTGTATGCTAGTCTGATTCTAAAATTCTGAATACCCAACAACACTAATTTAAAAGAATACATTGAAAAAATATGTACCTAAATATAGAAGCAAGTTATTCATTCACTATCCCTGAATTTCAGTGACCCCGAAACCCAATGACATGTCAATGATGGTGGCAGTAACCAGTCACGATCCACTGTTGCATGAGTGAGGACTTTCTATAAGTTTATATTGCGGTTGACTTTCTGTTTTGGGCTAATTCTATGTTCTGTGTCTTAGCAGGATCCCAGAAGAGAACTGCCATGATATAATCATCTCTTCATGGGAGTCTCTGGCTGGAATTCTTCCCTGTGACTCACAAAGAAGATATAAAACATCTGTCCTCCCTTGGTCCCTCTGCTCCTAATGTTCTTTCTCTCTAGTCCCTCTAACTTCCCAAACAAACATCAACCACTAATCACCTCAGATTTCTACCTTTCTTTTCTCTTTTAAGCATGAATCTGCATGATTCTACAGGTTCAAAATATTTGACATAGAAATCATTTTTGGCAGGGTATCAGGACATTACTAGAGTGGCCTCATGTAGTAAATCATTCCCTCCTCAATGCTTTAAAACTTCTCAACGGACTAATTTGCCTTCCCTCCAGGGTTTATGCTGTGTGCTGTAGTTCTAGAAACCATCAGTAGCTCATCCTATATATAAGTTGCAATTATGCAACATTCTTTTAAGCAAAAATTCAAAACACGCCTATTCACAAATACACACATGAATCAGGGTGAATATTATTCTTCCATAAATACTGAACTGTAGCTGGTTATGTCAGTATTTCAGGCTTGACACTTGGTATTTTTCTTTTCTTTTAATGTTTTTTATAAAACATTTCTACTGTATTATGAGTCATGCTTTTAAGTAAGGCTCACACTGTCGACTAGTAATTTGCCAGTGAAAATAATCAGTGATTTGATTTAAGATTTCTCTGTTTTTTAACAATATTTGTTGTACTCAACAATGATGAATGTGTGAAAATGAAAAAAGAATGAAAGGCAAGAAAGATCTAAAATGTACATTTTCATTTTGATTGTATGTACTGTAGTTCTAAAGAAACAATAAGGAGGTCAGAGAAGTAGAAAAGCTTTGGGGTTTTTGTTTGTCTGTAATCCAGGTGAACACATTTGGACACAACAAATGTCAGGTATGCAATTCATACCTTATATACAAGTATGCTGACTGGCTGTGCAGTTATCCAGATGTATTGTGGAGAGCAATATTTATTTTTTCGAAAAATTGTATCTGAAATATGTTCATTTTCAAAGTCTACTCTCTTTCAGCCTATCTTGTCCCAAACAGCTTGTTGGGGTGAGTGAGGGTGTACGGGGGAAGTGCCCGCTCAAATAAAATTTTTATTCAGAGGAAATCTGACATCACAGATTGGGCTGGGGTCAGAGTGGGCAGAGAATAAAACACTGAAAACAGGGTAAAATGTCAATTCAGCTTTCTTTGTAAAAGATTTTACTTGTTACTTGTATAAGCTTTTATCTTTCCAACCTAATGACTTTTCCCAGGCTGAAAAAACTGGCAATACAAATATGAACTGCATTCATTTATTGCACTCAGTGCAAATTGTGTTAATCAATTAAAAATACAGGTGCAGTAGAAATAATAATAAAAAAAAAAAACATTTTTGTAATGATAAATACTGTGTTTATGGAAAAGAGTGAGAATATTGAAAATGTATTTATCTTTGCCATGGTACGATATAATGAAATATAAGGTCCAGGCAAGGTGTTGTTTTATGAATTTTCATGTTTTTATAGATATTTTATGTATTAACTTTTAATGCTGCTTTTGTGAGCTTCTTTAAGGGCATTTTGTGTTGCATATGTGTAGTTTAGTGCATATAATGTTGTTTTGCTAGTGTAGATAACTCAAATTGAAACTAGGGTACTTTTCTTGACCTGTTTGACCTCAAAGGTAGCGCCGTTGCACTACTGCAAAGCCTAGGACTTTTAATTTCTCAGAACAAGGAGCTTATTAGGACCACTTGTTAGGGTGCTAAATGATAAAATCTCAATGGGAGGAACATGGAGAACATGGTGTTAATTATAGTTGCAGTATTCTGGCGCTGACTCTGCAGATAAACAAAAAAAACAAAAAACAAAAAAACAAACAAAAAAAAAATGCTGCTGAACCCATAGACAGTGCATAAGCAGTATTAAGCAGATGACAGCCCTTTGAATTATGCACCGAATCTAAATGTGATTGCAGCACTCAGTAATGCAGCAAAGAGAGAATGTTTCTGGATGTACTGAGCTACATATCCTGAGTGAGCAAAACCTAACCTCTCTTCTCCTTCCTCACTGTTGCCTGGCGTCAATATTACAGCAGGCTGCCCAGACATAAACACAGCTGTCTGTCTGTCTGTCAGACTTAAGATGACACTTAATGAGGGATCTTTTGCTGTGGAGAACATGTTGTGTGTGCAATCACTGCCTGAACCAGTTGATTCCAACAGTGTTTAAAGAATTAATAAATTGCACATCTGATGAGCTCCTTGCGTGCCTTCTGCATTGTAAAAGGTATATGTGACTTTTGATGAATGAAATAATGGCATTTCCTACAGTATTACAAATTAACAGTTAACCCCATGATAAAATACCACCTTGAATTTGCTAGACATTGATGGATAGGGGCTCAGCCTTTTGGTTTCAGAACAGATGTTCTATTCAGAACCAGTAGATGCATTTACTGTAAATTTAATGCTTTATACTGTTTTTTATACAGTAGACTTTTTTGATATCCTCTGTATTCACTGTGATTGAATGGCACAGGAAGTGCTTGTGCTTCTTGCTTGGTATAGTCAAAGTGTGTCATTTCTCATTTGTGTACACAGCTCAGTTTTTCCTCTGCTTATTTGCCAGTCAGATTGTACAGTATGCTTCAAGAGTTGCATCATATGTAATCCAGTTCCATCCCACTTAGTGGATCAAAGACAAGTATGGGAGAGAATGGCCTTGCTTTATTTTCAAGTCTAGTTAATTGTCGGATTTTGATGTTGCTTATTTGGCTTTAATGTTCTGCCTGATCATGCTAGTTTGAATAAAGCTTTTTAATCTGTCTCTCTGTCGTGTCTGTGATGAATCTGAAGTTGTCAAAAGTGACTTTTGGAATGGGACACACATGCTCTCTCTATCTCTCTCTCTCCCCGTGAAATTTCCTCACATACACACATTTTGACCCAGTTTCTCTCTAAAACGCTCTGTGCTAATTCTTGGAAATTGAAAACTAAATAAAGGATATGTGCCTGCAGTTCAAAACGCAGAAGCAGACAAATAATAGCTTTGTCAGGATTAGTGAAAGCCTAGAGCCAGATTGCATAGTCTGCTCTTCACTGTGACCACACATGGCTTCCAGTCTGCAGTCCTACAGGAGACTGATATAGGAGGACCCTGTGAATTTATAGTCAATTGCATACAATATTTTGATATGGCTTTCCCACTAGAAAGTAATAAATATAGCATATAAGGCAGCTCTAAATAGCAATCTCCGATTTTTTCAATTTTTCAAAATGATTCAAATAGAATGAATGATGTTGAAATTAAATGGCATTTCAGGTTGATTATTAGGCTGAGGTTTGCACTCACAGTTCAAAGACCTGCAGATTAACATTTCACTCCAGTTCTGATACGTAAATCTGTTTTCAGTTTTTCGACTTTTACTCTTTGATTTTTGGTGAGATGTTGGATCATTTGAATATTTATTGAAATTGAGTTAAGAGGAAATAAATCACTATTTGACCGAGATGCTAACAACTCATCTGAAATGTGACCCTGACTACGTACTGCTTTTTGTAAGATATCAAAGGCCAAAAAGCTTGGAAATCACTGGTTTCATCTCTAACAATGTGTATTTTAAAAGCTTCTGAAAAGTAACTAAAGCTGTCAAATAAATGTAGTGGAGTATATAGTACAATGATTTCCCTCTTAAATGTAGTGGAGTGGAGTATAAAGTAGCATCATGTACCTCAAAACTGCACTTAAGTACAGTGCTTGAGTAAATGTACTTAGTTACTTTCCACCACTGGTTATTGACCACCAACCATTTTCTCTCAGGTGACACTGCAGGCTTACATAGTCTTTTCCATGGTACACACTGTATGTATATCACATGTGAAGAGCAGCACTGAAAACATCTAGATTTCCTCTCTACATTACAGTAGTAGTATGTAAAAATGTACAACACCTCACAGATAATGTCTGTACCTACTTGCCTTCTGCATGGGTTTCACAAATGAATTTTCTTCAGGATTAGGTTAGTAAAAATGGAGATTTTGATGAGATGGGAGCAAGCTGCTTAAGTATATTTTAAATTTTATTATAGTATGTGTGTTAGTGGAGTCTTGTCTAGATATGTTCACATTAAAATATAAGAAAATCCATTTTAAATCAGTTTCGCCATCCGTACCTGCATTAACAGATTTCTAACATGAATTTTAAACTTAAAACTAGTCTCCTTTTACATTAATTCATGTGATTTTGGCTTGGTTCTTAATAGTTGTCCTCAGTATTTGGAGGCCAATTCCCTGCTTAAGGCTACAGAGTGCAACAGTCAATTCAAGCTTTGGCATGCAGTGGCATTGTAGTAGGTGTTCTCTAGTGCCCTCTGTCTGAGTGTGTGGAGGATGTGAGGGTTAGTGGTGTGCCATCATGTGCAAATATGAGATTTGAGTACTATCAAAGTCAGAATAATGCTATCATCACACTTGTCCTTTTGGATATGATTTTTAGGAATAAATTCTAAAGATCAGATACAATTAGGCCATTTTAGAGCAACTTTGTCCTGCTAGACAAGTCTATCCATACAACTGTCTGCAAATGTATTTGAATCACGAAGCACACTGTAAACATTGCAGTTACCGTACACAGTTAACCATGAATAAATGAACCTTCATCCTACTTAAGTATGAGACAGGCTGTGGGTGCTTGACCCATTTGTATGAGGGAGACAGATCAGCAGAGAAGATATCCTGGCTGGAACCCATGCACAATGGGGTCATGAGTCTTATCACCTAGAGCCTCCACCACAGCTGGAAGGGTACCACAAAAAGGTCTTCAACAATTGTCCAGTAATGTGAGAGATAAATGATGTGTCATCTTCATTGTGTGACTGGACTGTGTGAAAATGTAAAGCAGTCATTGCATCGCCGTAGAAACAGATATGAACAGGTTGTCGCTCTGATTTAGAGACATATACCGGACAAGACAGGAATACAGATCTGTTACTGCATATGCAAAATCTGTCATGTGGAATGCAAGATTACCACAGACATCATCTGTCTTGTTGGCTTTATATTACATCAATGAAATTGTGTTTTGATCAGACAAACGCTGTTGTAGATCCTGATAATTGTAATGTTTGTATATAGAAATGTACTGTATACATGATTAAGAAACAGGCTTCACATTCATCAAAGAACCAACAACTAATGTTGTGTATGTTGATCTGGTGGACAGGCAGAGGGAGTACCATGACAGAGTTAAGTGCAGTGTGATTTAGCCTCCATCTTGAGTGATGCCTGTGGCAGGTTATTTATGTGTGTGGCTGCCCTTGCCATGGGGTCACTGCTGAACTAGTTTGTGTTTGCCATTTTGTATTGGCTGTTTTAGATGAGTAGCACCCATACACTTACAAAAACAAAAACATACACAAAGGTAGATCATTATAATCACTTAATCTTTATAAATATGAATCTTTTTCATGAGTAAAAATATACATGAATGAAATTCATCTATTATTTTTTGGTATACTGAATTTTAATTATGTGAAATGAGCAGAGTTTTGTGTGGGGAATTTACATCAAAATTAGAATGGTGATCACAACTGGCACTGCAACATGCATCAAATTGCTGTTGCTATGGAAACACAATTTTCTGAGTCTTATGCAACAAATCCAAAAAATGGTTTGTATAACCAGGCAAGTGAACAATGAACAGTGCATTGAAAGGGGATGTCTATTCTGGCAATTCAAATTATTTAAATGTAATACATAATTTTTGCATATGTGTATGTAGATGAGTGTGTGATTGATAATTTTAAGAAGTCAATGACTGTATTTGACCAAACTTAAGCAGTGTACTGTTCTAATAAACATAATATCAGGTGATATTATTGATTAGAGGTGAAAGAATCAATGGGTTTTTTTTGTTTGTTAGACTGTCTGTTTGTTTTGTTTGTTTGTTTGTTTGTATGTACTAAATTATGTTTCACTAGAGAAAACATTTCATAACACTTCTACTGATGTGATGATGTCTCATAGTGGTCTGGCTCACTCTGCATAGACTATTCAAAGGAGCCATTATGGCTGTCCTCCATTAGATGCATTCACCCAGCGATCTATTCTGCTTAAGGCTATCAGGACAGCCTTGCCCTGCCAGCTGTTGTGACTGACTTTGCTTGTCTGTTTTGGACAGACTCCCCAGACTTAAGCTTTAGCCTGAAAAAACGTTGCCTCCCTTTCACAGTGAAATGTTGGTAATGATTCTTTATTTCTAGTGGTTTTGTTGCTTTTGGTTTGCAGCTATTATTGTAGCTTGTCACTCAGCTAAAAGCTGTGTGTCCCATATTCCTCCAGTTTCCCCTTTGGTACATGAAGCAACTGCTGCTAATGCATTCACTGTCTGATTGTTGTTATCTCTAGACTCTACCACAAATTTTACACAAGAGAGCCATGGTTACTGACCTAGCAATCCCTGTAATTTTGTATGACTCACTTGCTCCTTCAATATGTTTCTATAACAATCCCTATTTTAATTATTCAATTACCCACATAATATTGAAGTAAGCCATACATACTGAGTAGATCTTAATTAGATTATGAGCTTAACTGGATTATGATTTCCAAATCAGAATCAGCTTTATTGGCCAAGTATTTTTTACATGCACAAGGCATTTGACACTGGTTTTTAGTGGCTCTCGATAGTTACACACAGTTGGAAGAACAATGTTCATAAAGATAAACAAGAACAGCAAAACTGAACAAAGAGAAGCAAGAAGAAGCAGAATACACATAAAGGAGTAAATATTGTAAATATTGTAATGTAAGTTACTTTATTAACATATTATAGGTGGTTTATAGTATATGTATGTGCTGTATACACATATATATATGTACAGTATGTACATACTGCTTAGTTTTATATTTGACAGTGATGGATTCTTTTTATATGATATTTCATGATCTGTATATTAAACTGTAATATACATATATACAGTATATTACATCCAAAAATCCCAAACTAGGCCAAGTCATACTAGTGAGCCCATATTTGAAGTGTTGTTGTGGCTACAATAATGCCTTTGTTCTGTCACTTCACCCTGCCTGAACCTGAGGAACTGTCCGTGTAAATATCCCAACACAGCAAATCAGTTAATATTTGTAATCATTAACGACTTCCATCTAATCTATGAGACCAGAAGAGGACAGGGCCGCCACCCAAACATGAAGTATAACCAATACTCTATTGGGTTTGATATCAAACCCTTGTTCATTCTTGATCACCTGTTATTTTCCTGTTTGAGAGAGAGATTGTATGAGATCATTATCTTTTTTTTTTAAACTTAACTGAACCATAACCATGCTATGATATTGTACCATGGCTCACAACAGAGCCATTTGGACGTTTAATTCCTCAAACATATTCACTAATATCCAAATATCCATTCATCCATTTCCTATAGCTGCCAACCTAGCCCAGCATACCCTGGGTGCCAGACAGAGAGCAGACCTATCCAGATCATCCTGTCACACAAATAGACAACCACATTCACAACTGTTAAATCCTCCAATGCACCCACAGGGTGAACATGCAAACTCGGGAGCAACATAAGAGCATGAAAATAGCACCACTTTCTTGTGTATCCCTTATTTAATCATACAGCATGCTTCCTTTAGTTTTGACTGCTAGTTGTTGGGATGGGAAGCTAATTCCTAGAAGTTCTGTTCATAGAATCAGCGAAAAATGGGACATTTTGCATTTAAATGAAGAGTGGAAATTCAAGAATGAACCATTTAAACAGGCTGTTGCTGGTTTCTACACATGACAAAGGAAATACTCTTCCTTCCTTCCTTGTACTTGACAAATTAAGCTTCTGTATTTATTCATTTTATGGACATGATCACTCGTCTTGTTTCCGTGCCCATATATAACCCTATATCATGTTTGTCTTCGGGGTATAGGCTATAGTGAGAAAATGAGACTTGTGCTTTATGGGGTCTAGCACGGGCATCTTAAATACGATTATGTGACCTGACAGTCTGGGGTCTACCACTGACAGTGATCCATGTGGAGGGAAGGTTGTGATTGTCAGTGCAATGCTTTCTCTCCGCTGCGCCTTGCCCAAATGCTCGCCATGCGGTAGGCTGCGCCGCAGAATCGCTACCGGCAAATTAACCATCCTCCAGTTCAGACAATGGAGGACAAACATAAGCCAGTCTCCACATGTGTCTGTGTTTGTGACAACGTTTTCCTTTCTCTTGCATTTAAGGGGAGGTTTTATTTATTCATTCATTCATTTGAAATATTCTATAGATTACACTTGATATTGCTTTTATGGGCAACAGTACAGATATATTAAACACTAATAAATAAAATGTTCAATCCTCATCTTCGGTTTATATTTTCCATTTCATTTTATTTTCTCCGTGAATGTTTCAGTCATGTGTCGCGCACAAGTGTCTAATTATTGATTGATCGACTGGTGTCACTGAATATAAAAATAATGATATGGCCGTTTAGTGTGGTCGCCATTCTTTATTCTAGAGGTGCTTTAACGTGTTGGTCGTTCATTAGCTGCCAGACCCTACACCGACATTGCAAAGGAGGGATGTGAGGAGAGAAATGGGTGGGGAGGGAGGAGGGGAGCTGCGCCACAGTGGAGAGGAGAGCTGGAGTCTGAGTGCGCGCTAGGGTGGGATACTGTCCTTCCAAGGTCAAGCCAGCTATATTCAATTACATATCTTCCGGTTGTAATTTTCAAAATAAACCCTCTATGAATGGACATGACCACTGTGCTGCAAAATTTTAAATAAAACACACACAGCGAGAGTACATTCGTGCCAGATGGTTCATGCCCATATAAACGAACCTAAAGGAAATATTTAAAAGGTAAATGTTTCCTCATATTGCTTATAATGTCCACAGCAGTGGAAATCTTGAAGAAACATGAGTTTGGAATGATTAAAACCCTGATAAGCCGTCACTCTAACTCCTTCATTTCAGCATATGATAAAAAAAGAAAACTAGAGGGTCTTCTTGTGGGCTTCTGAACATTTTCTCCCCTCTTATATATCTTCAATGGAACTTAGTGCAGGAAACAGTTGTGGTGACATTTTGGTGACACTTTAAATTGAAAGAAACACGTTTGTTTTCCGGTGTTATTAGGGAACATTTTGACTGTCTTGACGGATCTCACAGCTCCAGCGGCAGGGAAACACACCCGTCAGCAGCGCGCACTGGAGACAAAAAAAAGCGCATCACAGACAAAGGAAATATGGGTGCGCTGGAGAGGATTCACCTCCGCCGGGTAACACGATGGATGAGCCGCTTCTGTTTCATTTACCCGGAGACCAATTAGCCCACCTTAATGAGGTGCTGGGATGCAAGATACTGCAAGCTAAAAAGGCGGAAGGCTGCGTTTAATCCGTCTGCGGATCCTATGAGCTTGCAATGGCTGTGGCGGGGATATGCAACCGGATAGGGAATAATGTGCCTTTTTATTTTGTGATATTTTCATTATTTTGTGGCCTTTCGTTTGGACAGTTGCGATATTCTATTACGGAAGAACTAGAAAATGGGGCACTGGTCGGTGATCTGGCGCATGACTTGGGGCTGGATATTCGAAAGCTCGCCACCCGAAAAATTAAGGTAACATCCAACAGCGGTAAACGTTATGTGATTGTCAACCCCAAAAATGGGAAATTACTTGTCAATGAAAGGATCGACAGGGAGGCATTGTGTGATTTATCCAACACCTGCCTCATTAATCTGGAGGTGATGGTCGAAAACCCCACTGAGGTGCACCATGTCGAGGTAGAGATTGTGGATGCCAATGATAATGCGCCGCAGTTTCCCAGAGACGAGTATCAACTGGAAATCACAGAATCCGCTTTACCAGGGTCTCGTTATCCGATTGAAAACGCTCAGGACCCAGACATTGGGTCCAATTCAGTTCGTATGTATCAGCTCAGCACAAACGACCATTTCGCGCTGGTATCTAACAAACCCTCCCTAAATACAAAGCACATCGAGCTTGTGCTCAAAAAGCCCCTTGATCGTGAACAGACGCCTTACCACCAATTAATTCTAAGTGCTGTTGATGGTGGGACGCCAGAGAAAACCGGCACGGCCAAAATCAATGTGAGAGTCCTGGACTCAAATGATAATGTTCCCTTGTTCGACAGCTCAGTGTACAAGGTGAAACTGTTGGAAAATTCGCCCAAAGACACTCTGGTAATTAAATTGAATGCAACTGATCTGGATGAGGGCACAAATGGAGAGGTTTATTACTCTTTTAGCAGCTACACTCCAGAGAGAGTGAGGCAGATGTTCAGCATGGACACTAACACAGGAGAAATAAGAGTGAGGAACAATGTTGATTATGAAGAAACCAACTCCTATGAGATGTACATCCAAGCAATGGATAAGGGCCCCGGGGCCGTGGCAGCACACTGTAAGGTTGTGGTAGAAGTGGTGGATGTGAATGACAATGTCCCTCAGATAGTGCTGTCATCCCTGTCTAGCCCTGTGAGAGAAGATGCACGTGCAGACACAGTAGTGGCCCTCATTAGTGTTACTGATCGGGACTCTGGCGCTAACAAGCAGGTGAGCTTGGAGATACCAGCAGGCCTTCCTTTCAAGATTAAATCATTCAGAAATTACTACACTCTGGTTACCTCAGCCTTCCTGGACCGTGAGACCACCGATGCCTACAATGTCACGCTGAGTGCCACAGATGGAGGAAACCCTCCCCTCTCCTCCCAGAAGACCATACAGGTGGATGTGGCTGATGTTAATGACAACCCACCACGATTTGAACAGACTTCATATACCGTCTATGTGACTGAGAACAATGCCCCCGGAGCCTCATTGTGTACTGTGAAAGCTCAAGATGCAGACATCAAAGAGAACGCACGCATCACCTACACAGTGCTCAATGACAACAACCATGGCATCCCTGTCACCTCTTATGTGTCTGTGAAGGCCGATACAGGGGAGGCTTATGCCCTGCGAGCCTTTGACTATGAGTCACTGAGAGAGTTTCACTTCCAGGTCAAAGCCCAGGATGGGGGCATTCCTCCGCTCAGTCGCGTTGCCACTGTCTACATCTATATAATGGATCAAAATGACCATGCACCACTGATAGTAAACCCTCCGGGTAACGGCACACGCTCGTTGGAGACGGTACAAAAGAATGCAGAGCCTGGTGCCTTGGTGACCAAAGTGGTGGCATATGATGCGGACGCTGGTCCAAACGCCTGGCTGGTGTACATGCTAGAAACAGCCACTGACCTAGACCTATTCAAGGTACATGAACACACAGGTGAGATCAGGACCACTCGGAGGATTCTGGAGGACAACTCCACCTCTTTTGCTCTAACTGTCTTGGTGAAGGACCATGGGCAGCCTGCTCTCTCCTCCACAGCCACCATCAACGTGGCTGTCATGGAGGTGCCACCCAAGGTGGTCCCTGACCCCAAGAGGATCATCCGACCTCACAGTACCCTGCTGTTCTCCAATGTGACCCTCTACTTGATTGTGGCTTTGAGCGCTACCACCTTTGTATTCCTGGTCACTGTGGTGGTACTAGCCATCGTCCGCTGTCATGCCTACTGCACCCAGCCTGGGTCTTGCTCGCCTTGCTGTGTGTCACAGAAGCCCCCTCCAGATGGCGGGAGCAGTAGCGTAAGTGCTGGTGGGGCAGGCAATGCTGGAGCTGGAGCACAACCTAATAACAATGTGGTGCTCCGGAGAGACCTTAAAGTGGAGCCTCATTACATTGAAGTGCGTGGGAATGGCTCCCTAACAAAGACTTACTGCTACAAGACCTGCCTGACAGCCACCTCTGGCAGTGACACTTTCATGTTCTACAACACAGGACGTCCCATCAGTGGCACCTGGGGCAGCGGTGCTGACCGCTTCTTCACAAGTGGAAGTGGATTTGTACGCAGACTAAGTATGCCTGATGCCTCGCTGCAAATCTGCCCAGAGGTGTGTCATTAATTTTTTATGTTTACCTTTGTCTGCATAACTGGAGGGTCATGAATCATGGTGTTTACATATTAGTGGCTTTTAATTACATTTTATTTGGTTGCAAACAATATTAGATATTTTTAAGTACATACCCAACATGACATTTTGTTAAGGTTAATACTATGTATTGCTGTCATAACCTTTGCTATTGTGTCCTATTTCATCTTCTCAGTGTGATAACGTTACTGTCTGTCAACTTTGATCCCCTCCTGAATCAAATCCTTGCAGGCCTCATTCTCTTTGTTCAGTTCCCACTTGTACTGTACAGTCACTCAGCCCTGCCCAGCTCAGCACTCACACTGCATTAGTGTCAGTCCTGATGCTTTTCAACAGCCCTGTGTTATTTCTGATGATTCAGAGATTTGTGTCTCAGTTTGAGGTTGTCATCACATCTACACTAAGAACAGGTCATGTAGTCTTGTAGTGAGTGACTGAACTGTTAGACTGGAGCAGTTGGGGTTAATTGACTTGATCAAAGCCAACAGGAGACTAGTTGTCGAGGAGGACTAGAATCAGACATCCTTGGTTTACTTAGGTGCCCCTGACTATGAGTGACATATGCATGGATTTACCTACAAGTAGTAATGATGTTGTGATGAGACTAGGTATAGTCTGAGATTTTATCATGCTAAAGCTTCTTTTCCTAGTCTTAAAGGCTTCTCTACACTTCAACTAATCTAGATGAGTGAAGACAGTGAATATGTTTACCTTACCTTACTGTGTCTTTATTGCCAGTGGTTTAATTTCTCACACTTGCATAAAACACTGACAGTCACACCTCCTAAAATACTCAAAAATATACTTTAATTTGTATTATCCCCATCAAGATCATGTCTGCTTTCTCTTAGGCATACATACACCATGTGTGTAGTCCTAAATTCTGATATCTTTATGTCTAGTAGTCTTAAATTTAGTTTGATTTTCTCACAGATTTCATGGTAGACATAATCTGCTTTTATTACTGAGAGGTTAGACAGGTTGAAGGCTGAAATATTGGAATAATATAATTTTAATGGCAGATTTTTGAAGCAAAAATTTGCCTCTGGATGAGTCTTTAAAGAACTTATCAGGTGCCAGTCACTGGTACATTAGTTATACATTTAGAAAATTTCTAACCAAGACAAGTGTAGCAGCGGCAATCAAATTAACCTCCAGCCTCTGTTCCTCAGCCCTCCAAATTAGATTTAGTCCAAGAGGCTGGGTGTACCAGCAGAAAATACTCCCCCCTGAATTGAACTGAAGAACATAATGTGCCATCTTTATCTGGGACACTTGCTACTGTCTGAACAGGTTTGTATCTTAAACACAGCTTTTCTTATTCAGTGCTCTCAAGGTCTAAGGCTGCAGTCCACTTGATGCTAACAGATTTTAGCATTATCCGTAATAAAAATGCTCACTATTATTTTATGCGGCACATGTGTGCAGTACCTACTCATGAGGAAAATAATTATGAGAGGGTCAGGCATAATTAATGGCCATGAAAGATTAGCTCATTAAAAATATTACTTTTCCCCTATGAGATTCATATGCTTTTTTGAACTTTGAGTCATAATCATCAGCAAAATTTGGCTATCATCAAAGGTAAATGAATGGAAGTCTGAGCAGCCTTGACATGTCGAATAGCTCTAGTCCAAAAACTATAACTCACTCAACACTATTAACACTATAGCAGGGTAATTTAAAATACATTTAGCTAAAAATAGATCTGCCTTTGTCTGTCTGAAAAAAGACTGTGCAGTGGTAATTTGTAGAATGTTAATCATGGTTTGTCCTATACAAAATTCTACACATTTACAATGCTACAGCCTATGTTGCATTTCCATATAGTGTCTAGTTTCTTTGCCATATTTGTATAAGGTGATTTCCCTGAGGGAGCACATCCCTCACACTAGGCTAATACGTATCTGAGGTATAGGATGTGGTTGCCCTGGCGATGATGGCTCTTGCTTATTGGTTTTTAAAGGCAATAATTTACCAGAGGGCTGCTGGGAGTTTCAAGCACTCAGCCCAGGTTCACGAGGCACAGACAGATTTACTCCAGCTACACACAATCACGTACACATTGGTCTATAAAAACACCCTGGCACTCAGGGAATGGGCATAATTCTCCTGGCTCTCACATTTATAGAGCAATGGACTGAGAGACTGTCCAAAAACTCATCAATATGGCTTTCAGTCAGTTACTGCCCTTTTTAAAGTCCTTGCGTGTGTGTATGTGTGTGTGTGTGTGTGTGTGTGTGTGTGTGTGTGTGTGTGTGTGTGTGTGTGTGTGTGTGTGTGTGTACTGGAGTATCTGTGGATATCAATATGTATGCATGTGTGTGTGTGTGTGCTTGCAATGTGGACAACGACTGCAGTGCTCCTATCACATCTAGATCTGGGATGTGTGTCATGATTAATTGATGAGACCATGGCCCAGCCAGGCTCTGCACTGTATGAGATCAAACTAAACTCTCTGCTCTCTCCCCCTTCTCTCTCTCTCTCTCTCGCTCTCTTTCTCTCTCTCTCTCTTTCTCTGTCCCTCCATCTTTTCCTTCTCTCTCTATCTCATCTTTTTTCACCTCTCCTCTCTCTCTACCTCTTGCTCGCTCAGCCAAAAGCCCCGAATGCTGACTGGCGATATTCTGCATCTTTGAGGGCAGGGGTGCAGAGGTAAGCACTTTCCTTCTTTAACTCTTGTGCAACTTTTGATCATCTAGAAAAAAAAACAACATATGTTTATTCCTCCTAATCACCATGTTTACACCCAGTCTGTGCCATCACTACAATGACTCTTCATGTTGTTCTCTACCACACACTTCAATGTATGGTATCACTAAGTTTTTATTGACACATTAGACTCTCCCCAGATACGTGCACCTCAAAATGACCTCTAGTGAAAAAAAGATTGTTCCCAAACCTTGCAGCATAATACTGCAGATCAGTGTCGGCCATTGTCAGAAATGACCGCTAGTGGCCTCTCGGCATCTGTTTGAACCTCAACCCCATATTCTTCCTTTGGGAAAAGCCTTGTGCAGCTCCCATCAGTGGATGCATGGCACTCCTCCTCTGCAGTGTAATACTATATAGGTCATCTACATTCTCAGTGTCGCTTCCCCCAGTTGAAGTCTTTAAGCAGGAAGCATGAAGGACAAATGAGCTGACTATGACCTTTCTCAGATTATCTGATGCACACGTACAATCGCCCTGCATGCACACGTGTGTCTGTTTCTGTGTGTATTTATATCTTTTTGTTTGGAGATTGGAAGTTGTGAACACAGACACCACAGGACATTTTGGACTACAGTCATACTTATTAATTCACTGGATGTTGTTACATGCCATCTGCATCATTAGGCTATTTTGCTTAACCAAATCCCAATTATAGATTTTTCAAATACAGATAGTTCCAAAGACAGATTCAATACATATGATGTCACACAATACACCAAAAATTACATTATAACAGGATTTGATTAGGCTGTTAGAAACATTTGTAAAGGTGTTTCGGTTTACATGTTGCAATACTGAAAAAGGATACAAACAGTTGGGATAAAATAGTAGTTTTGGGTTTTTATTGCATCTACATCTGTCACTGAAGTTTTGTAATGATCAGGTTATAAAAATTGCATCAGCGTATATAATGAAATGCTCTGCTGATTTGATAAGGGGACAGCTGGAATTTCAGGGACTAATGAGTTTTTACTCCACATGTCTGTCCTTTGTACTGAATTTTCATGATTTCATGCTAACAATGCTTACTGCTCCTTTGTGCAGTCTTCTGCGCTAAGTTTGATTTAATTGGATATTAGTGTTAATTTCTGTGGTGTGGAGTGTAATATAATGTGCATCATGTCATCAAGTCACTGTAACATGACATGGATTAACATAAATCATCACTGCAATTTGCCGCTGCCATCTCTGCAATGGCTCATACACTCATACAGTAGAGACAGAGATGCTCACATTAACAATTAACCCCAGCAGAGGCGTGCTGTAATGTCCCTGACTTTACACAGCATGTAGCACCAACATTACTGACCCACATTCCTGGTGTACTCAGTCAGTGTAGAAAACACCAGTCCTATCATATTCTCACCCATTAAATCAGCACCTTTGCGTATGTAAAAGCTTGAAACTTACACTGCTCAGAACACACATGGCCATTTTGTATTCATGACAAATCCCTATTCAACATAACAAGTGTGTTGCAGTTTGAGATAGATGCTAGATGTGCTGCATTGCAGAGGGCCCAGTCAGGGTAGGTCCTCCTGTACAGTAAGCTCTATATTCATTATGAATGTATAGGGGGAAAAATCTCAGCTTAGGTTTTAAACTGGTATGTTCTGAGAATATTGTGATTGCGATATTGTGACAGCTTTAATTCAAGCAACTTGCATCTATTTTCCCATTTACCAGAGTAAATTTAACCAGGCATCTATAAAATAATTAAAACATAAATAAATTTCATTTTCATCTAAAATTAAGCTCTCAAACATGCAACATGGAAGCTTTTTTCCCCACCAATGGTTTTCTAATTGACCTTTTTCAAGTGAGGGTCAACAGAAGGTGACAGTGAACTGTAACAGTGAAATTATAATGAACTGTCTCTGCCATCTCTCAGTGTGTTGACTTCTCACCAGCTAAATAGAATGGGAGAAAAGAGCTCAGAAAAGCACAAAAACATCTAAAGCTCCAAGAACTCCGCCTTTGTGCCATCCTTAGAGTCTATGTTATACTCCTAGTGTATATTTTTATTTATTTTTCTCATACGTTGGGTATGGTAGGGGTGTCCTACTTTTTATACGCATAATTACCATACATTTAAATATAAATACATAACAAGATCATCTGAAAGTACTTACAGCATGCCATTAATGACATTAAATATGTTATGTATCCCAATTGAGTATGTAAATTAATGTCAACCAAAGTATGTTGAAAAATAGAAAAAACAACAAAAGAACTTCAATTAATTGTATATATGCCTCTTTTGGCTTGGTTATTCACAACAGATTGCATGCATTTATAAATGAAGAAGAAGTTGCAAAACTAATAGTGGATTTCCATTAGGATGGCTACTTGGCCTGTATATGCCATGTTGTGAGCTACTGTAATCAAAACCCATGATATGGACACAGCACAAACCAAGTTTCCATACATCAGCAATGGCAGAGAAACAGATGTTGCTTATCTTTATTACTTAGGTGCATCTTCTTTTCTTCTTATCCTCCCTGCAATATTTAAAACCAATCCCGTGACAATAATGTCCAAATGTAGATATAGATGGACTTAAAGGCCTGGATGATAGGAGGAACGGGAATGAAGGCATGAAACAAAATTCAAAACAATAGTAAGTCCTATGCAGCACTGCACTGACACATAATGATACTGACTTTACTGTAGTGAAACTAAGGTGGCACCTCCTCCTCCTACTATTATCTATATAGCCACATACGGTATGGTGACCCAGTCACTTCCCAGTGATGGTGACAGAGTGACACGGTGATGGCTTCATTTAGGCTGGGGACTGCTAACATGTTAATTAGAATGGTAACCCTTGATAGTAAGGATGCAGTGAAAAGTGAGTGCAGCATTACATGGTTAACTAAACTAAGGCATGTAATACAGTGCTAACAGAAAAATGGCACATGTTTGGACAACTCTGAACATTCAAAGTTGGCCACCACCACCAGTGATAAGGATAAACTAACTTGACAGAGACTTGCTTATATCAGCTGAGATGATGATTACATCTACTACCATTACTCATATGTCATAAGATAGTGTATGGTTCAGTAGTTCTTATTTCTGATCCTCAGCAACCAGAAAACAACCGGGTTTGTATTAATTCATAAAACCAGAAGTCAGTTTACACAATGACACCAGGTGAAAACAACAGACCTTTTGACTTGGCATTGCAGGAAAAGCACAGGTGTTACTAATAACATTACTCATGGCTCTGTTCCATTTAGATGTCCCAGTTAATACAATACACTTAAAACCTGCACATGTAAATAGAATGCAGCCATGATTCATGCAGGCTCGCACTGTCTTATTGGGAGACTTATTAGTTATACCTGTGCTTTTACTACTGTGAAAAGGCCTAGGACTTTACATCAAGGGTGGGAATATCTTCTTTTTTAAAATATAAAAGTGGAAAGAGGTGGCTAGGGACAACTACGAAATGTATGACAATAGTCCAAAAATATTCACCCCGGACAACTAGCAAGTACTGCTCTCAAGGCTTGAAAAACTGATTAATACTATATGACACTCTAAGCAGTTTTTTTTTGCATTGCACTGTATTTGAAAGAATCTTTAAGGAAGAAATTATGAATACCTAGAGGTGAAATTTCATTAACAATTTCATTAAACAATTAGTAAATATTTGAGATGTATCTCACTGATTTTGCTAAATGTGTTCTGTCTTTCAGTTCGGTCCACATGGAGGAATCCTCTGTGATGCAGGGGGCCCAGGGGATGTTGGTCCAGAACTGGCCCACTGTGTCCAGTGCTGCCGGTGAGTGGAAGTCTAGCATTCAGGATGTTTGCTGAAAGAGTACTGAGTGGTGTCAGCTTCTGACATAATCTCTAATCTCAATTCAACTGATTTTTCCCCTTTTACTTGTAAATGCACTCTAGTTCGGTTTATATGAAATGTACTACATCTCCAAGCTATTTGTTGATGCTGCTATCTGTAATATATGTTTTTTAAATATATCAGTTATATTGTATATACACCTGTGTAATGCAGCATAATAAAAAAAAACAAAAAAACAAGCAGGACTAAACAAATGTTACAGCTACTGAAAACATTTGCTCCAATGAGGGCTCCAGCAGGCAGCATCAGTGTTACAGGATAAATGCATGGTGACAGTTAATGCTAAATGTTAATTTTGGGCTTAATAAACTAAACTGTATTCCTCTAAAACCAAACTGTATTATGGTACTCAATAAAGTTTGGGCAAATGGGCAGTGTAGGGGTAAAGGCACCTGGGGTCTAAATCCAAGTAATGTGGTAAATTGAAATTCTGCTTTTCTTTTTACAACCTGAATCATCGATTTTGACTTTCATTCATACTAGCAATGGTAACACTTTATTCAATAAAGTAATTATAAATAACGAGGGAAATATCACTAAAACAATCTAATAGGGCAGTGGTTCTGAGTTAATCTAAGGAGTTGCAAGATGATAGGATGACTAATTTTCGCTTTATATATTGTGAATTCATGTATATTATCTCTTTAAGCCTCTGAAAGTTATTCAAATAAAACAAAATAAGTCATCTGTCTTTTAACTGGTGGACAATAGAATGTCTGATGAAGGGTCCCAGGTAGGCTTTGCTTTGTTTTAAGGGGTCACAAGCCAAAAAGATCGGAAACTATTGCAATAGGGCAATAAGACAAGCAGCATGATTGGTGTGACAATTATGGAGGGTGCACAAAAATGACAGAAAAACAATTCTCTACACACCTAAATGGTCATTACAGTCACCCATTGCATTCATTTATCCTTAATATAGTAATTTAATTCATCTTTCATCTGTACTTTGGTTTAGATAATATGGCAAAACTGGGGATTTGACAGAATTGTCCCTTGAATATCTTCATGATCTTGAATTCCAGTATAATGGAAAAAGCCTCAGGCCCTCATGCAGATAAACAACTATATCTTCCCATAAATGCAGCCAGCTTCACGGAGACCCATAGATCAAGAAAGGCAACTGTTTTTAATAAGAAATCATTTTTCCTGTGTGGGTGGAAACCTTGAAAATGTGTTGGAACACGACAAGTGTAAATACAACTGGCCTCAAAGATGACCTGTGCTTCATCATTTACAAAAACACTGGCTCAGAACTAATGACTGAGAAGCACAGAAAAATTGTGTGCAGCTGTTGTTGTTTGACTTTTTAGGTTTTCAGGCAGTGTTGGAACACTGTGAGCTTTTCCCTTCTTCCTTCAGCAATGCTTCCATTCATTGATTTTCTGTCTAGCAGCAAGAATTAGAACATAGGTAGAGACTTGAGGGTGGAGGGTACAATCACAGTCCATCACTCAGTGAGTCAGTGACAGAATATGTCTTACTGTCTGTCACTGGACACAAGCTGTACCAGTTCCCAGTATCTTTGTGCCAGTTTGCTGCAGAGAAATGTGTCATTTTTTCAGAGGAGATGGAAAAGCTGCCTCTCTGGTCATGCAAATACACAAATATTGTCTTAAAGAGCGCACAACGAACTGCAGATTTATCAGGAGTATATTGTTGCATTATGAAATCATTTATTAGGAGTGGCTCAATGCTGAGGCACAGCCATGTACTGGATTGCAGGTTGATCCTCTTTACTATGCATCAGGAGGTGGAGCCTTTTTTGTGACACATTTTCATGTTTGCGGTGAATTGTTATAATGATGAAGTTGTCCGGTATGCTGTGATGCATCTAAATGCGGCACCCTCAAAAACTGCATTTATGTAAGTAACCCTTGGCACAGACGAGGAGACATTTGTCTAATGCCAGAGGGCGAAGAAGAAGCTATTATCAGTAAAAAGAGAGTGCCATGCAAAAAAAGAGAGATCCAGTAACATTAAAAGCAATTTTGGAGAGGAAGAGCAGAGGAGACGTACAGGGGGATGGAGAGAATAAAAAAAAAACGAGGTGTGGGGGGATGGAGAAAGAGAAAGGTTAAGAGGATTGGCAGGTTCCTGCAGTAGTGTTGTTGCTAGGGAACGCCATGTGACCTGTTGCCTGGCAACACTGTCTAACTGAGAGATTGCTGCAGCAGCCGCACCCTCCATCAGCAGGGAGTGGGCGAAGGCAGTTTCCATGGCAACCAGTCATATCTCTGAATGGAAGATTTAGCGACAGAAAAAAGGAAGGAGTAGGGAGCAGACAAGGGAAGGGGACTCAGCAAGGACAGGTATTAAGAAGGAAAAGAGGGCACCCGTTAAATGAGAGGAAATAATGTAGAAAAGGATGGTTTACTTCGATGCAGGATACATCTGATGTGTCGCATATATTAACACAAGCACTACACATCTGTCAGATTTGTGCATGTGCTACAAACCACCAGAGGGATCATTTTAGATAGAATCTTGGACTAGACAGGAAATAACAGCCTATTTTAAATGTAGGACACCAGGTTACAATTTAACGCTTCCAACACCCACATATCTACATCAGGTGTCATGGCAACCTCTTCACAAGGAGCTATACTGACCTGCTTACCAGCAGTTGTACACATAATCCATTTTAGACGGATGCTTGCTGTGAAATATAGGCTAATATGAAGCAATGGCAAAGTTACAAATAATTCTCCATGTTAGACAACAGTTGCACTGAGGAAGCAAAGCTCTGCTTAGTTGCACCGACTTCTCCAAGTGGTGACATGACCTGCTCGTTAGGAATTAATTTTTCACACACACACACACACGCACACAGTAATATCTCTGATTAATACCTGGGCCAGGATTCTAATTAACAATGTCAGGGGTTTGGATTTGTCACAGCCAGTGCAGAAAGCTCTGGGATGTCCCAAGACACAGAGACAATATTCACTTGATTAGTGTTACACAACCACTTGACATTTTAGCTCAGTTGGTCATGCATAGGAATATGAGCTGCCCTAGCCCCATTAGGTGTACAAAAGCCAAAACAGCCAACTGTACTGCTGTGACAGTGTAGTATTTTCCCCACTGCAGGAACACAGTAATTACAGTATAGTGCAGTTTGCAGTGTTACCATCAGTTCAATAATCGTGCACACATTTCTTACTCTTTTAGAAAGCTTTTGATAAAGAATAGAATAAGAGGCTGTTTTAAACACATTTTCTTTATTCTACCATGATGAATTGCTCAATACTAACCTAAGAAGGTAACCTAACTACAATTTTCTGCTCAAAACCATAAGATCACTGACTCAAGAATCACTGTAGTTAAACCTATATTTGAAGAATATATGTATCTGATCTACATCTATAAAATCTAAAGTAAATATACATGTGCCATAAATGATGAGACCTAATGTTTCTAATGAACCATTAACCCTTCCTCTAGCACCTTCACCAGGCTTTATTACAATGTTAAAGCAAATAGAAATTACATTTATGGAGCACATTCATGGTGAACATATGATCTTTTATCTGTATATATATTGCATTGTTGTTGTTCTTTTACCTCTTATCCTGACTGACTGTCTTATTTATAAAGTGTCCTCAGGTGACTTGAAAGGCGCTTAAAAATAAAATGTATTATTATTATTATTATTATTATTATTATTATTATTATTATTATTATTATTATTATTATGGTCCCAAGAAGATGAATCATTTCCATTCTGTACACTTGTTGACCCTTTCTCTCTGAACTTTAAACTTATACTTGTTTCTTATATTATAACCTAAACACGTCCATGCTCCCAATGGGAAAAGCTTTCTTTTTTTTTCTTTGAATGGGTGCATGACCTCTCCTCGAGCAAACATCTGCCAGTTAAAACAAAAAATTCTAGACTCACTTCTGGCATTGATCTATGAATAGCCAAACCATTTTCCATCCAACATATTCACATGTGAACATGTGTGTATTGAACATTGTAAACTCTGAGCAGCATGCAGGTCATTACACTAGTGTAACAAGTGTAATGTCTAGTCTCGTTTGGATAGCTTGATGGTGATACTCAGCCAACCATAGTGTGTCATATCACGATGACATCAGCTGAGTTCTTGGAGATAAATAGCTATTCTGTAGCATTAGTTTTCAGTGCTGGTCCTTGGTTATAGTTAATGCTATGTTTTCATAGCATTACAGAGTTTAATACATTAACCTGCAAAAGTGAAACCTAAAATATAAGAAATTAAAGTCTCTTTTTGGAACTCTAGGTAACTGTCTTATTCTCAAACTCTTATGACAGAGCATCAAATCACCTTCCTGAATAGTAGCATCATGTAACAGGAAATAGCATATCAGTTATATAAAATGGAGGTGCTTTGTGTACAATAATGCAATGCACTGTATTACTGGCTCAGTGTGCCTATCCACATTCTGCCTCACAGTGTTTGCACATCTCCCTTAACCCACCGGCTGTCTCTTCAGTTTATTTTAAGCATGTTTGTCCTCCGCATGAATAAAAGGCAATTTTCCTTCCCTAACCATTGATAGCAATTGAATGGGACTTATTTCAAATACCAGAGCCTCTTCTCTAGGTTTAACACCCAGATTAAATACAGACAGACAGACCATGCCATCCGATGTCATAATCCTCAAACACAGACACAGCATTGCGGTATTACAGAGCTAACTCTTCTAATGGTAAGATAAGATGATATCCTCTGACACTCATTAAACAAGCTAAATTACATCCTGTAGGTCAATTAGCTGCAGTTGTCTCTTTTAAAAAAAAATATATGTAAAACTTGTGTAAAATGACATAAAACGATAGAAAGCTTAAACTAATCTAAATCTGTATTATTCTCAGCAGTCAAACCATGAGTCTTCAAATTTTAATGCTTCATTTGTTATCCCGGTCCAGCACATGCTAATTATTTAATATAGTTAAAAAAGAATACTTTTATTTTTGCAAATAGAAAACAAATTATTTATGTGTGTCTGTGTTCCTATGTTCCCATCACAATGGTATGTTGTTGCTACAGTATGTTACTCCATGTTACAGTATCTGACCTCTTTTTCTTTATTAAAAAAAAAAATCAATTCTTTGTACCATCATGTTTGCACGAATTAAAATATGATCAATTTTCAGTGAGCCACGGCTCAGTAACATATATTATGTCTCTGTGAAAGGTGTCCAATGTATGCTCTTTGTACAGTAGGTGTGTTTAAACAGGTACTAATGCAGAGCTATATATTGACCAGTGTTATAGTGTCTGTTACAGCTCCTCTTATTATAGTCCAATTTATTTTTATACTTGATGAACTCATTGCAGGAGCTCAGTGGGACACTGTGTGTACGGACATCATGCATATTTTCAAAATATTGCACTTCCCAATGGGGCAGTGTGGATGAGCACTCCCGCTATGTCATAAATAGCGTACAAAGAAAAAAATCAGACAGAATCTTTTTGCAAGGGCCTGTGTTTGAACTAAATAAAATCCAGCCAGAAAGTAGGTCAGCACAGAGGGAACTGGTGTGGGCCTGAGAGCACCGTGTCTGCAAAACCCGCCCACCCCCATCTTTCTTATTGCCTCTCTCTCTCTCTCTCTCTCTCTCTCTCTCTGTCTCTCACTCTCTCTCTCTCTGTCTCTCACGCTCTCTCTGTTTCGCTCTCCCTTCAGCTCAGCCCATCTCATCTACTCTTTCCTTTTCATTCTGGCATCTTTAACCTTTTGACCTTAATAACTATGTCTTATTTTCACTTTGCATATTAATATTTCCATATATAGATCCCTTCCTCTGACATTTTTTTCTTGCTATCTGGCTTCCTCTCTCTGTCCATGCTTGTGCCCACTAACGGTTGAATCCCTGTCTCTGGCCTCTTAATGAGAGTAGGATTATGGTGCTGGCATCATTCAAATACAAATACAAGTCACATTGCCAAGTTAAACATCCCTGTGGTTTAAAGGTTATTCCCCACTAGTGTTCCCTCCTGTGATCTTGGCTGAATTGCTGTCCTGAAAATATGCACACCCTGTGGCTATCACTCTGTTATCAGGCTGTTGCTCTGTTTGTTGTTGCTTGATTTTGATTATTCCTTAGTCAAATTTACAAACATCTTAAAGTCCAAATAAGACATTCTATTTTTTTGTCACACCTATATAGATGGAGAGGGTGGTGGAGAGCTATCACCCCCGGTGGGTGCTGGAGTCAACAGCAACAGCTGGCACTTCAGATATGGTGCTGGACAAAGCTACGGCCCTCCTCAGCCCCTGAAGCCTGGTGAGATTCCTCCTGAAGCCTTCATCATCCCTGGATCTCCAGCCATCATTTCTATCCGCCATGATGGAGGCCCTGTGGATGACAAAGGTGACTTCATAAGCTTTGGCAAGAAGGAGGAGGCTAAGAAGAAAAAAAAGAAGAAGAAGGACAAGAAGGACAAGAAGGAGAAAGGAAAGGATGATGGAGAAGAATAGAAGAAAAAGGGTGACTTCAAAACAGAGCTACCAACAAACTACCATCCCAATTACAGAGCCAGAAAAAAAAGCCAAATGCATATTATAGAACCGAGGGAGCCTCCTTTACATAGACACTGTACAGTGGCCAAACCCTCACTAGACCAAGCCTGGCTCCCCATACCATGCAAACTTGCTAAACACATGTTATTCTCTCTTTCTTGGCTCATTTGGCCTATAACTTTGGCCTATAAAAGTCTAAAGTTTATGGTAAACAAATGTACTTCATCTAAAGGTTGGACCAAATTAAAACAGAAAGGATTTTATTGGGTTAGATTTGCCTTTCTGTGATTTACTGCCCCCCTAGTTTGTATAATGAAAACAAAAACACCTGTGAAGGTGTACTATATGTATCTGACCATTGTCAGCTGAGGCTGCCTGTGTTGGCATCTCAGTCTTTATGCAGCCCCCTTTCCTTTTGGCTCACCTAGCTGGAGGTGAGGTGGAAGCCAAACTAAAGAAAATGAAACAGAGGCTTTTGTCTTCAATATTATGGAGGCCTTGTAGAAATTCAGAAAATGTGGTCTTTTGTATAAAAAAAAAAGAAAAATGAAAAAGTAACAACATACAGTATATATATCATGAGATTAGCACCTTTAAGAGAATGAGGTGACTGAGACAAGCTGGACCACACTCATGTATGAAGAGCTCTGTTTCATTGTAACATAGCACATTGTCGAGGCTGAGGACCTGGACTGGGTTGCACCAACTATGCGCAAGTTTGTTCCCAGGTTAGGGTATAAAGTAGTGGCTTCATAACTGCTAGTTCATTTGCAATTAGAAAGTTACTGAATTTGATTGTACCATGCTAAGTAAGGAGGAAATTCTATTACTGTATTTCTAACATTCAGATTTAAGATGAGTAGCCAGTCAGCAATGGCATAATCTTGCTGATGGGTACAAAACCATATGGATTTGTCGTTGACTAGATTGGCATATAAATTATGATTGGTTATTGATGTTATTGGATTGATTCTTAAAGGACAAGTCATGTATACGATACTGCTCACCATTTTTCAAAGGACACAATTGTGTTTTGGAAGTTTTAGATCCCAGGCCACCATTGTTTAAGAAATCAAGAAGTGAACACAATGCCTGATTTCATTGTTATTTAAGTTACATTTTCATCACATGATAATGTAGCTCAATTGCCGATTCATTTGAAAACTGCACTCCATTATCCCAATAACATTGCTATGGCAAAACTTATTGTCTAGTCTTGGCATGTTGATATGCACATTGTAATGGACTGGGAACCAGACTCTGCCTGAAAAATATACAAATCCATTGGAAGATGGTTGGCAGCAATGTTAGGTATACACAATTAGCAGAAAATGAGTGGAAATCATTAAGATAGTCCTTTAAGTTTTAAAATGGCATGGAATTACTAAAGAAAAAATAAGCTATGTGCAAAAAAAAAAGAAAAAAGTCCCGCTTTACTGTTAGTGAGTGCAATTGTGTGACTTTGTATCATTTGCACCTGCTTTATTGCTTGCTTAACTATTTAGTTGTTACTTAAGATTTTTGTGGTGCTGCCGCTTGTATTTTAGCAATGCGTGAATTGGGATTAGTGGCTATTTCGGATATAACTAGGGAACCTACGTGCAGCTGATGCAACCGACCCCTGACCTTGCCTCTTTTCTTGGAATATGGCACAGGTCACCGGGGTCTTAATCCCGCTGTGTATCAGCACACCCAGTCTGACACACACGTTATTGTACAAAAACACTGACTCTCTCTGTCGCTTATACACACATACACACAAGCAAACAAACACACACACACACACACACACACACACACTCTCTTTCTCTCTTACATACAGGCATACAGACACACAAACTATAAAAATACACTAAAAGAATACACACAACCCCCTTCTGGAAACTCTAAGACTGAAGGCCAATGCCATCCTTAATATGGGAGTGTATTATATGGCTGTAAAGCAGGAACGTTGCTTGTTGCTTCATTTCTGTTCAAGCCTGATCCCTCTACTTCTGTCTTTGAATGTTAAGTAGTTGTTCTTCAAGCCCTGCACCACTGCCTCGACTGCTTCAGTGCTTGTAGGATTTGCTTGCCCGCTGCCTGTTTCCCCCCTCTACTCCTGTTTCTTCAAATCAACATGGTTGGAAGACATCTTTAAAGTCACTCTCCTTCAATGAACTGTGCAGTTGTAACACAGTAACATTTGTGTATTTGCATATTTACACACAGAATACACACATACAGTAGAGACATGCACATACACTACAGACACACACACACACACATACATCATTTGTTAGGTTCAACTTCAACTCAACTTAGGCGCTTCAGCCAGCGTGTCTCTTCTGATTGCTCATTGTTGACAGCTCTGTCATCTCTTGCATAGTTATACGCATTGTTTTGTAAGGACATGTGACAGGTTAGCAGAAACTGAGATTATGCTGTGCTGGATGTAATGAGGCAAGATGGAAGGGTAAAAGAAGAGTCAGAAAGTAGCAGTCATTGTCGTGTATCATGTAGCTTCAGTGTAAAAGAAGAAGAAACTATCAGGCGAGTCATTCCTGTTTCACGCGAGCCGAGGTATTTCTGTGTCGGCCGTTAGTGACAGCTGATTAACCCAGGCCGACTAAAACCACTTTGAGCATAAGTGCAGTGCAGTTCAGCAGCAGCGGAAAGACATCGGTGACTCGACTTGGAAGGGGGGAAACCCTCTTATGAGTTAATGGAGATGAAACACATTACTAACATTGTTTATGGTGCACCAGTGAGAGTGCAATAACATAAAAGATGGTAGTACAATTGAAGATGATACCAGCAAGCAAGCAAAGGTCAAAGTCAACAATCACAGCTGGCAAGACCATAAAATTATGCTTTTTTTGCTCAATTACCGCACATAAACGTCTGAAATAATGCTGCTGGGATGTGCCATGAAGAAGAAACTTTTACAAGTCGCAGTGACCCATGTGCTAACTGTGTGAGCAGATTAACTTTCTTTGGTCCTGATATTGTGAAACCCTGGTCGAGCATGGTAGAGAAAGTGTAAAGCAAGCAGTAGATAATGGAATGGAAAGTGTCATAAAATCTCACCTCAGTGTTCCTTTGTTAGACCATCATATTACCAGTCACAGTAGGGGTATATAGGTGCTGCTATCATGCTCAATTCCTCCCATGCACACATTTCCTTCCCCTCTGCCCTGTCCTTCAGGTGTACTTCTGTGCTGTCAGATCACCAAGTGGCTGTTTGCATGTTATAAGCAAAGGAAACAGATACTATATAGATACTATATATACATAGATATGTTTTTCCACTGGGAAATGCGTATTGGAATACATATACCTCTGATACACATTCTCAAAGGCGATACACACACACATTGACCCACACTCATCCACACATAAATACATACATATAAGCAATTGCAAACAGTAATTTGTTGAAAAACCTAAAAGAATCACATTTTTTATCCTGTTGAAAATGAATTTAATCTTCTAGATATACATAATGCTATTGTGTTATGCTATGAAATGCCTTTTTTTGTTTGTTTTTACCCTTATGATTTTCATAGATAAGAAAATCAACCCTTAAACTTGTGTTAAGCTTTGAAATGATGATCAAACAAACACTATTGTGAAATCATTTACTCACCCTCCATATCTATTCCTTGCCTAGTAGAGAAAAAAGAGCAGAAAAGTAAGAAAAAAAATTTAAATACATAAAATGGTTAAAAAAAAATAAAGTTGATGTATTCTCTGCTTGTGTATAGTGAATGTTCGTCAGTCGCTGGGTGTGGCGGTGAGTGGCACACGCCAGTTGACTGTGACAGTGCAGATCTGTTAATAACTTTTTTTGTACACCTGCTTATCATTGTTAAGGTGATAATAGTGATTCTTATGATTTAATCAATCTGGTAATGTGTTTTGTTAATAAGTCACAAATAAAGTTTTTCTTAAATATCTTAAACTGCGTTTTGACTTTGGTCTATACATACTCTGGAGTCCACGTCAAGGGAGGTTATATTTTATTGATAGAGTTGGCCATGATTTGGAACAAGAAAGAGTAATTATTCAGAGGAAGAGTTTGGGTAACAGCATATTATAGACAACCTGACTACTGTTAATGAAACATAAATGGACAGAATGTAGTAATGTGGTATGATTCCTTTAAATACTTCAAGACTATTAAATTATTTAAAAAATCTTTTCCCATCAGACAATATGTGTACCAGGAAATCTCTGGCCATAAACTAGAACATTCTGTCTGTACACAAAGCCACACTGAATCAATTACCTCCCTAACAACTCAAGTTCAACTCAGCCAAGCCTTAAACATCTTAGTTTATTGGCAAGAGTTACAACTGTTGTAACACATTTGAAACACTGAGTTGCCAAATGAAAAACAGCGTAAGATGAATTACATCTTGATGGAAAACGGACGGTATAATGGGAAAGGGAACATTATCCAAATAACTGACAAGTGACTTTAAAAAAAAAAAAGAACAAAAATCTACTTACAAAACTTAGCAATAAACAAAAAGATTACGTAAGTTAAATATGAAACTTTTCATGGCTGAATCATTTGATACTGTAATAAAAGCAATATGATTGATTTGGAATACTCCATTGAGCTCAAAATGAAGTGTCCACAACATATCAGTAAATCTGAAGCTAATGGGGATTCAAGGAGACCATGGAGGGTTAGATACTGCTTAACATGGGAACTTAATCCTTTCCCCATTTCCTCCATTTGAACAGTGAAGTCTCATTTGTAATGTTGTCTAGAAAGGCATCTGTTGAGGTCTGTGCCACGGGCTCCATCTGTCTGTAGACCAGAGAAATCATTAATTCACATGCTCCTTCTTCCTCCAAGAGTCCATCTCCCCAGCAATACTGACACCTACTGATGGAAACTAAGACTGGCAACTGACCCACATTGTTCATATTTTCTAACACTGAAAAATAACAATAAATAGATAATGAACAACCTGTCACACATATTACTGATCAAACAGGAAGGATTGATCTCCATTGATATGAATATTTTTCTTATTTTTCTTCTGTCTCCTCCTATCATTTCTTTTAGCAATACCAGGACTTTTCATGGCCCTATAATTTTTAAAATCAGTGCATGAATAAAAAAGTAACATAAAGTAGTGTGCCAAAGTTTTAGGCAGGAAAAATAAAGTGAGGATACTTACAAAAATAATGGCATAAATTGTTTTTTATTTATCAATAAACTTCATAAAAAGTACAATAAAGAGAAAAAAAACTACATCAAATCATTATTTAGTGTGGCCATGCTTTTCCTTTGAAATAGTGTCAATTCTGTTCTGTACATCTGCACACAGTTTTTTAAAGTACTTGGCAGGTCAGTTGTTCCTGCATCTTGGTGAAGTTGCCACAGTTCTGTAAACTTAGGCATCTCAGTTGCTTCTGTTTCTTCATGTAATCCCAGATTGACTCCATGACGTTGACATCAGGGCTCTGTGGGGGCCAAACCATCTGTTGCAACTCCTTGTTCATCTTGTCGATCCAAAGAGTTGTTTTTGGTTGTATGTTTGGGATTATTGTCAGGCTGTAGAATAAATTTGAGACTGATCAGATGCCTCCCTGATGGATTAGAATCCAGTGTCTAAAACTTTTGGATAGAACTGTATTTGTAAAAATTATTTTGCAATAAAAATGCTGGTACCCCCGTTCACATTTCCCTGTTCAAAAATAACTCAAACTCCAAAATCCAAACTAAAATTGGTCTAAAAAGCTTTGTTAAAGTATCTTTTTGAGGTTCACCTGCCCCTCAGTGGCTGTTTTTGTGAATGCAGCTTTGAATAAATGTTTTGTTCTGCCAATTCATTCAGTTGAATGTTGAATATTTTACTGAAATGCTCTTGCATCTGACTAGAATATTTTTTAATTGCATCCAAACCATTATAAATACAATATCATTTTTGTGCAGACAATTCCAGCCTTCCTCACCTATAAATGTTGGTTTAATTTTTTTCATTATTCATTATTATTGATCATATTTGTAATTACTCCATTGTGCCCCTTAATTAACCAGTAATATAGTGCTCTTAGACTTGGACTGTAGACCATTATAATTTTATTGTCACTATTATAAGTAATGATATGTATCATCAATCCTTATGAATAGGATCTGATAAAGAAGAGCCTAAAAGTATGAAATACGGGAAAGAAACTGATTACAAATATTTATACTCTTCTCTAAAGAAGAACCAACTATTGGGATGATTAAATGCAAACCACACAAAACTATTACAGTGACAGTAAAACTGTTGTGCCCTGCTATTAAGGCACAGCAGGCATTCTCTGTGATACAATGTTGTGTAATCACCTTGAGGCTATGGAACAATTTGCTATTCACAAAGTCAGCTTTATGTTCCCCACGGCTGCAGTGATGGAATATGAGTGCAATCTTCTCAACGCAGCACATTCAGGCCTCCAATGAACCAATTTCAACACAGTAACTGTGGATTTCATTAATTACTGATAACAACTGTCACATTTTGTAAACGACCTGCTATTTGAGACAATGCTGTCAAATTACAAATGGTGTGGTCTGTATACTGTCTGCAGCTCAATGTTTGAAAGTGCTTGAGGTACAACATACATGGACTAAATCAAATATTAATATTTTTGAGACAATATTTGATCAATATTTTAGGGATGACTATTGGCATTTTCACAAAATATTTAATGTAATTGAACCTTTAAAACCAGGAAATACAACACTTATGCTATATTACAATATTACAATATCAAAAATTTAAGATGATATCTAGTCTTGTATCTTGATATAGATCAATATATTGTCCACATGTATTGTGTAACACAATACATGTGTGTAAGACTTATCCATAAAAACAAAGAAATCTAACAGCTAAATGTTTAGATGTATAAAACTTGCTGCCCTTGTTGTCACTCTCATAGCATTACACATATGACAAACTTGCCTCAGACTATATACCCAAAGGCAATAAAGCAGTGATATTGTAAAGCAAAAATGACCAAAAAAAAGTCATGATGATAATTTAATCATGAAACAATGCATTTTATAAACTGGTTTGTATGTTAACAAAAATATGTATTTTGTATTTTAAAAAAACAAAAGATTTGATTTGCACACAAGGACATCCACATATTATACTCAGCTATACATGAATTCAAAGTGAACAAATGCTTGTTCAGGAGAGGTAGGACACTAAAACAGACATAAACATGTAAATCTCATTGAATTCTGGACAAGACATTTTTATCTGATATCAGTGATTGTCTTGAAATACTGTGGCCGTTCATGACCTAATAGACCAATGGATTTATACTCTGAAAAATATTTTATTCTATTCTTTTTCATTTTATTGCCTCCTCGGACTAATAGACTAATGTCTACATTTACATTTGTTTTACAGTTCTTGCCAGTGCATTTTCCTGCCTCTTAAGTTGCATGGTAATTTACACACAGTCCCTGCCTCACTGATGCAAGTCACTTCCTCTCTCTCTCTCTCTCTCTCTCTCTCTCTCTCTCTCTCTCTCTCTCTCTCTCTCTCTCTCTCTCTCTCTCTCTCTCCCTCTCTCACTCTCCCCTTGCTCTCGTTCTCCACCCAGCTGTAGATGAGGATGCATGGATGTAGGGAAGGAGGAGAGTAAGAGAGAGAGCTAGAGAGAGGAGAGAGAGGAGGAGGTAAAAAGGCAAGGCATAGTAGGACAGTGTGTTGGAGGGCAGCTGTACAGTAGCATACTGCTATGTTGTGATTATGGAGTGAACATGGATCAGCAGGACCAAAACAAGAGGAGAAAGGATACACTGAGGACACAGCTTGGCTTTATGCCTGATCAATAAAAGGTAGATTAGTTCAGAATCGGGGAAATTGAAAAATGGGCTCATTAAGCAGCATTTCTTTGCAGAACTGGATGCCTGCAGACTCCTCTGAGTTTGAATTCTATCACCAAGGGATTTAAGATATGAAGACAAAGTCACTCAAACCTTGAGGACCTAAGAGGGCATAAAACAGAAAAGCAGAAAACTACCTTCTGACATTTGGAATCAAGAAAACAAGACATCTTGCAGCAGGATCAAACAAACACTCAGGTATGACTGCTAAACAGAATCAGTGAACACTATAGGCCTAGATAGCAATTCTGTTGAATCAATTTAAAAAGAATTTAAAAAAGTGTTTGGCATTTGAAGAATGTGTGTGTTTTTTTTCCTTTGCAAAGGAGGATTTAACAGTGTACAGGGCAGGACAGTTGTCACTTAGCGTTAGACAGTGACAACAAACATAAGTCACTTGACTGAGCTCAAGTAACATTAGATGACAACCAAAATAAGAGTCCCTACAGGTATAGATGACCAGGCTAAATGTTCTTTTTGCAATTTTGACATCACTGGATGAAGGCTGTTGGAGAGGATGAAGAGGAGGAAGGAGTGAAGGGAGTCTTGTCACAATGTGTTTGCATGACATTTTTGTCATAAATGAACGCTTGCAAACACTCATACAGTCACAACGAGTGTTTTACTATATAACCAAATGCCTGCTCATATGCAGAACTTCCACACAATGTCACGCTGTTGTTGACTACTGAAATGTTGTTGCATAAATCATTAAAATGACCTCCAGTGCACACAAAAAAACTGGCACATAAGAATTCATTGGTGGCACGGACGAACACATTCTCATTCCCAATTTGTCAAATAAAGCAGCTTGTTCAGTGACCCTACACTTCAAACAATGACACTCTAGTTAACCCTCTAGCTCCAGTTTTGCATGTGCAGGGCTGTTCAATACATACCATATATCAATGGTGTAGTGTTCCAGCTGAAGTCAGCCTTGCAGTTCATAGACCAACGTAAGAGCTTGTTGTCACTCTTCAATGGAACTAAATTCCTGTTACAGCCTACTCTCCCCATTCATCCTTATAACTTGTTTCCCTCCCTGTGCTCTGTGTTAAGTTGCCTTCAGATGTTAAGAAATTTGCTCTTCACTCACTGCCAGGTAGGGCGCAGAGCACAGTGCAGATAATTGGTGCAGAGGCAAAGCGCAGCGCAGGTGTACGTCATCAATAAGCGGGCAAGGTAGCTATTCACCATGTTTATATATGTTTATAGGTAATAAGTAGACTACCGGGGTATTTGAAGAACATTGCTGCCAATTTTGCCATCAGTTGCAGTCAAACACCGTTTTGTATATGATGAGTTTATTTCAAAAGAAGGCCCTGGCGATGGCATTTTTTTTCCTGGTGAGATCGTGGTAGGTTTTTAATGTTGTGTTATAAAATTTGGGAATCTCTGAAACACAGAGTATGAGTTTTTCTTCCTTCATTCTCTATCTCATCTGCTTGCATGTGTGGCTTCTGGCTACATCACATACAGCTGTTATCTCATTGGTTGTGATTTGAAACGTCAGCAGCAATGAATGTGAAAGTTGACATAATTTGAACTTTAAGTGCAGCACTCAGTGGTAATTTTCGCCGGTGCACCATACCAAGGGTAGCGCTTTGACCTAGTTGGGCACCACCGCTCTCCCCATGGGAAAACAATGGCACAGCCAGCACAGAACAGTTTTACCACTGATCATGTATGGGCACCTTTACCGTTTCTGCACTGTTTAGTATTTTTTTTTATTTCCACTTGTTATATGCATGCAGTGTCTTTTCAAAATAAACTTCCTTGTTCACAGGAAACAGCAAAATAAGAACTGTATTGATATGTTGCTTTAATGTAATGCCTGAAGAGGATGCTCCATTCTGTAGTGTTTAAGGAATTTATTCTCTGAGTAAAGTTGCTTTTGAATTAATGATCTTGGTGTGTGAGGTTGCTTCAAAACATGGTAGCCCACCAGGAATGGGGTTCTTTTGCTAATACGTAAACAGCTGAAAGATGGATGCCATTCACCAGCCAGCAGTGTTGACACTGACTGGCAATGTAGCCGAAAACTGGAAGATTTTTAAGCAGAGTGCTGAACTATATCAGTTGGTCAGACTGATGCAGACAAACATGCCAATAAGAGGAAGATTTCATTGTTGCTTACCATCACAGGACGTGCAGCATTGGAAAATACCTTCATGTGAGATCAAGATGAAGAAGACAACTATTAAGTGCTGAGGTATGTTTTCCGTAAAAGACTACAGGGAGAGAATGGGTTCATCAAACAGTACGTAATGAACCTCCAAATCAAAAGCTAGTCATGCAATTTTGGAACACTATGTGACTCAATGATACAAGATCAAATTGTGATTGGAGAAAAGAAAGTGAGGATGTGAGAAGGCTGCCAAGTTTCAGAAAATACAAATACACAGCTAAGGACATTTGAGGGTGAGGGTGATGGAAAAGTTGATGCTATAAACAGTTAAAGCACAACAAAATGGTTATCAAAAGGGGCATGTGTGTTTCAAAAAGATACCATGGCAGAGACTTTTGACTGTGAGCTCTGTGACAATATCCATGCACCAAGGAAATGCTCCACATTTGTGAAACAATGCAAGAAATCTGGTGGTATCAATCATTTTGCCAGATGCTGCAATGCTACAGTAAAAGGAAAGTACAAGTTGTGGCTTCCTGTGGCAAATGCTTCTTGCACAATGTCCTCCACAGAGACAAATTATGCACAGATAGAGAAGGAGACCTTGGGTTCTGTATTTGGGTGTGAGAAATTCCACCAATACATCTGTTGGAGGCTGACAGTGCTGACAGAGTCAGTCTACCACTCTTAGCCATACTAAAGAAGATCCTCAGTGATGCTCCACTATGGCTCCAGAGACTACTCTTACAACTTCAAAGTTTCACATAACTTTTGAGTTCACATTGGGCAAACACCTGATCATGGCCAACATGAAAAGGAACTAAAGTAACCATCCCATCCTCTATGACAAGAGAGGTTGTCAAGCTGGTACAGAAGCCAGTTTGGCATGCCAGGGAAATAGTGTATTGCCTGATTATGAATAGAGACATTAAGAATGTAGTACAGAGATGCGGAACCTGCCAGTGTCACAGATATCAACAGAGGAAAGAATACCTCTTTCCGCATACCAAGCCAGAGAGCCCATGGAGTAAGGTGGGAATGGGCATATTCCACCTAAGTGGCAAAGACTGTCTAGTTGTGGTAGACTACCATTCAAACTACCCAGAGTTTGCTCTTCTTTCAGACCTTATGGCAAAGCTGGTGGTTAAACATACAAAATCAATCTTCTCCAGACATAGATTCCAAAGATAGTGGTATCTGATAATGGCAAACAATTTGACAGTGAAAAATACTGTTTGTTACCATGATTAGAGACAGAGAAATTATAGCCTATAGGCCCTTTTTTCTCAGCAAACAATTGATTCAAAGGCAACTGGACTTAGATTTGTCTTATGGAGATGTTTTGCCTATTATCCAAGCAGCTTCATCAGTTCCTAATGCACCGGTCTAACTAGTCTTCACCAGTCCGATCTAGCCTAGGCCTAAGACAAACCTTATTTTTAAATTATATCATTTATTTTATTCCGTTGTTGCTTGAATGAATAGGTTTAGGCTAGATGTGGTCCAGTCCCCATGCGCATGTGCAATCTGCACATGATTGTTGTAAGTTTGCATTTGCAATGTATTTATTATATTGTGCTTATTTTGTTGTTTCCTGTGAACAGTGAACACCTATAATGGGAGTTTAGCTCCAGTCAAGAGTGGCAACAAGGTCTCATGTTGGTCTGTGAACTCCAAGGAAACAGAATAAACTGCATTAGACTATCTATCCAGGCTTACATTTTTTCAAATGGAACACTACAGCCCGGCACATGCAAAACTGATGCAAAAGGGATACCTAGAGTACTATAGTTTGAAGCATAGGGCCTCTGACCATGCTGCTGTATTTGATGAGTTGGGAATGAGAACGTGTTGCACAGACACACACACACACACACACACACACACACACACACACACACACACACACACACACACACACTGCCCTCCACTTCTGTAAAAGGTGTTCCAGTTAAATGCACGCAAAGCTTAATGAAGTCTATGACTGTGCCATCAGTACATACATTATGGCCTCTTTCCAAGGTGAGCTGAATGTGGAGGACAACAGAGTGGAAAGCTGCCTGCAACAGCAAATAAGAGAGGAGAGAGAGAGTTCATCACAGGAGCTACATTGTGATTTAGTATTTTATTCTACAAATAAATTATTCCACGTGGTGTCAGATGTAGAGAGAGGATCTGTGTGATATGTTTGAAATGCTAATACAATATAGAACACTTGTTTTCACAGCCTCCTCCTACTATCAGCATTAACACATTAATCATTCCTTTTTCTTATCTAGTCAAACTGTATCAGGAAAGTTTGAAAGTGAGAGTATAATTTACTCTGTCTTTCTCTGTCTCAAATGTGGAATTGATTTTGGATAACTCTAGTTATCCTTCATTTCTGCAGTATTGAAAGAGTTTATTTGTCTCAGCTCAAGCTCTGTGCATTGTTCAAACTTGTCCTGTTTACTCATGGATTTCTTTCACACCACTGTCAAAAAAAATGTCTCTCACTCTAAACTTCTTCTCTTAATTTTTAGACAGATCAAATGGTGTGGAAACGCTCCCACTCTCTTGAATTGTCAGACTACTGAGTCCATCAGACGAGGGATGGGGAGACGAGCGGCTGACCTGACTACTCCAGTTCCAGTTTTAGGTGTCCCTGCCCTGGTTGGAGTGCGTGGCTGGAAGACAACAGGAGGAGACAGGACTGGAGGAGCTCTGCTGCAGACATGGGGTCTTCACTGCAGTGTCGGTGTTCAGACCTCCCCAGGGATAAGCAGACCACCTACCCAGCATAGTGTACAGCTCACTGATACAATCTCCACGGATTGCATTACTCAAACATCCAACAGCTATATTACCAAGGAAACAGAGTACAAGGAGATATTATTGCTAACAAAGAGTGACAAGGAGAAAAGGGCTATTTTAAAACTGAAAAATGGGGAATCCAAGACCAAAAAGGAAGTGACTTTCAAAGCACTTGGAGGTGAAGCCTCTAAGGATGTGGCTTGTAGTCAGAGGACCAGTAGTGGGACTTACTGCTATGCTAGGGCAATCAAGACCAACCCGCATTTTACAGGGAATGTAACCAATGTCAGGCCTAAATTGAAATCTACTGCCCGCTACACCAACGGCAGTGTGGTTGATTCAGAGGCGATGGGTGGAATTAGCATTGATAATGATGAAGCAGAGCCTGTAAAGGGTGCAACTTGTCATGGAGGAGACCAAACCAGACTCCAAGGTCATTATGCAGAGCAGTCTGAAAAGACGCTGCTGTTATCTGCTACCCGACCTTTTGGCATTCCACAAAAAATATGCAGCCATTGTGGCGGGAGACAGTCTGTAACCACCGAAGCTGCCACTTCAAGGGAGAAAAACCTTGCTGCTGATGCTTGCCAAGGAGAGAAACCATTAAAGTCAGCCCTCACTTCGCTCTCGACTACCACACATCTTCATCTTGAGAAAAACCTCAAACCAAGCCATCATCAAATCTCTGAGAGCATCACAAACAGAGAGAAAAGGACACACATTACAGTAAACCCACAACTATTATATCTTAATGAGGAACTAAGATACAGAAAAACACCACATCCTGCATGCCCAGTGCATTCTGTCAACGGACACTCAAAGGGTGACCTAGTCACTTTGTCACATACACATGCTGCCACTGATGCCATGCCCCCCCAACCCACAACCATCCTACATGCTAAAACCATCACTGTCACTAAGGCAACTATTGAAACAAGAAAAGATGATGATAGTTTAAAATCCTTTGTGAAACCGTCACATGACAGTAAAATCCTTCGACCGTCAAGTCTCACATTGACTCCACAGATGGCCACAGCTACCAAAGCAAACAACCCACATTCACACACTTATCCCAAGCACCTCAAAACATCACAACACAGCTCTACACAACATAATGCGCCACAAAATGTGTGCGTATTTGTACATGCTTCTCCTGAAAAAACTCTTTTGCCAAATTCTCATTCGTACACGCCAGCGGCAGGACCTGGAAACACAACTGATACTAACACACACAAAACAATCACAACTTTTAATGCTGCACTGATACCCTCTGAAGTTGCTAATGCTAAGCATAAAACCACACCCCTGCACTCAACACATAAAGAAAACATTGCAACAAACACAACAGACAGCTTAAGAATGACCCCTAAATGTCCCGCTTTATCTCTAGCCAGAAAAGTATTAGATCCCTTTCAAAAATCAGAAACAACTTCACAACCAACACCTGCAAGTCCACTACGTACTTCAGCTGACCCAGCTCATAAACCACAGGAAAAGCTATCCTCAAAAGTCGACAACAACTCACCAGGTAAAGCATCTCTTAGTGACACTGCAATGAACTCGACTGCATTCCCCACTTTAGCTAAGACACCACACACAACTACACTAAATCCACTTAGCAGTACTATTGACCCAGAGAGTACTCTGAATCATAACACGACTTCAGTTCAAGCTACTCAAACTAGCACTCAACATAATGCTAAATCTGTGGCCGCACAAATTCACTTCATTCAATCAGACTCCTCAAATTCTGAATTTACACTTCATGTAACCACAGCATCTCTCAATACAACTTCTAGTCCAACTAATCTCCTAGACTCTAAATCTAGGTTGCCTATAAGTGCATCTCCCAGCTCCACAACTACATGTAGTAGCACTCTATACAAAAAAATAGCCCTCAGGAACTCTTCAACCAATCTGAAAAATCCACCATCCACAGCTACCTCTTCTTCATCTACACAGAAAGAAAACCATAGTCCCGTCTGTATATCAGGTACAACTTTGCTTCAAACAACAGACACAGCACAACATAACAAATTACTAAATCATAATGAAGCGCCCCACACAAGCGAGACAGTCCACACACAAACAACAGACATCAGGACTAATACTGCTAATGAATCTGGTTTCTGCTGTGTTGTTTCCAATCAGGAGAACATCACCAAAACATCACTAGTTGCACTATCTGAGCCGCTAAATGTGTCAAAAAATCATAACAAAGGCGGTGATGTTTCAAACACGTTGCTGAACCACAACGACAACCAGCATACAACAGCAGCTACTGATATTACAAGCAGCCATGCAAGCCTCTACAATTCTAACCCTAAATTGACAATCAGTCCCAATAATGAATCGTATAAATATAAAAACAAAAACAATGGTAATCTAATCAATGATTTAGCTGTACATGAGTCAAAAGACCATGGAAATTCAAACCTATCACAGGTCACTAACCTTCAGAATTGCATTTCCCTAATTAAATCAAGCAGCTCTTGTCTGCAGGGTTGCATAAATACAAAACAACAAATACTTGCACATTATCAAGGACACACAGAATCAGAACATGAGGGACACTGTGCTACATACCCAACGGTAAAAACAGCCCAGGAGATGCATTCAAATACAGAACAGTTTGCCTTGGGCATACCAGCCATGCATGCAAATATGAAGTTTAAATCCAATGCAGATAAACAGACACATCCGAATTACTCAGCACCCTCTTTCATAGCACAAACAAACTGTGAGCCCATTTTCTCATCACCGGCAAACACTAGTACACAAGTCAACCCCTTCACTGATTCTTCAGTCCACCAAAACTTTAATTCAGATACATCATCACTACCACGAGCACGCACAGGTCCAGAGCTTTCTTCATTCATTGCACCAGCCCCATTCAACAGTGAGAGAGAACTTTGTATGCGCACAGGCCCTGAATGTAATTCCATATTGCCACCATCAACAATGCATTTGGCATCCGTTCCCCGCCTCCAGCCCAGCGAGGCAGAGGCAATCGTCAAACCGGATTCAAAGTTTAGCCCTGCTCCCCCTCAGCCGTGCCCAGAGGACACCAGCCTGGCTCACTCCCACCCAGCTGATGCAGCCCTGTTGCTGCCTCCTTCCCCACAATGCTGCAAATCAGCAGCCCTACAGCAGAGGCTCGAGACTGTGGAGGCCAGCCTTGCAGCCAACAAGGACAGGATCACTACTCTGCTTAACATTATCCATGACCTGGAGGCTTGCCACACTCCCACCAGCGGGTAAGAAGATGTGCATGTAATGGATGTGTGCATGTGCGTGTCTGCAATGTATGTGTGTGTAAGGATTGTGAGGTACTGTAGGTGAGTGTTGTTTGCACATAAAGCATCACCTAATCAGCAGTTTTGGTTGCTAAAATGTATTCAACTTTTGTCATCAGATTATGTCATTACTTAATCCATGATGCATGTTAAATGTTTAACACATTTAATTGAGTATTTAATATTATAAAAAAAAACATACTGTATTAAACTTTCATGGGCAGATGACTTGTAAATTACTGATATACTCTACATTCAGTTCAATACAGGTATAGCTGCCAGAATGTAATCTAGGGAATTATTTTTACAGCTGTCCTGCAGTGCCGATCTTTGGCTGTCCAATGAGTCATCACTTGCATTTACTGGGACTACTGAGCAGCTTTGTCATTCAATGGCAAGCTGCACTGTCTTTCAGTCTAAAAAACTGTTGCATGTTTGTCTGTGTAATTATATGTATGATCCACAGTCCAGTGGAGAAACTGCAGGTTACTATGATAGCAATAACAAACAGAAAACCAAGCTCCGGGCTATTTCAGCCTCAAAACATACAGTGTAGGGATAGATATACAGTATTTTTTATTGTAAAGTGATAAACATAATATAAACATAATAAACAACATAAAGTGTCAGATATTTGCTCAATTCTGTGTGATATATTGAAAAAAAATTGTAAAAAAATTGAAAAATGTAATTGTAATTGTAAATGTAATTAGTAATGCATAACAGTTAAACTTATATGTATAAGTTATGTTGGGGGGGGGGGGGGGGTTATATAACTAACCCCAAGCCTAACCCTACCCCCCTAACAAATGAATGAATGAATGAATGAACAACATACACAATGATATAACAAGTTGCCAAATTGCACAGATACCTTATGAAGGTGAACATACTGTTATTTTATAAAGTTGGTGTTGTGGCCCCCATGACATTATAAATCAGGGATGAATCATGCTACAATTATCATGCTGCATGATGATATGAAGCCTTAACATTATCACAAGTTTGCAGACAGGTCTGTGAATGTGCTCTTGCATGTGACAGAAACCTACTTTACGTGCAATTCAAGAGGGCACGTCTCAGAGAGATTTATTTAGCTGTATAAGTCTTCTGGGACAAATAACAGGAATTAAAACGGCCTTCTGGCAATGTGTCTCTGTCAATCATTCTCATCTGCTGTGCTAATAAGTGGTGACTGTCTCTGAGGTCACGTTTCAGAATAACCAACTCCTAATAACTGACTGATGTCTGACATAATGTATGTTATACAACTCATGGCTGCCAACAGCAGTCTGAATGAATATTAGATGGAGAAGATGAGTGGAGAGAATATTAAATTGTTAATTTGAAAGGATGAGAGTTTTGGAAGTTGCCGTTATTTACTGTATACAATTTGCTTTTCTTTATTCTAGTCGGCGATGCTACAAAACTGGACAGGACCTCAAAAACTGCTCAACCTGCCAGAAGACAGCTTGTATAGTCTACAGGTGAGTTACGGTGAAATTGGCAATATTGTCTGCATATAAATCGTGAACTGATAAGTAACATGGGGAATTCTTGCCCAAATATGAAATTATTGTTGCAGAATATCATGAATCTGTCTCACTGTGTGTTTCTGCTTGGTGTTGATTATAGGCAGGAAGACTTAATTTAGATAAATGCAAAAATATATCTGGTATCTAAAATACCCAAGTGAGATATTTGAAATTAAAAGAGAACAATTAGAATTTAAACATTAATAGGATTTGATATTAATATTAGGAAGTGCTACGGGATGAGTGTTTCAGACAAAAAATATTTATCTGAATTTCAATAAATTCAAAAAAATATATTTTTCAGATGATGCAGTTGATACTTGACTGTTTGTGTAATACTTTGTGTTTTACTGAACACGTTGATGTCTACAGCAGTGGCACCACGTCTCATCTTATACAATAACAGTTTCAAAATAGAGGCTTTTCGTGTGCACGAGACACACAATTCAACAAGGTTGAGCCCACTTGCCATGTCTGTTGCCAAGCAGTTCTCTGCCAGCCTGCCCACTTCACTTCACTGAAAATTAATGACTTACTGTATGGGCAGCTTACCAAATGAAAAGCTCTGCACTGCTCATTTGAGTCCTTCTCGGAATACACAGGGAGATTACATTTTTCCTCTCTGTGCAAACCATAAATCTTTAAGAACAACTGTCATTTTGAGCACTTACTGTATATGACTCAATCTATTCACACTGCAGATTTACGGAGACTGAGAAAGACTTTATGAAATTCGAGATAGCAAATAGGAACAAAGTGTGCCTGAGCAGCCTGCACTAATAATTCATACTGATTTATTATGATTACTTTGCTGAGGTCATTGTTAGCATAGCAAATGGTTCATTTGCGGACAAGGTGGCTTCATTTCATGTGAAAATAAAATATATTGTAGGTTTTATTGGCAACTGTGAGGGGCAGGTGAAGAAACCTTATTAAAAAAATGACACATATTGCATTTTGATATTATTACAACTTACAGCAGTTTGAAGGATGACATCAGATTAAACCTGCCTTTTTGACAAAAAACAGTGAAGAGGTCTTTTCTTATTGAATTAATGACATTGATATCTAACTGACATTAGACATTGTCTGAAGGTGAGTTGAGAAAGGCTTTTAATACATACAACTTGCCAATTTTGTCAAGGACGCGGCGTATTCAGACTTATCATGCAGTAGGTAAATCCAATATTCCGACTTCGGTCTTGGTTTGCACCCTTTAGCTGAAATGTTGCATCAGGTGGAGGCAACAGAAAAATAAAATTCTCAACCAGAATTACTGAATGTAGAAAGCAGGCTAAGGAAGGCTAAGAAAGCTAAAAGTCTTCTCATCATCTTTTGGGAAAAATGCCTCATGCTCTACAAAGCCAAACCTAAAACGGTCTTTATCTTGAAATATTCAAAACATTCCTCTTGATCTGCTTATTTTCAAAACCGCTTTTGCATGACAAAAATACATTATATAAGTTGATTTGCTGACTGGTGTGTGTTGGTATCTAGTCCTTAAAGGCCAACTGGAAGATAAGGGTATTCTGAAAAGATCTGTGTATCTTCAGAAAAAGAGGATACTCTTGCTGTGAATGTTCCTGCCCAAACCAATCAGCCGCTTTGAAATCTGACAAGCACAAAGCTTCCCACATGAGGGGTAATACACAAAGCAAACTGTAGCAACACAGTTTACAGTGATTTGAGGTATAAAAAAGTCTAATGCATAATAGAGAAAAATAAACTGCCAGTCTGACACATCTGAACATTAAATTGAATGAATTTTATACATTTTGTGTTCACATTTGTGTTTTTTGTTGTTGCATGTCTGTCTGTCAAGCGTGGAGTATGACTTCAGGCAGCAGGAAAGACGCTTCTTGGAGGTTCTGAATCATTCATCAAGTGGAAATAATCCTTTACCCGTGCAACTATCCCAGCCCCTAAGCTTCAGCCTGCTCAGAAATGTCATTAAGAACTTAACAAAGTCAAAAGTGAAAAGCAAAAAGCTGTGCAAGACCCTGTTCAAGTGGCTGCCCAGGAAAATCCAGCAGGTGTAGACCTCTTGAAAGACCTGCATGCTGTTCAATAGCCAGTAGCCTGTGTTACAGTGACCAGCAGAAGCCTTTGCAGTTGCAGGGGACTCCCATTATTCCCTCCTACCCATAGAATGAGATTACTCTCAATTAGGCTTTTACCCAGTAGAGTTCCACTCTCCTGCCCATTGTCAAAGCTTATAAGCAGGATTTTGTACTCGGATTTGCCTTTGATCTTTGTGACCTTCAGCTAGTATTGTCCATAAGGAATTCTTTATTTCACTTTTGAACGTGAATGTTATTTTGTTGTCAACATGCCTGCTTAATTGTATGGTTGTCTACTCACAGCCACACATTTCTTTATCTTATTTTACATATGAGATTCTGTTCTCTTTCCACGGTTATGATTTATGCACAATTCCAGTTGATGTGCCATTTCTCCCTCAATTGTCCCCTTATGCAGAATACAAATTGCAGAATACATGTATAAACAAGGTTTTGAATGAAATCATTTTGAAATGCAAAATTGAAACAGAATTTACTGACTGTTGATTTCTCTGTAAATTGGTTCATTTGTTCAGAGCTTTGTTTAATTCTGAATGCTGAACTTTGTACACTTTATGAATGAAATAAAAAGCCAACATGCACACACAGTCAATGCATCCAAACCTTTTTTACGATTGAAAACTGGTCTAGAGTGGAGAAAATAGAGAAGCATTCATTATGTCTTTACCTATTGTGCTGATGGTCTCCAAATCCCCAAACAATCTCAACTTCATAAAAGGTTTCTGAGTAAAACAATGACATGACGAAAGGCTGCAATGAAGCATGAGTCACAATCAAAGTGTTCATGTGCACATGCACAAACCCACGCACACGCTCATGGACAGACACATGGACATGAAAACGTACTAAAGCAACATGAAGCAAAATCATGTGGACATTTTCAGTGAAGCTTTCATAAATTATCAAAGCAACAGGAACATGAACGTTAAAGAGTTTTGGATAAGAGTGTATGAGTAAGGGAGGTATAAAGTATTTATTTGACTGCTAAGCCGAGCAAAAACTGTAATATTACCTTTTGAGTGGGAGATACTTTAAGAAATAATACCAAGTGAAAATGAAATTCTTGGAGCAATGGTACAAGAGGGAATCTAGTGCAGTTTTCCCCATGAGAGACTTTTAACCACAATGAGTGATCCTCTTTAAAAAAAAAAAAAAAAATAGAATAATGCATGAGAGCTGCAGTCTCCAGTAAATTAATACAATTCTTCGGTGTTCAACGAAAACAGTGGATACAGTAAAACATGCACCATACAGTGTTGGGGAAGCTGACAAGCCTTAACTTTTTTGCCTGGCATTGTTTTATTCAGTTTACACATGTAAATATATACAAAGGATGGTTTGCACCCAAATGTATTCATTCAAATGTTTTTGAATTGGAAGAAAACTTTATAAAACTCAGCAAAATGATAGATTTTTGTATATTTTGGGATAAGCCATGCATTTGTTCTGAAGACAACAAAATCATTTATCAAGGGCTGTCAAAAATAATCCCTAATGCAGCTATGTGATAATGGTTGTGTTTAATGATTGTGCATCGCCAGTGTAGCTTTAAGCATGGGCTAAAAAAAAACTGGTGTCAGTCAAACACTGCCTCTTTTCATGCTGGAATAACAAACAGAACTTCAAGTCAGACTCAATCCAACTTTATTTCATTTATAATATTGTGATGTATCATTTATAATAATGATTCCTTTATATAAATTCTGTTATAAAATATTTGTTGTTATTGAAAGTCACTAACCAGAACAAAAAGAACACAGAAAAGATCATATTCAAACTAAAAAAATATATGATTAACAAGCTTTAGCCCTGCTTGCTTATACAGAGAGCTCTAAATTCTCTGAATTGTTCTGCTGAGATTCTGCAGTTCTCTGCAAATGGACCTGCCAATTATGAAGAGTGGTTCTGCTACAACCAAAGACAAATAGATCTATAAAACAAAACATAAACAGAGACAAACAACATATTGCAAATCTATATCAGAGGATATCTTTCACAGTGAATGAAACTACTTGTCATCAATGTGAAAATTAAAATGTTAAATTAAAAATGGTTAGACAAGTAGTTCTACAATATCCGTTGAAACCCTCTGCATGGTCGTAAAAAATATCAGTGTATTGCACATAGTGGCTAGTAAGCACAATGCACTGTGTCTCAGTTATGTAATCACTGAAACAATATTACTTCTTCTGAAATGTGCTAACTGGACTGCAGGGAGATATTGGGGGAAATTACCTAATCAATACAAACATATCTATTATGCCCTAGGAGATCATTCAGCATCTACCAAGCAATGAAACTGCTGCTGCTGCTAGTTTTTTGAGCGGTAATTTTCCATCTAAGTATTGTTTGTTTGTTTCTATTCACCCACGTTTTATCTATTCGAAACAACATTTATCAGCATTTACTGTCTCATCACTTCAGCTGTTTCCTTCCAAATTTGCTTGTGTGACAATTTCATCAAATGCCCGCAGGGAACCAAAGCACAATATGTAGTATTGTTTGAGGCCTTTGTGCTGCTTGCTTTTGTCTCTTTGAGTTGTAGATTCATGTCAGCTCTACAAGAGAAAAGTAAAGAAGGTACAGTGACAGCTCACATATTGCAAAATGCTAGGAACCCAGACAAATATGTGTCAACGAAACTGTGATGAAATGAAATGTTAAAAAGAAAACATCATGCACATCACAAACATTTTTTTTTCTGCACAGTAAAAAACAATACAAAAAAAAATCAACAACACAGATCAAGCAATGGTTGACCCTTTACACCTGTTCCGTGACTTCACAAATAAAACCTTCCTGCTGAAAAACTCTAATCTCCATTAAGTGACATTTCTGATATTAACTTTGAATCAAATGACTCCCTGCAAGGTGAAAGGAGAGTAGTGACGCCCAGTCTGCAGCTCTGTGCAGCCCTCAGCCACTTTCAGCTCATTATTTTGGTTCACTGGTCTGTCTGGTTGAGGTCCAACGACTCTCACCAGCCCCTGCATAAAAAGCCATGGGCAGCTGCCAGCTCACAAGCTCAAGCAAGCTATATAGCACCTGTGCATTGAAAAATGGCAGAGAGCTGAGGTGAATGAGAGGCTGCTTAAGAATAGTCAGCGTATAGCAAGCCATAAAACCCCACATTTTGTTCTCAGGAGTTAAAAACAAAATAGAAGAGAACAGAATATAAAGGGGAAACTCTGTAGGGCCAACACCATGTGTAACTACAGCTGGTGAGCTACATTTCCACTGGGCTTACCTTTGACTGTCTGCATTATTAGTGTCTGAGAAACATAAACGGAAAGTGAACAGTGGTCTTCTGCACCAAAGTCCACTATCATCTAGCCATTCACCCACCTTCCACCCAACCCATCTCCTCCTAATAAAGCAAAATCATCTTATCAAGTTACCTTATATTGTTTCATTTGAACTGCCTCTGGGTCATAATTACTATGGCCACTAGATGGCATAAACGTAACTAATGGTCGTTTTTAACAGCCTGATTTTTACACTGTCATCTTATTTTGTGAGGACAGGCTAGTCTGGGGGTTCCACTCAATTTTCATGGAAATCTATGACATAGTCGTTGAGACATTTCCTGCAAAAGCACTAGTCATCAAACTACCACAGGGCATGTAAGCACAATATGTGTCATACAGACATGTGGACCATTTTTGGTCCAGAAAGAAATGTCACAACAACTATTGGATGGATTGAAATTTGACTTTGGTGACCCTATAATGTTGTCATAAAAACCTGCTTACAGAACCTTTACATTTCTCTGTGCTAACTGAAAGCCACAAACACACACACTACCCTGAAAAGGCCACTGGTGTTAATTTGCATTTTTTTGCATTTATGCACCACAGTAATCTCCATGTGGCACCAATGATTCATGCTTGCTTTTAATCCAGTAAAACATATGCTAATCATTTGACAACGCAGAACAGCATAAAATGTTACACATAGCAGACAGAGTAAAAGGCAAGGCCATTTTCCCAAAGAGCCCCTGCAGTGCCAGGAAGGGTCCCTCTCTTTTGAAATTTAGGAATGATTGGAGAGAAATATTATCTCTGTAATTTTTCTCGAGGGGTAATTGGACAAAATTGGACATTATGAATTAATGGTTACAATTATTGAGGGTTTTAATATTTATTACATGCTTTTTTGTTCTGTCCACCCCATGTGAGACATTTTCAGAGAGGACACACTCATCTTCCCTGCAGTACTTTACTCCAAGGGCAGCATGCTGTGCATAGCCAGACATACACTGAAATTCTGTGAAAATTGCCCTGTTATTCTTCTTTCCAGCACAGTGAACTGTGAAGTGCTATATCTACAGAATGCAGTAATGATTTTTTTTTTTTTTTTTTTTTTTACAGATCTAACACTAATAAAGTGAAGGTACAGTAGACTTAAATTTCTGGTGTTGATATGAACTAACAAACTATCTTGAATTGATTTAGCTCTGGTTTGTAAAATGTATAAAATTCATTTTGTGATGTGTCCTTTTTTGCTGTAAATGAACTGTGACAGTGTCATCATGATTATGTTTTACACTCTGAATGCACTTTTAACTCTTAACCTTGCTGTGACACCCAAAGTGTTAATCGGTTAATCCCGCCCTTCCCTATGGAGGAAAAAACCCTCACGGACGTCAACAACTGAAGAAGAAAGCCCTCAATTCTTTTGCATTGCTTTGGCAAGACATTTAGATGTCTCCTGACTAGTGATGTTATATTTTGATGCAAATATTTGTCTTGCACTTAATGTTATTTACCACTGTTTCTTGCTATATCTCAAGGTTGGCTAAAGAGTGCGTTTCTTTATGCTATAGCCAAATATGATTCAAGTTCAATCAACCCTGTCTCCTAGAAATTTCATTCATACAGGAAGGAAAAGTTTTGGTACAGAGGGTGCATGGTATGCATACACAATACAAAGCACATGACCATGACACCCAAAACCAGCCTTTTTAACTTTGTTTTTGAGCATTGCTATGTATATATGTGTGTCTTGTGTATTTTCATATAGACGTAATATGATGTGGTAGTTCAGCTTAATTGTGTAGATGCTATGTGTTGCTCTGTATACCTATCAGGACTTTTGAAATGAGGTCTTATATAGGGCTGTTCCCAACTAGGCTTATTTAATAATGCATTACATTACAAATAGCAAACTAAATGTTGAATGTGACAGAAAAAAAGTGTGCTTTCATGCAGATGTGAGTAAGCACTACAGCATCCATTTGTCTGAGCTGGGATGGAAATGCATATATCATGAGATGGTCAGGAGGCATTGAGACAGCAGTGTGGTTGTAAGTAAGCGTGCTTAAATTAGCAAGCTGTGGCTGTGACCTCATTATATGGGGACAAACAGCAACCACAGATTTATGAAGTGTCACAATTGGAAAAAAAAGTCAGTCATCATGCCAAGTTTCCAGTCAGTTGTAAAAATCATGCAAATGATTTTACTTCCCCTGTTGGTCTATTTCTATTGGCTTGTTTGATTAACATGCAGCCTCTTTTCTGCTATTGTGTCCGCCAAATATAAACACTACGGACTCTTGCTTGTTTCTCTTCTATTTATGGAAACATTGCTGCCGGTTTGATTCACAGACAGAACTAATGACTCATTTTGACGTGGAGACTCACTGGCAGTGTTCCTTGGGGATAAAGAGGGCTGGAAGGGGGCAGAGAAGGGCAGTCAGGGTTTACTCTCACTCCTCCTCTCAGGGTCGAGTGTCCTCCAGAGGGGCTTTAGAGGAGGAGTAATATACCGAGATGTGAGAGATCGGATTCCCCTGGGATGTAAATGTAATATGACAGGGCACAATGGAAGAGGCAGGGGAGAGAACTGGCTGAATTTCCATACAGCAGAGGAGGCAATTGCCTTGGGCTTTTCATATGGCCTTGAACTTGGCGTAATTTGGTTTAATAATCCTGCATAACACACTTCTGTTTCCATGCCTCCCTCCATCATGTTCAACATTGTGTAGAGCCATGTTAATAAGAGTGACAAAGACGCGTGGAAGCACTGATGGTGGCATTTTACAGTCACGATGCATTATGCTGTTAATCAACAAAGAATTGAGGACCACAAATGTTTCTCCTCTTAAAAAATATATCAGAGACTTCTTTAGAACTTTGATAAATGTGAAAGAAAACATTCCGTATCTGGTAATCACTTCCTTTATTGTCCCAAGAGGGCAGTTCATTTGGCTGACAAGGATCGTGACACATAGTAATACCACACACATTCAAACAGAGAAAGCAAGCCAATGATTAATGCACGTTGACAGATTAACAGATTTAACCCCATTATATAAATAAATGAATACATAATGCAAGTCATGTATCTACAGCTGCTGTGAGGCAGTTTTCATCATTTATTTTACTTTGCTGGTTTGATAAGGTCAGATGGTTGACTTTTGGATCGTATTTACTGTGTGCTCCCTCTCTATGAAATGTGTCCTTTAAACACTATGTCCTCAGTCCTTAAAGGTACAGAGCATCATTTAAATCTACACACATTCAAAACACAGGATTGGACATTCCAAAATAAAGTTGTTGACACTAGTATTGGCACTCATTCCAAGTTACTTCTATAATGGCAATGGTTATTTTTCATGATTATTCAGTATTCATAAGAGAATTACAGAATCACCAAAGTATTTAGGATACATCATCCAGAAACCGTGAGACATTTTTAGAGAGGACACACTCATTTCCCCTGCAGTACTTAGTCCAAGGGCAGCCTGCTGTGCATAGACAGACATAGACTGAAATTCTATGCAAATTGCCCATTTATTCTTCTCTCCAGCACAGTGAACTGTGAAGTGCTATATCCACAGATTGCAATGAAAAATACAATTTTTACAGATCTAACACTAATAAAGTGAAGGTACAGTAGACTTAAATTTCTTGTGTTGATATGAACTATACAAACTACCTGAAGTCAATTAAGCTCTGGTTTGTAAAATGTATGAACATAAATTAGTGACTGATCAAACTTTTTTTTTGCGGTAAATGAAGTCTGACAGTGTTATCATAACTATGTTTTACATTTTGAAATGCACTTTTGACCAGCCCAAAAATGTAAACCTGGTGGTGGTGCTAGAGGAAAAGTCAGAGAATTAACGAAGTCTTTAGAATACATCATCCGGAAACCATGAGTTTCTGTGCAAAACTTTGTGCCAATCCATCTTGTAGATGTCAAGATATTTCACTGAATAAGTGAAAACTTTAAAGTTAAAGTAAAGGAAAAGTCAGGGTATAAGCAAAATCGTTAGAATTGATCTCCTAGAGACCTTGAATATTTATCACAGCTGCACATTATTCTGTTCAAATATTTCAGCCTGAAATATCTCAACAACTAACTGACATCCATGGATCCGTGCTGCTAGCATGGCTACAAATAAATGAGTGTACAATTGAATTTTTAAAGACCTTCTGACTTGTAATGTTGACTTTTGATATTGAATTTTTCATAATATATGCTTTTTTTGTCAATGTTTTCTATACTAAGTTCCAATTCAAATCAACAAAATATCACTTTCTTCACTTATCACAGAACTGTATGGTTACAGCTAGAAAAAAAATCATTAAAATGCTTGCCTGGAGTTATAGATATAAAAGCATTTTTTTACTTGCTCAATCTTTTTTATTTGATTTAGAAGAAGAAGCTTTGATGGTAGAAGATTTTGAAGTGCAGTAACATGACGCAGGTCAGACCAATAGCCTTCAAATAGTGAGAAAAAGCTTGTTAGTCAGAAACATCACTTCAGGCTCACTCTCATATCTTGTCAGCACACCAGCATGAATGAGGATGATTGACAGTCAACACAGCTGGAAGGCCTTTTTAATTTCCATCATTGGCCGAGAAAGAATCATATTCTATGGCAAGAAACTTCTAACAGAGCCTGCTCTCTTCAAGTGCACATACGAATGCACTTATACGGCAAACACCTGAATACCCATATACAAGGAGCACACACACACACACACACAAGAATCACAGGCACAGGTGTCAGATGGGAACACACACTATATTTTAATCTATTTCATTTCAGTCAAGCTGAAACATAACTATACTGTCCTTGTAATGCTTACATATGTCCCTTATAATGTTGACAATATCCATTGATGCTATATATCCAATGCTATTTGGGATATTATTCATAAAAACCCTAAATGAAATTAAATCTTAAATAAAGAAGAATATAGAGCAATAACCATTTGATACAAATTTGTGGATTTCCTGTAAAACGTAATTTCCTTAAATATAATGATAATATAATAATTATTGAACTTTTTATGATTGATATAGATGTGGTTAGTGTGAATGTGTATTCAGGCAGAATTCATAAGGCCATGAGCTTTTCATGTTAAATAGGTAATGTGGACGTTGGGACAGACATTGTATCTTTTATCAACTTCTCATCATACACTTCCAGAATATAAAAAGTGTGTATACGCTGCCTCTGCTGGTCACCCCTGATCCCTGGAGCTCTGAAATAATCTGCATGCATTTATGCAGGTTATCAAAAGAACAGAGATATTCGGTCTTAGAATTTGTTGCACTGAAGACCAAAATTTTACCCTGAGCAGCTTGATACATATCAGAACAATTCTTGTATTTATCAAACTGCAAAAAGTACAATTTTGGACTGAAGTAAAAGATAAAGGTAAACATCCTTCTCTTTTACTCCTACTCACAAAAGTATAAAATCTATGTATCAATCTCACTTTGAGTTAAGAATGCAGAGACTATATTTTGAAGTAGATCCTAGATGAGTGCAGTACAGAAACAGAGCTGAGCGAGTGTGAAGTCCAATGGCCTCTGGAGAAGAAGTCTTCCTACAAAGCAACATCAGGTTAAGACACCCATTGTGACACTCCAATAACCCAAGTTATTGGAGAATGCTCATGATGTGTTCAGGATCCTCCCTCGTGATCTGTACCTAATTTCATTCTTGGCTTCACCTTCCAAGTCATCACAATAAGGTGTCTTGCTTGGATACTACACAAACTTCATCAACCCATTCACTTATGCAAATCCCTACATTTCCCTCAAGAATTGGATTCTTCTTCTAAATATATAATTTTCTGTGTTTGAACATATAAATGTCCAAGTGTTCATGTTCATTTTTAAACATGTTATAAAATATTTGCCAGTTAGCTAATGGGGGAAAAATGTGTTAATTATGCTCTATAAAAGAGCAATGAAACAGATTCTTACAAATGTTATGACGTCTACAGTTGATTCAGTATTTAAGAAGCTTTACATAACTTTAACATCACTGAGAGTAGAGAATCTCATAGAACACAGTATCATTTCACATGTGATGATTTTATTGAATTCAACAAAAAACAGTCAAATTGTAAAACAGTGTGACACGTATGAACAACAGGAATGAATGTATGATCTATTAACACTGATAAACACTTTGTTCTTGTACTCACTAGGTCTTCAGATAGTGTTTGGGAATCAGGGTGCTGGGACTGGATTAGAGCTCTGCTGTAGTCCTGGGTCTTCCTGGGATGATTGGTTGGTTGACACCTGCACTCAGCTGCTTGTAGGTCTGGACATTTAAATCAGTAACAAACGTGAACATTTGTAGGTTTCATCTTTTACATTGAATACTGAAGTGATGAAATAATATTCAAGAAAGTTCTTACAATATTTGTAACATTGTACATTTGTAAAGTTAACTTTAGCTTATACTTTATGTAACTGCTGCTGCCTTTCTAGTTCTAGTGAGGGCATTACTTAGTTGACTGAAACGCAGGCGGCCACTGCTCAGTGGTCATCCATCCTTCTGATCTGATCAGGAGTAAACATCTCTGTCGACAACGAAAACCTGGATGATGAGTCTTCCACGTAGTGGCTTATAATCCTGAAGGCTGTGAAAGAACAGTTGCCTCTGCTGGATGCGGCAGATCAGAGGAAGTGTTCCAGCCTCCACAGCTCCACCTGTCACAACAACAAAACACATCATCTTTGGTGGACACTTTGAAATAACAGCATGTTAGACACCTGCTCTGTCAGAGGTGCTATCCAACAACTGAGACAAGCTTCCAGAGTACAAAGAATGAAGAACAGTGTATTCATTCAACAGACATTCATCGAAATTATTATCTCTTACTAAAAAACATGAAATTGCAAGAAAGTGAATAAAATAAATAATATCGGGATTACAAGTAAGTAATATTAAGACATGCAGGACATGTTTGTTAACATTGTTAAGTATTAACTTACCCTTTTCTGGCATAACCATCTACACATGCAGAAAAATACCTGTGTGTGTGCATGTGTGTGTGAGGAGCTTCCCAAACCCACAAACACAGAAGATGCAGATGGTGAAACTTCTGTGCAGGTGGGGTCGGGACGGTCCTCGTCTGTCCTCTTGACTGTTGGAATGGGGAGTAATTGTACTCAAAGAGTTCATGGGGGAAAAAAATCAAAACGTTAGAATGGGTAAGCTAAATAATCACAGGATTTTTTAAGTGCCAACAAGACTTACAGGAAACTTCTCATAATGTAATTAATAATTAACGTAGCTCTGTCTGTCAGTAAAATAAATCTTTGGAATTCCAGTAAATTATATTGAGACATGTGCGATATTTGTTGTGTTATTAAGCATTAACCTTAAACTGGTATAACATAGTATTAGAGACATAGTATTACAGATTAAGTTAAGATAAATAATAAGATAAATAATTATTCAACTATTGAAGAAGTGGCGTTAAAACTTGCAGCACACTTGTTGTCATTAAGTTTTAATTTACCTTCTTCTGGTAATCCAGACTTTTGTGATCTACAGCTGGAGAAAAATATCTGTGTGTGTGTGTATGTGTGTGTGTGTGAGGAGCTTCCCAAACCCACCAGCACAGAAGAAGCAGATGATTAAAAACTTCCTCTGTGCAGGTCGGGTTGGGACGGTCCTCATCCTCTTGGCTGTTGCACTCACTGAGTCTTCTAAAAAAAAAAATCAAAATACAAGCATGAGTGGTAATTAATAATCACTGAAACTTGCAGGACATTTTGTTTATATTATCATTAATCATTAACTTACCTCTGGTGTAGGCATCTACTTAGTCTAAAAAAAAGAACAATGTAAGATGGGGATACTTATATAAGTAACTACTATACTATAACTACTAAGTACTAATTAAATAAGATATTAAATGGATAAGCAGGTATATTGTACACCTAGTTTCTCAATATTAATATAATAGTCTAAACAGGTAAATTTCTTTGTAAGTCAGATGTTCATACTTAACTTTTTTCGCACATTATGTTATGGACAAAAGCTCATGTTTTATAGCATTCTGTCGCTTTAAAGTGTGATTCCCTGGATAAGAGAAAGAGAGGAAGTGGACGTGTCCTTGGGCAAGACACTGAACTAGATAGTTATGCCAGTGCTTCGCATGGTACAGTTTGCTGCCATCAGTGTGTACATGAATGGGTTTATGAGAGGTAGCTACAATGTAAAGTGCTTTGAATGAAAGTGCTATATAAGTGGATTACATTAAGGTGTCCTATTCGTTGTTATTAGAGGGAATTGTTATTCAAAAGGAAAAATTGTATTAACAGAGGCAAAAATCCGTGGTGCAAGACGCTACCTAGGGCAGTTTTTACAGTTTTCTAATCCTGTTTCCTGTGATGTACAGGGCTGACAATTCTAGTCTGAGTCACTGTCATCAGCCCACAATTGGATTCCAAAAGGACACTCCCAGAACCTCCTGCTTGTAGCTAAGGAGCTGCAGCCAGAAGTTGAGGGTGCTGAGTCCATGTAGCGGTCTTCACTGCTGCTGGTTGTAGAGGAGCTGTGGCCTGAAGTTGAGGGAACTGAGCTGTCAGTTCTTTCCTCACAGTTCTTCTTCGGCCGGTTAGCAGTAACCTCCTCGCAGTGGCTCTCTTCCCTGCTCCTCTTCGTGGATGAGCTGAGGCTGGGAGTTGAAGGAGCAGACTCTTCAGGCATTTGGGATGCTGAGATTCCTGGGAGTTCATGGTGCTCAACAGGTACCGGTGGATGCCTGGCAGTCAGCTGCTGAGGAACAGCAACAGGAGTACCAGCAGGAAGAGGAGGACCGGTGACAGGAGCACCAGCAGGAAGAGGAGGACCAGCAGGAACAGGAGCACCAGCAGGAAGAGGAGGACCAGCAGGAAGAGGAGGACCAGCAGGAACAGGAGCACTAGCAGGAAGAGGAGGACCAGCAGGAACAGGAGCACCAGCAGGAAGAGGAGGACCAGCAGGAAGAAAATGAAAATCTTCTCTCCAACGCTGCCAAAAGTCGTCTGGTGGGAGAGGCTGGGCGAGAGGAGAGTGACGTCTGATGTCGTTATCTTCTAATTCCTCTTCATCTTCGGACAGACTGTCATATCCAGAATCCTTGCTTGACGGGTCAGACCAGTCGTCACTGTCACCGGTGTCTTCGTCCTCCTCTTCGTCACTCTCACTCTGCTGGTCGTCTTCCGCCATCTCATCCTCTTCATCAGATGAGAACATAGGAACGTCCTCCCCACCGCCTGCATCTACAATACCTACCTCAACCTCACCCTCCTCTTCCTCGTCAGAAGAGATGTAGATGGGGAGATTGTTGTCATCATCGTGGTCCAGGATCCTGATGACTTCGGGGACTCCGGCTCCTGCAGGACGCTCCACGAGGTAATTGACACGCTGAAAGGAGCCACCTGACAGGAAAAGAGACACATCACTTGAAAATTTGATTTGATTTCTCATAACATCAAATATTTGTGACTAAATGAGCAACAGTCAAAGTTAAAGTTAGAAAACATACAACTATAATTAAACTACATGTGTCACAATCAGCCAAAAATAAATAATAAATGAAAAATAAAATACTACTACTACTACTAATATTAATATTAATAATAATCTGCCAGCAACGTTGTAGGACTCTCAGTTAAAAGGCGCACATAAACGATGCTCTATATCTGCTAAATGAAGAGTCTGATTACACCTGTACGTCCTGACGTTCTGACGTCTGGAGCTCAGCGTTCCAGCGTTTCCAAGGTGCGACAGAAAAACATAATTTTGGCAATTTCCGAAATTTGTCCCGATCGCCATCTTTTTTCCAGTGTTTCAAATCACTACACTAATTGTTAACACATTCCACACTTGTCCCGGGGTACTTCATGCGTTCTATTCAATAGATAATCATTTTTCACGGAGAAATCGTCGAATAACTGTCTGTTTTCACCAAATCTGTGTCATCAATAGGCCCAATTACATGCTGTGAACTGTCCACCTTTAAACTCTAACAGTGACATTAATTTTTACTCTAAGTTTGGTTTCAAAGCTTTTTGGAGATACACGATGAATAAATCACAAGTAAAATATGAATTTTAAATTGGTCTTACCTGCCGGGTCATTGTCCATCTCATGGGCGACTCCAGTCAGCAGGCGGTGACCAGCGAAGAGGGGTCCTCCGAGGGCCATTTCCAACTTGATCAGTGGTCCACAAGAGTTCAGAGATCCAAGTAGTTTTGATTTCCAAAAAGATCCGCTTTAGAAATTATTTCCAGCGCTTCAATTCTCCAAGAGTTCACTTTCCAGCATCCAAGCTTTGCAACAGGTCAACTCGGGTCCAAGTTCAGATGCAAAGAGAGAATTCAACGTTCTGCAGACCTGACGTAACCTCGGTTTGCTCATCAATGACTCATCACGCGTGTGCGTCATATTTTCGAATGTATGTTGTCGTTTACAATTACAGTTTTTTTTGTTTTTTTTTTGCAAAATTATATCACATGTAACTATAATACAACATGATTCAGCAATACTGTGCTTATGATATTTTAAGCAGACCAACAACAGATGATATAAATTACCTGACATTTGCGTCTAAATATTAATGTGCTGCTGCGATCTCCCATTCACTGTACTATAGTGTGAGAAATGTGTCCTTTAGCACCAGATGTACTGATAAAACACACAGCCTGGATGAAGACCATTTTGAGCCAGAGCTACAATATTTCTGCTTTTACCTAAGTAAAGGATGTGAATACTTTTTCCACCACTGTTTAATTGCATCGTATCTTATTAGCCTGTTTGTTTTTTTATGTGAGATCCATAAGTAACTAGTAACTATATTTGTCAGATAAATGCAGGGGAGTAAAAAGATCACTATTTCAATGTGAAATGTAGTAACAGAAGTGTATAAAGTAGCATAAAATGGAAATACTCAGATAAAGGTTGAGTACTTCAGAATTGTACTTAAGCATACCACTTGAGTGTGAAGTACATTTAATAAACTGCTAAACAAAATAAGGTCTAAAGAATGTGTTTTTGGTTTGATGAATCATTCTGGCAGATTGGTGAGGTATTGAAATGCAGTCACAATAAAAAGTCACAATAACTTAGACTACCTCTAACCTCTCACAGAGGGGTTGATTTCAGCATTAACATACTTTGTGAATTACTCTTAGACCAGAAACCCAAGGATCTTAAGGTTAGACAGACACAACCCTTATTTTTCAGAGTTTCTCCTGAGTCAGCCAGTTAGGAGCTACTTTTACCTTAAGAATGTTTAGTAAATACAGCCTCTGTGCTGGTACTGTGTGAATCAAAAACTCCTAAGAAATGGTCAGACCAGTGTGTAGGATTAAGTGGCATCTAGAAGTGAGGTTGCAAATTACAACCAAGGGAATCGCTCTCCACCCTCACCTCTCCCCTTCCAAGCGTGTAGAAGAACCTACAGCGGCTGCAAAACTTAAAGTATATATGAAAGGTCCTCTCTAGAGTGTCCATTCTGGGTTACAGTTGAAATGTGGCGGTGCAATATGGCAAGCTCTGTGGAGGAGGACCTACTTGCCCCATCGTTTTGCCCAAGATGGCAAATTCATGACCTACTCTGCCTCTGATTGGCTAGCATTCGTTGATTTTGTTGGGTTGGTTTTGTTGGATATCATGGTCAGAGCCTTTCAAAGCCCCTTTGAATTGAATTGAAAAAAAAAATCTGTGCCATGACAGGCAACCACACATTGCTAGCCAAAACAGTCATTAGAAAATGTGATTATACTATTATACTAAACTTTACAAATTACTATTAATATTATTATTCCCAGTCTTACTGCAGTTTTGCATGTGGTTTGTCCAAGTGGTGTTGGTGTATTTAGCTGTCCAAGATGGTGGACATGTTCACGCATGCGCTACTTAGATCAGGCAGCAACAGGGCTCATTCTAAGGTAACAAAAAAACAACAGTTCGCTAATTAAAACACACTTTTGAATATTATATTCAATTTCTGCCAAGTTTGGCTAGATGGCACTAAAGTCTATAGAATGGTCCTAAACTTTGACTTCAAAGTCCAAAAAATCTTTTTAAAGGTAGGATATGGAGTTTTATATAAAGAAGCTCAAAGACACTTTTGGTAAGTTGCTCAGTGGCTGATAGACCACAGTTCAGTACCCATTCATGTCCAGCAGGTGGGAGAAAAGAGTCAGAATGTTTGATGCTTAGTTACACCTCAAGTACATATTACAACTGCAAAGCTTGTATCAAAGTTGAATTGAAATTATTTGACAATGGCCCATAGTTATAACTATCAACACCTAAAGAATAAAAAACATTTTAAATTAGAACAATCAGAATAAAGTTTTGATCTATTTGATTATTATATTATTTTTAGTTTAATTTCCTACTGTGTTGTTTCTTTTGGATGTGGAGTGTGTTGAATTTCTTGCTGATGATAATACACCTTACATAAACTTAGTATACATTATACTTTGAATCTGTCTTGATAAGATGATCATACAAATGTAAAGCGTGAGATAATACAAATCATAGTTCTTCTTTCCTCTTTTTATTTGATTTATAGTTTTCTGGCTCTGCTTACTGACTGTTCATTTCTGGACCAGTGCGTCCAAACTGCTCAAATTAGTTCACTTATTTAGAGTAACAATAAACAGTCTCTCTCTTCCCTTTGACTTAATGCTTCAGTTGTTCCTGACTTGAGAAATTTGTGTCAGTTACCCCCATTGACCTGGTCAGTTTTATGAAGCACAGTGTACTGCTATTTCTAGTTGAACAAACAGTCTTGTCAGCCTCAGTGATTCTCACGCCTTCTCCTCCTCCCTAAATAGGTTATTTTATGGCTCCCTCTTGGATTGAAGACATTAACATTCCGATCAACATCCACAATGATCTTCCTGTGTGTGTTCTCTTTTAACCCATATTTAATCATGCATTAAAGGCAACCATAAAAAGCAGGTTATCATAATATCATTTGAGATTAAAGTATGTGTTCACATCTAAAGCTACTGCAGCTACTATACATGTGACTTCACTGCCAGATGCTCAAACCTGGAATGCCTGGAAGGGAGTTTTGGAGGATGATGACACTCTCCCACAGCAATACAAACTTCAGTGCAGCTGTGTGAAATAACATCCAGGTTACTTGTTATTGTTTAATCTATTTAGCCTGCGAGATTATTCAAGCTTTCTTTAATTGTTAACTGGTTTTCATTTACGGGCAAGCGGGGTGATTTGAGCTGCTGGGAAAGGTGAGCCACACCTTATTTAAAGGAGATGTGTTGTCATGTGTCCATACTTTTTGGAAGAGATCCTCATTTTACTGTGATAGAGGAGGAAACATGGAACAAGAGGTAAAACTACCTTAGCTGTTGTTGCTCTTTTTCTAAACACTGAAGTAGTAATGATTAGAGAGCCTGAACAGTAGTTAAGATATTAAAACAATATGTCACTTTTACTTCAGGACAGTGGCTAAACATACATAGTCCCAATGAAAAATGAAACTTGGGACTTTGGTGCTAGAAGAATACATTGTTGTTGAGTCTGCAAATTGCACCAGCATCATAAATAAAATTCCCTTCACCCCCACTATACTGGGAACTTGGCAGAAGTTTGGCTGAACTTGCTCTTTAACTGCTTTCAGTTGCAAGTTTCTTGGAGAAACAACATTTCCAGGCAACATAGCTGTTCAAACCAGCAAAATGGCTACTCAAACTCAAATAAAACCCATAAAGATCACCTTTTTATTCAGACAACAGAGTGATCTCGGAAGGTCATGATAAAATAGATAAATACGTAGAAAGCTATAGGCTAGGCTAACTGGTTTGAAATTCTGTTGATCTGCAGAGAGGTGATGAGAATATAAATAGGGATGAATTAATTCATATATTTTTGACTGTCATTGAGTTAAGGTGTTACTAAAATTGTTGGTTGCGTGATTGCATTCAAAGTTAAGGTTGCTCTGGTTCAACATATCTTCTCCGCATGCTGAAACAGCAGAGCAACTTGTGCTGAGATAACAACCTTTCTTGGCAAGTCATACATTTCCAAAACCTTTATAGATATAATCCACTAACTTCTAGTGATGCAACTCATTCTGAAACAGAATTTGTACGCACATGTCTTAAATTGAGGCATTTCTATCCTCACCTTTGTTAAAAATAAGTAAACGGTGAATGAATGCACCAGGGGGTGTGGGAAGTCATGTGTCTGTCTCCACATGTCTATGAGGAAAGAGAGCGAGGGAGGGGAGAGAGAGAGACAGAGAGAGAAAGAGAGAGGGAGAGAAAAAGAGAGAGAGAAAGTGAGAGAGAGAAATAAGTTTACATATAAGCAGGATCAAGGAAGCAGAGGAGTACATTTATGATCTGGGCAAGAAGGTTGGGATCAGACGCATGTGTAAGACAAACCATGTGAGGTGAGTCACCACGCTTTGAACATCTTTATTCAAGGTTTTTATGTGAAAAAATAAGAGGGTTAACCAAGCACGTATTGCGTTATATCTTGAAATTCTCAAAGATGACGATGATAAAGGTTCATGCGAGAATGTTGATGTTGATGCTGATGTTTGTTGTTCACGTTAAGACCACGACATGTATATGAATTTATGAATGTGTTGCTTAGTGATTCCTTTTCTCTGGTTACACATTCACAGGGTGTTAGTTAGCATGTAGGTGGGTGGTTTAGTCTTGATTAAGCAGCATCACAAGACAATTTACTAAAAAAAACATATGTATTGCAAGGAAATCTATATGCACTTCTGAAAGCTTTATGAACATAACTAGATATTTGAGTTTGAGTTAGCTTGTGGTGTCAGGATGTTAATGTTGGACACGGATAGGCAGTGTTGGATAGTCAGTTTGTCTTTCAGCTCAAACCTCTTTAATCCGGTGTGTGGAGCAGCTGTGGGATAGCAGGTCAGGACTTTAGACTCTTGTAATTTTTCATGGGGTTTTTCTTTTGTTTTTTTTATAGTTTACTTCATTTTAAAATGTATTTTCACTTATGCCTAATATTCATGAAACAGTGATAGAATATGTATTCATGTGTACATTTCTAGCCTGGGTCTATTATTCTTATAACAACAGATTTTTAGCTCTACATTGTTTAATTTGGTTTTATTTATTCTTATAAATTGTGTTTAAGTAGTATCTAAATTGCACTGCTCTTTCTTCCAGACTTGCTACTGTATTTCATGATTTGGATAAAGCACATGACAGTGAACTAGCCAGTTGATATCACAACAAACATGTGGAATTTTTCTAGTGAGCCACAAAGAAATTACATCTTTATATGTTATGATAACTGTTTAATGGAATCAACAAAGCATGCATAAGCCCAAGGGGAAAATATGTCTTGTGTTCTTCAATTTGTGGCAGAAAAAAAAAATCAAGAAGCTCAGTTCACAAAGGCAAAGCAAGGACACAAACACACTGTACACAAATCATACACAGTAGCTTCTCCTTAGATGTGACTTTGGCAAAGTGTCAAAGGATGATGTGAAATTATTGATCTATATTGTTGTCCCACCTTGTGCTGTTCCTGGGCTGGATGTTTTACCACATTGTTATCTCTTACTGTTGACTCATCTGCCTCACCAGCTATACCTAATTTGTTCCATGATGCAGGGGATTTTTTATATTCAGGTTCCTGACCTCTGTGTGCAGATACTTCTATGATGTTGGCAGCTGCTCACCAGAAACATGATGTCATATAATTTGATTATGTTGTTGTGTAGAGCGGATGCATGGGTGGTGGCAGTATTTTATATCTCACAATTGTTTTTTCGAGGAAGGCTGTCTACAAATCCACTTTTGAAGTGGCCCATTAGAAATTACAGAAGCAATACACTAAGCCTTCAGATAGGCTGTGCATTGAGCCTATCTCAAAGAGTCAAAATGACTTAATGGTGGTGAAGTATGTAGTCATGAATGTGCAGTAAGTCTACACTTAGCCTTCAGTGCAGTAACTGTGTTGCTATACAGCAGATACAAGTACAGGATACAGTTTAGAACAGCATTTCACATCACATGGATCCATTGTAAGAATCATATGACAGGTTTCTTTAATCATTAGTTTTATTTAATGCCAGTCCTTAAAATAATTCTGGCTGTAACTCAAATCACCATCATTTTGAAATGTTTGAGAATATCTATTTTCTGCCCAATTTTGCTCATGTAAACATAATTAGGTCCGATTTTTTTTTTGTTTGCCAATCCTCCTTGACTGTTGTGAAAGCAAGCAAATTAATTATGCAATGAACTGTAAAATGATCTCATCATGGTACTATAGTGTTGTATTTCACCTGTTACTTTACTCTTGGCACATCAACAACAAAATGAAAGTGTCGACAAATATGGATCCTTTTCTTTTCTTCTCCTTCATCTTTTGCGTTCAATCCTCTCTGACTCTCAATGGCTTATTGCCAGCAAACCTTGTTCTTGTGGCACCAAATGAGAGCTGCAGGCTGACCAGAGATACAGCTTGATCTAAACTCCGCCAGTACTGAACAAACAAAGTCACCATGGAAACAAGAAGTGTTTATCCTCGAGGGGAATCCATTGACATTATTTGAAAAACCATTATGACCTTGAATTATTTGAATTGCCAGGTACAGGTGAAACAATGAGTATAGTTTAATAGGTAACATATATAACATATAGCTTGAGGAAACACAAAATCCATTATGTTCTTCTTTTGAGATGATTAACAATTAAACTTATGCATAGTGATTTAACATATCAGGGAAATGCAGAACAAAGGATGTGGGACTTTGTTCTGGTACTTTCTTTGAATATGTGCAAATACATAAAATAATCTGAATTGACCTTTACTGGTCAACTTAGCTTCGGAAATTAGTTTTAGTATGGACCAAACATTTGATTTCCTTCACTCTAACTTAAACATCATTACTCTATATCCGCTTTTCTTATCACTGTTATTGTAAACTTCCTTTTATCATATTTGTCATCACAGCAGGGAGGATATAGTACTGGAAATCCCCTGAATGGGGTCACAATCATCACAAAGTAAAAGATAAAGCAGTTCCTAGAGGAACCTGGTAATCTGCACTTCCTTTTGTTTTCCTACTGTTTGTAGTCACTACCAATTGGACATGTTCCCTCCTATTAAACATAAATGAGCGGATATTGAGTAATGTGTGCTTGTGTGCCTCAATCTCCTCTTCCAGAAGTAGGTCAGAGGAGTCAGACAGAGGTCAAGGTCAACTCTGTATCAAACAGCGTGTAGGGATTTTGCCATGATGTGATAATTTGACGTAAATTAGATAATACAGGTTCACTTGGTTTTGGAGCTTAAAGATTCTAACATATATCCAATATTCCTGTCAGCAAAATTTCATTACATTTGCATATGGTTTAAAACATAGGTGGATGTATTCTGGATTGAGAGAGCATGAAATATTTACATACCAGTACCATCTAATGTCACAATCAGTCTGGTCTTTGAAAGTTGCCTCTACTTTAGTATCATCCAGGCTTAATTAGAGAATTTGAGAACTACTGGTCCTTGCCAAATGTCATCTATTTTTTATGGAGCTACATCAGCTAGCCTCACTCTAACAAGGAAGCAGACAGCAAATTAAAAAATAACTTAATCAAACATGTGGAACATACACAAATAGTCTTGGGCAGTTAGAGCTGAGCAACTTCCTATATTTGCCACAATATTTTTTGCATCAGTTTGACTTTATTTTATGAAAAAATAAAAACACAACATTACGTATTATATTATATACTACTATACTAATGAATAGCTTGCAGGTGATGCGGGAGCTTTCTGATTTTAGGATGCATGATAAAAACAGAACAAAGTTAGTTGAGCTTCTCTGCAAGACATGACAGCTCACAGAAAGTCTGTTAAAGATCAATCATATTTCATCAGTTTATACATACTTTGAGTTTAATATTCAGCCATTATATTCTGCAATGGAAACATCACTTTATTTGTGGATGCAAACTCACCAGTGAAGGAGCATGCATATCCAAAGGTAGCCGGTAAAATGCATTCAATTACAAGGTATGTGGTTGGATACAAAGGAATCTTAGAGAGCTCTGTTGAATCACACTGCACTTAGAGGCTTGGATTTGTTTATTTTACCCTTAGACTGTGACAGAATGTTTTATGACTGTTTTTAAGATCTTGTCTCAGTATCACCCAGTGATACATAATATAGGACATCCCACACTCTCTCTAGGGACCAGCTCTCCAACCTCAACATACACATATAAAGACATTGTCTCTTTATCTCTCTCTGTCCCTCTCTCTCTCTCTCTGTCTCTCTCTCTCTCTCTCTCTTTCTCTTTGTCTCTGTGCTGTTGATTATCTAGGTCTATTACTTGTTTCATGAGTATATATGCTTCCAGGCCACCTTCAGTCTTGCATGTGTCATATTTTGAACACCCCCTATACACTCTGGTTTGTTCCTAAGGCTCTGTCTCTTTTGTTAGTGTAAGGGCTATAATGTATAACCTGCATAATGTCAACTAAGATAACCAAAAGCAAAAAGGAAAATAATCTAATAATCTTCTGTGGCTCAGGAAAAAAGGCAAATCAGCCCTATTGTTGCATGTGGAAAACTGGGGATTTGGAATCTGATAAGGCTTCACAAGGGATGATGGTGCCAGCATTAAAAGGATTTCATTGTATATAGAAGTGATAAACAGCTGATGTTGTAAACAGACACAAAAGCACAAGAACATTACTGTTGGATTGAGGAAGTTGATATGTTTAACTTGTGGGTGTATAGCAACTTTATAGCGTTTAGAGGATTGTATGTAAATAAGAGAGTGGAATGTAATGTCAAGTGTCTGGTCGCTGACATGAGTAGAAATGGTGGCGTGTTGTACATACGTGTTGTACAATCCTGCATAAAGGTGGCTCTTTGGGACAAACAGTCATATTTTTGTAATGAATGTGGATGCAGATGACCGATGCTGAGACAGTACAGGACAGGGATATAGATTTAGCTAACAGTTACTACCCAACCATACTGTAGATATAATTGTTAACATGCATTTGACCTAAAAACCATAGTGCATTCTACATACATTTATTTAAAAAGAAGAATTAGTTTTGTAAGAAGGAATGAGGGTTTTAAGATGTCAGTGTCACTTAGAATGTACAGTGGTCTATTGTTTGGCATCTTATTTGATTTATTATTTACTGTTCTGATTTATTTTGCTGTTTTGTCAGTTTAGCTGCTGGTCAACACAACGTGGGGGAAGTGTAATTTACTATAGTTCAATATTGACTGCAAAACCAGGATATACAAAGAAGGTATACGTTTCCTTGTAGCTACAGTATGTCCTGAAACCTTTTATGTAGGTCACTTTTTTTACTTTGAACAGGCAGTTGCATTTAGACTACTTCATGAAATATCATACAGATAAACATGCTTTACTTTTGAAATGTAAAAATGATAAAATGTGATTTATATGGTGAAATGTGAATTTTCAAGTAATGACAGTTCTTTTTCTTCCCCAGGGTGAAGTGTTTACTACAGAGGCCAACAGCAGTGGCACTGTGAAAAAAAGATGGCTGTTAAGTTCTTTCCACTCAGTGATCTACTCATTAACCTGATTACCTTTATACTCAGGAGCCGTGGAAGGGATTTTGTGATGGAAAGGTAAACTGGCAGTAGTTGGGAAATTTTGGAGATAAGTGGATGAGCCTGTTTAAACCTTTTCTATTGAGATAGCGACAGCAGCAGTGTGTCAGTGACCCTGTGCCTGAGGAATAAGGCACCATGATCTCCACAGCTCTCCGCTGGCTGGTCCTGGTGTCTTTTATAATTCTGACCATCAGTGGGAATGTGCTGGTTTGTTTGGCTGTGGGGCTCAGCCGTCGACTGTGGCGCATTGCTAACTGCTTTGTGGTGTCGCTGGCAGTGACAGATCTCCTGCTAGGCTTGCTGGTCCTGCCCTTGTCTGCCACTGTGGAGCTGCGCAGCGGGAAATGGCCCTTCGGAGGAGCCCTGTGTAATATTTACATCTCACTGGATGTCATGTTGTGTACATCCTCCATCCTGACCCTGCTGGCAATCAGTGTGGACCGATACCTGGCCATTTCAGCTCCCCTTAGCTACACCCGGAGAGTTACCCGTCCAAGGGTGACACTGGCTATGATTGCCATCTGGGCCTTGTCACTAACTGTGTCCTTTGTGCCCATCCACCTGGGCTGGAACACAGTGGACTACAGAGTGCAGAACTTGGACTGGGGCATTGGGGATGAGGACAAGGAGGGGCGCTACTGCCAGTTTGAATGGAATAACAACTATGTTCTTTTTTATGCCTTTGGCTCATTTTACCTGCCTCTGCTGGTTATGTGTGGAATGTATCTTTGCATATTCAGAGTGGCACGAGAACAGGTCAGTGTTTATTACCATTTTGCTGAAGTTGGGTATAAAGGTCATAACTTAAAGGGGACATATCATACATATTTCAAGGTCTATATCTATATTCTGGGGCTCTACTGTGATATCTCTGTATGATTTACAGTTCAGAAAATTCCCTATTTATCTTATACTGGTTCTTTATGCAGCCCCTCAGTTCAGCCTCTGTCTGAAACAGGTTGTTTTAGCTCCTGTCTCTTTAAGCCCACTCTGTTCTGATTGGTTAGCCTCTGGAAGGTATTTAAGCAAACAGTAGTAGTAGTGTTTTGCTACTTTTTCTCATTTTATATTCAAAATTTTAACTTCTCAAATACATCTGTACATGTCCAAACTTGAATCTGTTCCAAAATATGCAAGGGGACAATGCCCGTAACCCATGGAACAACGTTAGCAACAAAGGCTATGGAACAGATGGCCATTTGTGGGCATGCAGAAGGATCTGACGTCAGTTTTGAGAGCAGACTGAAACCCTGACTTTTGAATTGCAGGGAGCATTTTTACATACATTCACTCCAAGTTTTGGAACTTTGAGCATGTTTAAAAAGTCATCTGACATCATAACAGTTAAAAAATAACAGAAAACCACAAAAAGCATGATATGTCCCCTTTAAAGCCTACAGCACTTTTGGTAATCAAGACAAAATATAATTTAGTATTAGTGATCAGCAGTTTAGTAGAACAAACATATGCAACAGACATAAAAAAATAATATTCATAAAATAATATTCATTCATGTATTCATGTATTGCTGTAAATTCATCAGATAAATGAATGAGCACAGTCCCTACTATATCTTCTGGCTCTCTAACCTTTTCTTAACCGATCCTTTCAGGTACGGCGTATTCGTGCAGCCACTCCATCATTTGCACGCACAGCATCAACTGCTGCCATAGCCCAAGAGCACAAAGCTACAGTGACCCTGGCAGCTGTTCTGGGGGCCTTTGTCATCTGCTGGTTCCCCTATTTCACCTTCTTCACCTGCATGGGCATAAAGGAAAAGACTAATCCCCCCAATACACTTCACTCTGTGGTCCTGTGGCTGGGCTATTTCAACTCAGCTCTTAACCCCATCCTGTATCCAGCCCTCAACAGGGATTTCCACAGAGCCTATGGAGAGCTGCTTCGCTGCAGAGGACTGTCTCGCAGAAAACTCTGGCTTATTCCTGCAACTGTGCATGACTGTAGAAAACGATTGACCCTCACTAATGGACAAAGGATTTCCCAACATTCTGAGGAACACACAGACACAGTTATGAAAGAAACTGAGGAAAAAAGCCTTACTCTACATGACAGAAATGGCATCCCTGATGAGCCAAGTTGAAATGCCATGGATCCACTGTTCCACAACTGGACTGTAGACTGACAGCAAAATATTGTAAATTACAAACTTGCTCCACTGCTCACAGCACCAGATTAGCTAACCATTTACACTATCTGTTAGGTCTTTAGTGTATAGTGCCAAAGATGATACAATTCATGTAAAACTCAAGCTACAATAATGTAACATAACATTTGTGTTAATGTACTGGATTTCAGGAAAGAACAGTCCATAATATAGATGGCCATTTTTCAAGAACCTAGAGAAACTGTTTTTTTAATTCTTATGACCAACATCCATGGTAACTGACATCTGCTTGGTGATATGTGAGAAATACAAACTGTATATGACAGAAAGTGGAGTCAAAATCAGTCACACTGATAAGATATCATGTGTTTTATTTACTGAACCAGCTGTCTAGAATCAATAAACTTTCCCTCAGCTTTAAATGGACACCCTGATGGAAACCAATTCCACTGTGAATAAAATCAACAGTACTGAAAAGTCTGTTAAATGAACGCATGTAAAAAGCAGACAACAATGAAATTCCAATTAAAGAATGTGCAGCGCAGATCTGAGTGGAATGAATAGATGACTCAGTAAGTTTCCCAGCAAACTGCATGGAGACACAAGTGGTTAAAAGTTAGCAAATTGTTTATTTTCTCCCCATTTGACCCTGCCAATGAAAGTGAATAAGTGACCAGCAAGTTGATTTGACATGTGCAATATGTGTATATGTGTGACTGACTCAAGCAGCATGACCTGAATGACTAACTGCAACTTGAAGAGAAGTCCTTAAAACAGTTTTTTTTAACTCTAATTATTATTATTAATAATAATAATAATAATAATAATAATAATAATAATAATAATAATAATAATAATAATAATAATAATAATAATAATAATAATATTACTATTTATGAATACCAGCAACATAGTCTAACTCTGAGTTATGATGAAAACCGCTTGTATAAGTAAAATAGTGAAGCTGCTCCTAAGAATTTTGACTTATCTTAAATATTTTTCTACTGGACATGCACTGCATCATGTTACTTTAATGAAACAAAATCTCCATTCATAAAATGACCATTACTACCTTTGCTACATTTACATTTGTTACAAGGATTATCTTCCCGCATAAACCTCGACAATTAAAAAACCCTGACTCTACTACCCACTGACATCTTGTCTGCAGTTAAATAAGGATGAGAGACGATGAGGGAGTACATGTAGCTACTTGGCAGAGAGTGTTGTAAATATCAAAGATTATGAAAGAAAATAACACACACGTACACTGAATAAACTAAAATGCATAAAGATGTATTGGAAAAGCACTAGGGTTAATACTGAATTTAAAGCTACCTACAGATAGATGAGTGAAAATAATCAAGTCATCAGGGGAGTAAACTAGCAAAATTGTAAACAACCATGGTTGCCTTCAGTGGATAGCTGAAAGATAAAACTATAAAATTGAAATGAAATCACACTGAAAGATATAATGACATGTAAAATTGTATTGCTTTTATTTTATCTTGCAAATAAATGTATAAATTAATATTATATAATAATTAATATTCTCACAAGGTGAATAATTACATATTTTTTTAGTATTTATTTTTTATTAAATGTATCTATTATAGCATTGTGTCAATTACATGTATTTTCTATTCATTACTAAATCTTTTGTATCCATGTATTATTTAATCAGTAAATAATTTTATAACAGCAAAGCTGTCACTCTTAAAATTCCACTTTTGCATACAGGCTATCTATGTATTGCAGATACTATATTGTATATTGAATATTAGTAATGTGTTTTCTTTTATAATTTGAATAATTGAAGAAAACCATCAACATTAGTGTTCGTCAAGCATTGTCAGTGACAAGATAAGGCAAACTAAGAGAGATCCTCTGTGCCATTGATGGCAGTTGAAGTAGACAGAAGCAGGGAAAGGGAATGAGGATGAAATGATGACTTTTTTCATTCCTGTAGAAGAGGTGATGCTGTTGACTTTTATTCATGATTAAAAGGTCTAAAACAGGAAGGAAGCAGCTGCATAGTGACAGAAAATTGAAGACTTGTGTGATTAAAATCATTAACTCTAATTCAGATCCTGTTGGGAGTGCAGGACTGATTGTATTAAATGCAGATGAGTGCTCTAAACTGTGGAGGATGCATTTCTGTTCTTAATATTGTTCCCAAATACAGTACATCTCAAGCACATTAAAAAGACTGAATGTTGCATGTGCAAACACATGGAGATAAAACAGTTACCTCTGTCAAACTTGCTGGAATCCATCAAAGAAGGCTCCATCACTGGCTATGACTAACTCAGACTTTGTTCATGGAAAACCAAAGCAAAATTAATGAGATGTTTACATGTAGCATAGTTATAAATCCCATCACAATCTGCAAAGTGACTTCCTGGAATCGCTGCTGGTTGTCTGGTGATCTCATGTTGACAAAAAGGGATTACCTGCTCCTGGACGCTGTTTGCCAATCAACAGTTACAGTACATAACTCACTATAAAAGCCTAACTTGATATTTTTACACTTTTACTTGTGTACAGATTAAACAAACAGCATATAGAATGTTAATTGAGTTTTAGATATGCTGATAGGTGTATTTTTGAACTTTCCCCCGGTTTTCAGTCTTTATGCTATAGGCTAATCACCTACTGGCTTCAGCTTCATTCTTGTACAAACATGAGAGTTGTTTCCTCATCAAGTTCCCAGTAAGCAAATAACTTTAATTCCCAAAATGCAAAATAATTCATTTCACAGCATTTTTAGAAGTAAATACTCCATGTATCGAAACAAAAGCATTCATTTGTTGATTTTGTTTGGACTCAGAAAATTTGACTGTGCAGGACAGCTGTCATTCCATATGACTTGGTCAGACAACCTTCTGGATGCTGTGGCAAAATTACAGCAGTGTCCAAATAAAAATTAGAATTTGGTTGGAGATGGCTGGCATCTTTGCTGATTTGTCATGAAGAAGGGGCAATTGTGGGTACAGCGAATTACCTTGTTGCATGTCTAAAGCTGTAGAATCCTGTCTTTGTTTGCAAATGCAGTTCACAAGGGAGAGGAATAAGGTTTATCTTTTACATTCAGTGGGGGCAAAGTAATGGACTTCAGTTTGGGAATGTCTGTCTATTATTATGCATGCATGACTATTATTTTAATCCAATAATAATATCATCTAAAGTAATTTGGTTGTAAGACAAGCCAATTTCATACTCATCCCTGACAACAGACACGCAACTCGACTCCTTTGGTGGTCCTGTCCGAATTAATATCAATTTCCATAAATATTACAGTAATCTTTCCGTGAATAAACTGTAGCAATCATATAGGAAAGTTTCAATAAACTTGAAGAGCAAACCATTTGTAGTGTTTTTGCTAGTCACACTCAAAATGAACAATCATTCTTTTTCTTACCTTCTTTTTTTGTTTTAATAAACCTGATAGTGCCACTTCTGGTGTTTTTTATAGATGGTCAATGACGCAGTTCATTTACTTGCATGAGTGGGTAACAACAACAGTGCCAACTTATGATCATAATTGTATCAATATCCAAATGCCACCATGGTCATAAGTAATGTTAGAAAGATGTATTGCTTAAAAACTTGTGTTGTTTTAATTTATAAATTAAAAATATATAGTAATTAATATACCTGAAAAGTATGTCTCTTGTAAAATAAGTGAGAGAGTTTGCAGTTAGTCGCATTTAATGACCATTGCATTTGTTATAGTGAAATATACAGAATGTCCTTTTTAAAGAACATTATACAATAAAATGATCAATAATGTCATTACTTGGTTGCCAAAAGTAAATAAAAAATAAAATTGTTTGTTTGTGTCTTTTAGCTTTTTAATTTCTGTACCTAATGTATCAAAAATGAATGACAATGAATGCATATCAGATATATAGTATTATAACTAATATATAACTAATACAAAATATAGGTTGTTATGTGTGTATGTGTAATATAAAAAATAGACAACAGAATGAATTAGTGTTGTTTTAAAATGCTTTAATAATTGCCAACAACTGCTTCATAACAGCTGCTAATCCCTTTCCCTTTAAACCTAGCTAGCATGGATGCTATGCTTCTGTAAATGCAGATTGTTTGATGACAAATAGTGTGCTGCAACTGAACCTGGAGTGAACCACAAAAGAAAGAGAACAAAAAGAGCAAATAAAAGAACAAATAAAATGGAAAATCACCACCAAGATAATCAAGCCACATGATATCCTTCTCTCGTTACACATAATGGGACCAAATGTGCTTTTTGATAATATTAAAGTCTAGTGAAAACATTTTCAGAAACACATTGGAGCCACACAGTGTGCGTCATCATGTGTTTTATGAAAATGTATCACTGGCTCATAAGTGATCTAATCCAATATTCTGCTTATCTCATTATTTATAAGGCCTGGTGCCCGGGCTACCTTCTGTAATCTCAGATGTTGAGTGTCTCATTTTCATTGTGGTTATTGCTGTTGACTCTTACATTATCATTTCCTATCATATGTCTCCATATGATAAAACTCCACCTGCTGTACAAAGAACAACATTTTTTTATCTAAATGTCAATAGTGCATTGTGTGAACAATTATTTAATCTGTGTTAATCAAGCAAAACCAATTTAACCAGATAGATGTAGATACAATGTTGGTAGAGCTAGACTGCCTTTTCGGACTAAAGTTTACATTTTTCATCAATAAAGGCAAAAGATAATTGTTGAAATGAAATGCAGGGTTGAAACCAAGAGAAAACATATCAGGACAAATAGGTTTGTTATCACAATACTGGAAGATACAGTATAAAAATGAAATGTGCCACTTCCACACAAAAAAATAATAATAATAATTGCATGTATATATTCATGGAGAACAAAACAAAAGGGATAGAACCAGGAGAAGGAGAAGTCATGAATCTCAACCATGTGAGGTGAATGAAGGCTGAACTTTTAATATCACCTACTTTGCTAAACTGTTCAGTGAAGGATGAGAAAGTTCCATAGCTGAGACACAACACCACAGTCACTTTTTGCTGTTTTATTTTTTAGAATTTTAGAAATGAAGTCTTAAAGAGGATGTGAACATAGTTTACTCAAAGGATAAGTTTTAAAACAATACTCACATGCCCAAATGTCCAGTTTTTGGTTACTGTAATAATTCCTCCTATTCATATTGGTTGTTAAAAGATCCCTGCCTAACATGATTCCAATGGAAGTGATGGGAGACAAAATGTTCTTTTCTAAACATGAAATATTTCCTAATTTGGTGTTGTTTTGGCCAAATTTAGTCACCTTTGTTCAAGTCCTCGTAAGACCATAAGAAATGAAATATATGTAGCAGCAGGGCTCAACAAACACTAGGGTTAAAGATGTATTCAAATTCTTATTGGCTTTGAAATCAGTCACCAGCAGCTTAGGGCCTGAGTGCAAATAATGGCAAGAATTTTATTCTTTATCATGAAATTGGGAAAACAACCATAATAACAAAGTGGAATACTTTTCTGCCTTCAGGGGATGAGTGGGAGCAGTGCATTGAAAACAGGGCAGAGTAATCAGTGACAAAAAGCCATGGCTGCCAACAACTTGTAACATCAAAGAGCCAAACAGTTGTATTATCAGTGCTGAGAGGAGGAGGCACTGTCAGTGCGGGTCCACTACAACAATCTTCTGAAGAATCCAATTGTAGCAATTTTGTCACCTCATTTCTCTGAAGTGGAAAAGTGGAGAATTGGTGAAACAAGGGGCTACAAAGCATTGTGTGCTGTTAGATGTTTTGTGGTGGTTCTGTATTGTCTGAGACAAAAAGTCCATTGTGCAAACTGCTAAATAAACTTGTGTTATTTTCTCTCCTAATGGGTTTATCTGGCAATGGTGATGGTCAAACTATTGCCTTTTCATAAGGGCAGCATTTATAGATGTGAATAGGTTCAACCTAACTGGCTGAACATACATGAACATGCTACTATTATCAGTCAGTGGATTCACTAAGATATGTGGTTAAGCCTGTGGTGTACCCATGGGATATACTGCAGCCTATCAAAGACAACAGGACAATATTTGACTTGTTCTGTCCAAACACAGTATATCCACCAGATGGCAGTGTTAACCAGTTTTCACTCTGACAACTATACTTGCAAAAATATTATATTGACCATTCTTTAGGCCTTTCTCTATGTGATATACATAGTTTCAAGGGGGGAAAAGAATAATGCCTTTTTTCAGACAGGATTACAGTGTTATATTTCTGCACGAGCCTTGAAAGATGCAGTGACAACATGATGTTGATCTTTTATAGGACATTGTAGTAGCAGTAGTCTTAAAAGGGTTGCACTAGTCAAATCAAGTTTATTTACAAAACACATGTGCAAATGTGATCATACATGACAAAAACATATAAGATAAGAAGGTATTACAATAAAAAGGGAATAAGATAAGAACATTATTGTTGTTGTTGTTGTTGTTGTTGTTGTTGTTGTTGTTGTTGCTGTTGCTGTTGTTGTTGTTGTTGTTGTTGTTAAAAAGGGAATATTAGTTCAAGATGTCTGTTTGTTTCATTAGAAACTCACCAACTCAATAAATAGAAAAGCTCCTCATAAATGTTGGGGTTTGATACTTGGGAATAGAAAATGACTAAAAACTCTGATGATTTTTTGTTCTTGAATTTAATTAATGTGCATAGTGAAGGCAGGGATGTGTCAGTCCATGAGGACTCTCCTCAGTGCAAAGATCAAGCAGAGGAGGAAGGAGAAGTGAAACTATGTCAAGGAAATTACTGCTAAAACACAATAAAGAGGATTATTTCATTATCTAAGGAAATGAGTTAATTACTTTAGATTTTGCATATGTTCTAAAATTGTTTCTCCAGAATTAATCAAACACTGATTTTAATGTCATCAGAAATTCAGAAATTATAAACTGATCAAGTTAAATTTAGACAGCATGTATTTGCATCATCATATTGTGCACTTACTTGTTTATTAATTTATCTATTTATGTTTTGTGGTGCAAATGTGATAACACTTTTTTAAATATCTTCCTACATTATGCAACTGTGTAGGAGGTAAGGTGGGTGGTGAGGTGCTAGGAAAAAAAATCCTTTTATTGGTTTCTCTGCAGCTTTTTGAGCCTACATTATGAGGCATTATACTGCCAGTGTATTTGATTGGAGTGCTGGCTGGTGTTTGTTAAGTCGCATGTTCTAATTGTCCTCAGTGGACCTGAACAGGACAGCGGTTGCCATGGATAATTTAACAAATTTCTTCCGCAGGTTGCACTGGGAGTGAATTTTGTCGAGGTTTGCCAATTGGTCAGACTACACGTGAGGAAATGAAAGAACCGTTAAGTCAGAGTTATTCCTTTAACATTTACATTTTGTGTCTCATTTCTAATCTACAGATTTCTTGTATGTGAGCTCAAAATACTGATATGTTAAACCTTCAACTCTGCTGTAACACGGTGCTGTAACATTCATCTTCTTGATGTGGGTTCAGCTTCCTCAGCACTTCTGTATTGAACATAGTCCCAGCTGCAAAAGAGACAGTACCTTATTTTGTAGCTGTGCAGAACAATTGAATTGAAGACAAGTTTGACAAAAGTAATAGTTCTGTTGCTGAACAAATCCTCCTTTACTGACATATTGTTTCATCATTTGTTGCTTTATACTTTGATTTTTAACTATAATATGGATGGATTGTCATGATATTTTGCAGAGACAGTGACTTTTCCTCTACCATCACCATGAGGTTGACATTTGTGGTTTTGAGGTAAATGTCTCGACAACTATCAGATGGACTGTATTTGGAACAGCTATCAAGCACCACGACCAAGTCAACATTTTCATTTGTCCAAAACCTTTGACTTATAAACAAATATCTGCAAAACTAATGGCCCCCCCATCAGCCTCAGCTGCACTTTGTGTTTAAACCAAGGTGAACACAGAAGACATTAAGCCTGCAAACCTATGTTGTGCACAATGTTGCACTGAAGGAACACATTGTACACTGAGCAGTGAATATTGTAGAGAATGGTAATGAATTCTATTTTGACCTTGATCAGAATTATTGTGAACATGTAGCAGTCGTTTGGTTATTTCAACATGTAGCATTCAACCTACAAAACATGTAGCAAATGTACGTTGAATTTCACATAATAATAATAATGAAAAAAAGCTTTGATTGATTCGCAAGTGTGAATACATCCACAAAACAATAACTTGCTTACAAGTAGACAATCATCATTTTTATACATATACTTCATACGGTATGTGGCGTTATAGTGTTCTTATAATCATTTTATTGTATGCACTGATATGCTTAAACCTGACATGCTTTAAAGTTTTCATGTGTTACAGCAAAAACATGTGCGCTTGTATACGGCGTGTGTTTGTGAGCCTGTATGTGTTTTTTGTGTGAGTGTGTGAGTTTGTGTGTGGATCCAGCATTAAAGCAGCTGTTGCCGTGGCCTCACACTGCCAGATATCTCAGCTCCTCGGCCTCCCACTGTTCTTGTCACTTCTAATCACTCCATGTGCAGTTGACTGCTAAGATTCCTGTCTAGAGATCCAGCAGCAGGTTTGTCTGAGCATGCTCAGCGCGAGAGCTTGGCAGACTTAACATGTGAGTGTGGGAGGCAACGCAGTGCTGCTGCAGGGGTCAGCTGTGTAGATGCCTGTGCCCAGCAGCAGTTTTTATACTGATGAAACTGAACAGCCAACTCTGGGGGAAATACGGACAAATGTGACACTTCACTCACCTGCAAATCTGCAAATGAATGAATGAATGAATGAATGTGCTCTGGGTCTGACTTTCAAAGCAAAATAAGTCAATATCATTAAAAATGAATCTGGCACAGTATTGATGCTATTATGAGAAAGAAATTCTCATTTTAATAAAAGAAACCAATGTGTTATTTACCCTTTCCTTCATCATGGGGGCAGATATATGCTGCCATATTTAGAAAACTTGTCAAAAGAGATTTCACAGTTTTAGGGAATCCAAATTATTTTTGTGGGTGGTGCAATGGCCCAATGATTATTTTTGCTGTTTAGTGCAATGTAATATGCTATCTGATATGGTTTGTAAAGGCTTTGGATCATGCTTGTGATAAAGAGCTACATAAACTTGACAGTGAGACCATAGAGAGAAGACCAAAGGAGTGATACAGAAATTAGACCTGTGAATTATCCAGGTTTTATGTCTGTTGACATAGCTATACCTCCCTACGGTCTCTAGGAGGCATGTAGACATGGTTACACTGAGTCAGTAGATGAATGAGCAAATAAAAATTCTATCAAGTTACTTTCTGGTCCCATCAGGTGCTTTGCTAAACACAGCAACACAGATTTTCATAGGCAAATCCAACATTTTCTCAGTTACAAAGGCACAAAGAGCTGGTTCATGAATCTCATTTGCTTACAATTTCTGTGCGCTGTAAGTCATTGTAACTGCTAAATAATGAAAAAGTTTGTATCCTTTTAGGGTTCACTGCAAATCTTAAAAACGGTAATGTGTTACTTCATTTTATCCCCTTCACAATAGTGCTGCAAATAAATGCAGTGAAAACCCATTGTAGAAAAGTATGACATCATATAAAACCTCAAGTGGCCTGATACTGTAAAAAAAAAAGGATCTATTTCTTTGTCTTCATTGCAGTAATTACTAATATCATGCACATGCTTACACTCTTTTTGACAGTGTGTGTTCTACTATGCTTCTATTTTTACTCTGCAACTCTCTGTGCAAAGTGCTGCCCTCCTGGGATATAAAGAGGATTGTGCGAACAAGCACCTCAAGTCACGAAAGCCATAGTCTTACTCTTGCTATATTGATTTTTTTTTTCTTTTTTTGTGACATTTAGGATAGAGACAGAATGGAGACCTTTGAAGATAATATGACGATTGTGAGTGTGAGGAGATAAACAGAATCTGTAAGCATTAAATATAGACAAGAGAGAGGATGAAGGAGAGGAAGCACTGCGTCATGCTCTCCCAGAGCATTTCCCCAGTTCAGTGGAGTGAGAAACAAAAAGCGCTGTCTCCAAAATGCAAGCAAACTGCAAGCTTACATAACCTGTCACTTCGTGATAGAGTAGACTGTGTCTTTATGGGCAATTGCCTGCATATATGTGGATTTGTCACACTTTAGTTCTGTTTCAGCAATGACAGCGTCTCAGTTCTGCTAGATGTCTGATCACCATAGTGACAAAAATGTGCATTTGGTATTATTGATGTGTTTTCCTGCTGAAGCTGTACAGATGATAATCATGGTGATGATTAATATTACTATAGAGAGACATTCTTCCAGGATGTCTTTCACAGTGTATTTTAGATAGAAATTTACTCCTACCATCTTTATTTTTTTGCGATTATTTTCTTTATTCATTTTATTTCCAATAAATGTATTCACAGTTGATACATATTGAAACTCAGACCCTCAACCCACTCTCTCAAATCCCCATTAACCTGACATCAGTCAAAAACCAGAGTATTAATGGGTTTGCATTACTGTACAATAATAAAATGTGTAACCCTTGTCGTTCTTTAGGATTTTCATATGTTGACACAAGAGAAACTTGTTGGGACTTCAACAGTTTCTTCAGGGAAGGATTCATCATTTGTGATCTGGCTGATGTCACATCTCGCAAAATGAAACTTATATGAACATAGTTAGTAGTTTATTTAAAGTGTAACATTACAGGTCTCAAGAAGGCACATATTACATATACATAGACTGTAACACATGAAAACACAGTACAAAAAAGTAATAAAACAAAAATAGAGTAATGGTTCATATCATTATCAAATCATGTACCATTAAAATTTTCATATGGAGACTGCGGCACAGTCAGAATTTGTATGTGTTGTGTTGAAAACACTTAGGGGTAAATAGAAAAGAAGTCAGGGTTGCAATTTTCATATCCTGCATGATTTTTAGATAGAAAACATCTCACAGCCTTAAATATTCACTTCACAAGGCAGACATGAAGATGATACTGCATCACTGATGTTTCACTAGGCTCTAATATCACCTCTTTTGAGAGGACATATTGTAATAATATTGTGTAATTGCATAGCTACAGTATGAATATAAAGTGTCTGTTTAATGTAAAGCATTTGCATTTGTCATCATAATGCGGAGGAGATGTAGTAATTGTTGATAAAACTGGATTGGATTTGCTTCAGGGATCTGGGCTCCAGCCTTAAACCACATCATGAGTCCCTTATTTACTTTTTAAACCAGACAATTTACTGGATCATGGATAATTCAGTAGTGTAGGCTCTAGAAAAAGGTAAGCAACTGTGTAAGCTCTAGGAAAAGGTAAGAAAGAGCATCAGCATGACTGAGAGTGAGGAAGCACAAATGCAAGACAGGAGGAGGGAGCATAGAGGAGGGAGGGCGGGAACAGTGGTGGCTACCGGTGCTCTCTGCAGTACAGATCTGCTGAGAGCACCAGAGCAGAGCTCCTCCACAGACCACAGCCGCAGGGCTCCCACTGAAGTTCAGAGAAAATACTCACACAGAAATATATATATATATATATACTAGGAGAGAAACTGCTACCTCATATTTCCACAACACCACAAGACAGAAGACGAGACAAAGAGGAGAAGAGTGATCTGAGAAATACAGACAGGAGGTGGGAAGAACTGGACAAGGTTCTTTTTTTCTTTGGAGGAACAGAACTTCCTGGTCTTCATGTTCTATGCCGGGAGTCCATTTAATAATTTACCCTTTGCTTGATCTTAGTTTGTGGAACTTTTTTTTTTTTTTTTATTAAAGTCTCACATACAGGTCTGGATTTTTCTTTCCAATCAACATTTCTGCCTATCTGGCTGTCTTGGCAATTCTAGCACCTTTTCATCTGCCTCTGAACTTCACCACAGTGTGTGTGTGTGTGTGTGTGTGTGTGTGTGTGTGTGTGTGTGTGCATGCGTGTGTGTGTGTGTGTGTTTCTTTTGGTGTGTGAATATCTGTTTCTGACTGAGTGAGTGAGGTGTAACTGTGTGGAAGAACATTTGTGTGAGTGAATGTACATTGCTTTGCATTTAAGCTGCACTTAAAAAGATTCATTTTGTAGGTGACTGATTATTCATGTCAGTTCTTACTTTTTTTCCCACAAGGATCCTGTTAAAGGACCATACAATGCCGTATCACAAAAACTACTGAGGCAGTTTCTTCTTTGCAATAAGTATCACCACCTGGACTATAGTCATATCTTCTGGAAGGACTCCGTCAAGCTCAAACCTTTTTTGCGATATACTGGAGGAAACAGCATCTTCTCTACCCCGTCTGCCCTACCTCTACCTCAGGATGGCTGGCTGCGCCAGCCGCTGCAGGCAGGGGGTGCTCAAATTAATCCAGTCTCTGCAGAGACTGGTCTCAGGAACCCTCACAAAAGGTAGGCCTATTGTGGCTTTTAAATCTAAAACAGACACACTTACATCTTTCATTTATGTATTCACACATTTTATGTGTCCTTGATTAGATAAAGTGTGGTTTTGTGACACCACTTAGCATTTTATAAATACTCTAAATCAGATTGTCTTGACATCCACAATAGTGCAACATATATGCTAACTGGATGGAGTAATGTTCCCTAGTAATAGTGTGAAAAATCAACATTTCTGGGTTTTGAGTTTCTGCAGTAATGAATGTGCTATCATCTTCTATATATTTACGCTTCACTTAAACAGTCACATGTTTTTCGCTAGAATTCTATCTGTCTTTCCCAAATAGGTCAGCATGCAGCTAGTGCGTTCTGATATTTGTTTCACACAGCTGGTGCAGCCATGTGGTCAAGGTTAAGACTCAGTTCCCACACCAGCCAAAGTGTGGTCTATTCATCAACACCCATGTTTCCTGTCACATTGTCCTTGAACAAAACACTGAGCAATTGCTTTGGAATTGTAAGTCTCCCAAGCATTTCAGCTCTCAACCTAATAATATCAATACATCTTATTTGGTGATGCAATACTGTTCAAATGTAACATAGTTTGATGTTGGAATGCGCCACCATTCTCAGGATATCTTTTGGGATAAATATCAGGATATAAAAAATGTGTTGAGTCTTGGACACTGGAATAGTGTGATATACTGTAGATGGTACTGTGCTGGTGGCAGCTATATTGAGCCATCAGGCCAGATGAACTAGATAAGATTAGAGCCCTCAGGAGCCCTATAGAAAAAGAGGCCAAGATATTTCTGTTACACAAAATTTTGTATACCTTTTCTGACCTTTTTTCACTTTTTGTGAAAAGTTTCATTTCTTTGTAACTTCTAAAACTGCTTCCTATTTAACAGTTTGAGGCTCACAATTCCACACTGTATGTTTGCACACACATAAATACCCAGGGTGTAGGTTTGATTTCAGAGTTGGTCAGGACACAAGTGTGGGATGGAATATGTCTAATAGGCAGGTAAATTAGAGGTTGTATTATGGTTTATATTGTAAATAATGTACATTTGCTTGCAGTAAATTGTCATCAAGGGTGTTAAAAAGGAAGTTTGCTGGCTTTGCAATAGATAGAGAATAATTACAGCTGTTCTGAGGCTTCCTTAACAGTGTCAAGAAAGTTTTTAAGTTCCTAAATGCAGGCAATCATGTCATTGCCAATTGATTTTCAAGGTAAAGGAGTTATTTAGTTAATGCTTGGAACCAGTATCCCACCTTCAAAAGCTAAATGATGACGTTATGCAACATCTGCACATGCCCCTCTTGTCATGTTCATCATCACCGTACTAAAAACCCTGGCTCTCTTTCCTCTTCACTACGTCATCCTATTTGAAAGTTACTTTTCACCTTAGTGGCACAAAAACACGCTGAGTCACCAAGTCAGAATGCTGCTGCAAGTCAGTCAGGAATGATAAAACACATCAACCCACTCTCACTTTCAGAAAAACTGCAGGTCTGATGTGGCCCTTATTTATGGAAAACTAAATTTACCATATAAACACAAATGTGGAATATAAAGTATCTGTGCCTGTGCAGGCAATGCCTCATTTAGACTCCAAACTATAAGCCATGTATGTCATATCCATGTACTTTTTCCACCATTTATTTTTCAATTTGTAATTTGTCTGCTTACTTTCCAACCGGAACTATTTGGATACTTTTATTATCTAGCTCCAATCCATCTGAAGCATATTTACTACCATGAAATGATTTCTTACAGCAAAATGAAGTGAACTTGACACTGCAGCTATGGCAACAAATTCACAAAAAGGTGGACCTCCATTCATTTGGGAAAATTTACAAACCTAAAATCCAATTCAACTCCAAAACTCCATTCAGTTTTGGCCTGTACTTTATTTTACCATCATACTAATGAACTCACAAACTATTGGAGGAATACATATAATATGTCAATCAATTATATGATTGACATAGGATTGATGAATGAACAAAAAATATGGAAAGGTGGTCTTCATTAAGTTATGCACATTTGTAATCCTTGTATATCAAAAACTACCAAGTAGTTTTTTTGTTTTTTTTTACCCACACACACACGCAAAAATCGGCTACTGTGATGAAATGAAAGGAAATATAGCTGAGAGTGAAGTGTTCTAACCTGGCAGCTTAGTCAGCTACTGTGCTATTCTAGAAATAATACAGCCTACTCATGGCTGCATGGGTTGACAATCTAGGTCATGCAATGCAGCCACATATCTGTAGTGTCTAAAAACTGAAGTACTGTCCATAACCCATTCTTTTATTTAAAAAAATAAAGAAATATGTGAACAATTCCAAACCTACCTTTACAGAAATAGGCTTTTTCATCAATCGCATGGACTACTTATCAAAGTGAGCTAGTGATGAAATCTAAGCAAAACAAAGAGGAAAACAGTTATCAGGATGATGTAAGTCCTTCTTTTTTAGAGGCCAGTAATCTTACCTTCTGCAGCCTCAGAGGATGAGTATCTGATGAATCAGAGTGTCAATTCTATTGAGCCTCTCGTCAGTTGACAGTGCACCTCGGCGTGTGTTTTCTGTTTCTCTCCAAATGCTCTTTTGTGCTTTGCTGATTGCAGCTCATGGTACTGACCTTTTTCTCAGTCAAAGTTAAGATACTTGTGCTTTGGGCGGCACAGGGGCCGTGTCTTCATTTAATTCCATAATTGAATGTCAACGAGTTAATTAAGTGCCTCTGGCCAAAATACTCAGTTATAGATTGTGTAAGATGGTGCCTATTGATTATAATATTTCACAGTAGGAATTTTTTAAGTTTAAGTTTTAAGTTTCTCAGCTTATTTCAAGATGGACAAGCTCAAGTACAGTAAAGGGCGTGAACACACTTGTGCAATAATTCTGTGCCTAAACACTATGAACTGAGACCACAGAGAAGACTATAAAGTTCAATGAACATCTTTCTGATGGAGACTCAATGAAAACTGAACATTAACAAAAATATTTATACTTATTGTGTGCATAAATACTTTAATAAACATAGAATTAGGGTATAGAATTCTGAACTATATATTAAAACATGTCTGACATGTAGATGCAAAGTATGTGTAAGGTCCAATCTGTATTTTTTTTTTTTTGTCAATATGAATTTGAGGAATGTTTATATATACAGCATAATTGAAGAGCACTGAAAATTTGCATTTGTATGTTTCTCAACCAAATGTATTTACAAATTCAAACATGTCATTCATGAATGTTTACAAGCTTTATACTGATGTAAGCAAACCTTTTACAGCATCAGAAAATGACAAAATGATGGCTTACATTTAGTTGGTGTCAAGTTCTGCTCATGAAGACCTGTCAATTAATCTGAGCTAATACTAGGTTGCAATTTTGTGCTTTGTTTTTTTTTTAGTAGCAGGACATAGTGTGCCTTTAATATGTCCAAAATATAAATTTCTGCCAGCGTAATTAAATGGACCTTTTTCAAATTGATAACAACACAGAAGTAGATTAACCAAAAAAGGACTGAGGGTTTCATTTTACTGGCCAATGTTTATAAAACCCTCTGTGTTTATACATAATACACAGTCTTTGGGGATGATAATATACAAGACAGATTCAAACAACAGGATAGAAAGAGTTTATGTTGCAATACAGTAGGTTTATAGCATACTGCGGCTGTGGTCGCGTTCCAAATTGAAACCTTTCCCTGGACAATTCTCTCATAATCGTGTCTCGGAGCAGTCTCTTTAGATTGCTATCATATGCATGGGAGAAGACATGAAAATATGCATACACACACAGTTTCATACACGCAAGCCTGTTGGGTAGAGTGAAAAATATAAGTCCCTCATCTTCAGCACGCACATATCTCCAGTAGTTTGCTTTGTTATGCATATTTTCCTGCATATACTTATACATATAGTGACATGAACCATAAGACTCTGCTTGTTCACCTTTAAAACACTCTACTTATAAATGCAGCAGCATGTATATTCATCTTCAGACCTTTAAACATCCCAGACTGTAGAGTGCCAGAGTTGGGAAAACAAGGTTGCTGATGTGCCTCAGGCCATAAACTGAGTAACTAACTGTTATTCTTAGGTCCCCAGTGGCTAATGTATCTTTTTCTCCTCAAGTCTTGATTCATACTGTATTACAAACTCTTGTTTCACATCATTCTGCTTTTAGAAACTGCTTTGTTCTGTGATCTATAAGAAAACTGCAAACAATTGAAATTTCATGTGAAATCTGACGCTGTTGTTTTATCTGAAACAAACTGAAGACGCAGGGGAGTTTTGAAAAAAAGCTACAGCTGTTTAACTAATTCACTTTTATTTTTCTTGTTCAGAAAGCAGCTGAACAGTACTCAAAGCTAGTTTTCATTTGGGGATGTGACTGATAATGTGTCTGGCTGATAAGTCTGGAGCTGTATTTGAATTGTAGATTGGAAGACAGGGATGTTTGCTTCAGATAGAATTACTGGGTTGAGAAGACAGTGGAGGGTCCCCTCCATGCTTCATTTTTACATCGCAGGTATGAAATTATGTATAAATGGACACGTTTAATGTCTAATCTCAACATTTTCTTTTGCGTAGGCATTACAAGGGGATGAGTATTGCATATTTGCATATTTCTTTTCCAGCTTATGCACAGTATAGACTGTCTAATGCTAATATCTCTACCCAGAATCAACTGATTTACTCTTCTCTGTAATACTGATCAGTCTAAATAAAGTAAATGTTATGATTCTGAAATTATTATGCAACCCTTAACAACACCTTGAATTATTTTTAGACTGATTTTATGGTCAGTATTTTTACGTTTTCCCAAACTTTCTACTATTCTTGTGTTAATACACTCTCTTTCGTGTAGACTCAGGTCCTATTGGAAACAGGAGAAGTGCAGGTGATGACACTATCTTCCAGCCTCATGCTGCACCTGTCTTTGACTATTACAAGTCACGTGTCCTCTAAGTGCATAACCTTGCAGCTAACATCCTCTTTCATGCCAGAGATGCAGATTCCTATCTAAGGCCAGTGCGCTTCTACCATACCTTTACTACGACCAACAATCTGGCAGAATTACCCAGCATTACCATGTATTTGTGAACTGTCTTCCTCAAAAAACACTGTATCTTCTCTCTCCTTTGATTGTCTTTCTCATTTTCTGTGGCTGTGAAAGCAGTGGATCAGAGCTGACAGCGTGTGTCTCCGCTTTTAATTTTTTACATCACCTCACTACTCGCTTTTATATAACCATCTTCTTCTATATTTATTTTTATCTCTTGCCTCCTCGCTCTGTTTGTTTTATTCTCCACATTAATTCTCTCTACCCTCATTGTTTTATGATCTGGTATTTATATACAGAATCCCCCTCTCAGTATTTTTATGTAGTGAAAAGTATAGTAATGAATGAAAGGGTACTACTTTTTCTGCCTCCATGTTCATATGTTGCTGTACTCTGTTCATTTTTGCTCATGCTGTATTTATTAAAGAACAAAATGAGCTTGCAGTGGCGACACAAGCGGCTGATTGTTTCAGGAATTATTGTACTCTGCTGCCACCTGTTGTTCAAACAGTAACACTACACATTTACAAAAATGGAGAAAGTGCTGTGAACCTCTTTCTGGTTGTAAAGAAAGTCACCCATAGTGTTGTGTAAGCGTGGAATATAACAGGAATTTTCCTCCAGGCTCCCCATTTTCCCGCAGACAGTTTTCAATACACGACAGACAAAAGAAAAATTATATTAGATTTGGGGCGTTTTTTGTTTTCTTTTTTGGATTCCTCTTCTTAAAATTAAATACCAGGTAGAAACATTTTGAATATTTGTTACAATTTAAATGAAAAATCACTAAAAAAATAAATGGGTTAAATTTGCTTATTACTAATTACTAATTAAAGAAATTGGTATATTAATGCTGCAACTTGTTTTTCTTTATTATTTTTATTGGTCACCTGATTTCTGTCTAATTTAGTCTAATTTATTCATTTTATGCAGTTAAACATTCAGCTCTCAGCTGTTCCTCTTACTGTTTGTTTTAACAATGCTCTAACAATTGTTGAAAGTTGCCATTTTTGTAATTTTTTCACAAAAACGTTAATACACTCACCACAGATGTGAGGTATGCAGGCCTAACAGTGTTACAATAGAGGGTTTCTATATATAAACATATAATACTGTGTTTTCCTGTTTGGCTTCATGGTGGCACTGTTGTCTAACTGTTACCATGAATAAGTTCAGGATGCAGAAGTTTGTTTCATATGAGCTTACTGTCACAATAACATGATGCAGAAAGGTTCTGATGACAGTAACTCTGAAAAAGAAATCAAACCGAAGGAACTGATGATGAGTATTATATTTTGGTCATGTTTAAATTATGAAACAAATAATTCAGAAGCAGAAATAGAGCAGGAGAGTGACAATGCTAGCTCAGATGACATTAGCGCTGAACATGAGGAGGGCCAAGATGCTATTCAAGTAGCTGTGCCAAGAGACTCCGTCTGAACTGCAACAGATGAGGGAACCTCATATACCAGCAATAATGGACTTGTGTGGGTGTCAGCCGAACCTCCTCCAAGTAGAACCAGAGCTTGTAACGTACTGTATTTCACACCAGAAAAGGCCCTATATGAAGAACAAGCTGCAATGAAAAATATTAATGAAAATCATCTTTAGCATCTTTAGATGACTAAGGGGAAAAATGGTAAAAGTACATTTTTTTGTGGGTTTATTATTGTCTATTATATGTTCTGACAAGCAATATTATTTTAATATGTAGCTCAAGCTGCATTGTATATGCAACTGGTTGCGAATGACATAAGTAATTACTATATCCAAATTGATACATTTCCATGTGAAACTGACTATAAGCCATTCCACAAAAAAAAATGTGGAGAGATAATATACTATTTCCAAAAACTGCACAGTGTAATCATAAATCATGTGTACAAGACGGCGATCTATACACATTGATTCATCAGGCAGCCCTTTTTCCCCTCATCAAAACCATGTTATCCTATTTTTAAAGCACAACTAGTTCTAATTAAGTGTGTGCAGGTAACAGAGAGATGTTAAAAGTGCAGTGTGTAGAATTTAGTGGCATTTAGTGAATGGACTTGGCAGAAATGGAATATAATATTCATAAGCATGTTTTAATCAGTGTATAATCACCTGAAAATAAGAATTGTTGTGTTTCTGTTACCTTAGAATGAGCCCTTTATATCTACATAATGGGCTCATTCTTCGGTCTGATACTTCTATCTCATACCAGGGAGGAGAGAAATAGATTTTTTCCCATATCAAAAGGTTTTTTTCTCCCTCTTCCACATTTCCACATTGGATTATTGTATCTTTTCACATTTAAAGAACAGTTTCAGTCAGATATGGGACTGAAGACATAGTCTTGGTTGTCTTCGACTTACTTGAAATTAAGTGATGAACATGGGAAAATAGCTTTTCAGTAATGCTGTGTTCAAATTCTGCTCATGTTGTCTGGATTTATTATTATTTTTACTGCTCTCACACCTTTTCATTAGTGGCTGTAAAACTGAAATTTTGATGAGGGAGTCCTGTCAGTTGGCAGTGGAGAGCTGACTTGTAGAACTCATGAAGTGATAAGAAGACGATGAGGAGATGATGAAATCAGCTGTGCTTGGCACTGTGCAGGCTGATATGCTGCTTAAAGGCAGTTCCAGATGGCAAACATCTGTCAAGGGGATTACAACAGTTTCTTATAGTGATATAAATGCTTAACTTTCCATCTGTAACTGTTTGTGTATGTATGTCAGGGGGCTTATTTCTGTTTGTTTAGGGAGGAGGGGAGGGGAAGATTTGTTTAAACATCTGTGATAACAAGTGGAATTTTTACTTATTCTTCCTAGTCTGAGATGATGTCGCCATCCAGATTTTTTTTCCAGGAAGTTAAAGTAATGAATATTTGATGTAAAAACACAGGGATCTGAATGGATGGATTACATGGGTGCAAATGAGCTATAAAGGTAGAAAGGTCATTTTTTAATTTTAGTGTGTTTAGTGTGTGAAAGGCATCTAGCATGAGAGAGGTGTATATTTATCAGAATTATGCATGACTTTATATGTTTAACACACACACACACACACACACACACACACACATGCACACACAAACACCAGACAACTTAACTGAATAGCAGTGACCTGCACATTGTGCAGTCCTTTGCTATTCAGAAAGCGTAGACAAACAGGCTTACATAACTATGAGGGAATAAAATATTCAATTTATGAATGACTATGGAGTTTAAGCTCTTAAACTCATGATGTCATACATTGTAGACCTGTCTCATCGGCTGTATTTTTTGCCACCGTACTCTTCCACATGGCTTTTTGCTCTTTTTACAGCTCACTCTGAAGAACGCAACTTTCAAGAAACAGGAAAGCTGAAACGACATTGAAAAAATGGCTCTCCATGAATTTTTTAAACCGAGAAAGGTTTTCTGAAGCCGTCACACATACCCAAAGAATAAGTGAGGCACAGAGAGAATTTCTGGTCTGGAGCCAATGGAATATTTAAAAAGACACTCACATTTTTCTATGTTTTACTCAGTTGCTTTACTTGTACCTCACATAGACTAAAGCAGCCTTTTTATCGTTTTTAATGTCTTCGTCAAGCAGTGATTCACTTCCTTTCTGTTTGGCAGTTGATGAATGTGTCAGATGACATATCTCATGCTAAGATATACTTCATTAATATCCTACCTAAGATATGTTTTAGCACATTAGCTGCTTTAAACCACAGTGAAGGCATTTATATAAGCACTTATTTCTGCCTCCAACAAACCACTTGCTTTTTAACACTTGGTATTTGAAAAGAAATAAACATAACTCACTTGTACTGCTTTCTATCCCCCAATGCACACAGTCTGATTTTCTTAAACTGAAGCTGCTCCATGAATATTAATTGACACCATTAAACAGTCTGTCCCTGTTTGTACCAATGTACAACAGTTTAAAAAATTGCAAATTCTTTGTTATTCTCCTCATTAGAGTGCTGCACAGTTTCTACAGAGAGAAAGGTCTGAGTTATGTTAATGTGGTGAATCAACTATTGTATACACACATGCACACACACACACACAAACACACAAACACACACACACACACACACACACACACACACACACACACACAAAGTGGGCAGCCTTCACAGCTACCATATCTACATGCTCATTATGGTACAAACCATGCTTCAGGGAGCAGAGTACTAATTTGGAGTGGTATTGGACTAAAGTTGTCATTAGCCATCGGGTTGAGTTGTGTGCACACATGTGTGTGTGTGCATGTATATATGTTAGGTCAGTAAAGAGATAAATAAGTAATGAATAAGAGGAGAAAATAAGAATAGATATATAAAATGCACAGTGGAGTACATGTAAAGCATTGAGATGTGTCTGCTTTAAATGCCCTTCACCTGCTTCCATTCGCTTGTCAGTAGTGTTATTACTGAGTGCGGAATCAGTTACCAGCACTCCACAATAACACGAGGGCATGAGGAGGCAGGGAGCTTGAAAGAGGGGGGAAAGCTGACAGATGAGTAGAGTGAGGCACAGAACGGAGGGAGTGGCGCAGCAAGCAGAAGCAGCTTGTGTATGTGTGTTTGGAGGAAGAGATCAGAAATCCAAGAGAATCAGCTCAAAGAAGAGAATCGTCCCTCAGTGACAGATCTGAAATCAGAGAGAAGAGGGGCAAAGCCCCTTTAAGATACAGAGCTGTGGAGGGAGATAAAGGCATAACGACAGGCTGAAAATATCGTGAAATAAATAGAGGACTATTACTCTTTGGGTTGTTTTACCAGACTGGTTTCCACGGTGACAACATGGGTGCAGTGGTGGGCACTTTGACCATGCAAACCAAGCAGAGGAGACCATCTAGAGGTACGTCAACATTAGTCAGAGATGAATGGAGAGAAGACAAAAGAGCAACAGACAACGGAAATGGCAAAAACATTCAAATAATCATTTAGACCAACAGTAATTCATAATATATGTTTGTTACTATGTGTGCACAAGTGCAACACATGCACATTTAACAACAATAACATTTATGTGTTTACCATATTTCTGTGGAGTGCCTATAAATTATTGAATTAGAAAGTCAAAGAACATCAAAAGAAGATTAGCTAATATATTTAAATTGTTTTATGTGGTGGTCAAGTATGGAAAAACAGAAAACAAGAATAGATATTTTAAAATGAAAATTAGTAAATATTCACTCAGAATTATGAAGAATCAGTCCTCCGCTGATGCTGAGGTGTGAAGCGTAACACATGTAATGTAGTCATGATGGAGAGATTATAGTAAGCCATGAAATAGGATGTCCTTGAAAATAACTAGAGAGCAAAATCACTGCCCCTGACTCTGTGATTAAGTGTGCGTGTTCGTGTGGGTGCCCAGTTGGATATGTGAGTGAGTGAGTGAAAGTGTAAGCGAATGTGGGTTCAGGCGAGAGCATGTGAATTATCACACAGCTCACATATCATACCTCTCCCTGGCCTTATGCTTGAAAAGCCTGTTGTCATGGAGACTGGGTTGAAGGGGCATAAGAGGAGGCTGTGAACAATACTCAGCCAGGATGAATGATGATGAATTTACAGGAGGATAAGATAGAGATAAAGTAGACGCACCTGCCAACAAAGCAATTACTCCCTGATATTAGACATGGATGACTGGTTTTCCACCAAGATGAGATGGAATATTGTTCCCTGTTCTGATAAAAAGCCTTTCAAAAGCCTTTGAACAAAATGAAAAAAAAAAGCACAGAGGTCACCCTGTTTTTTCTTAGCTCCATTAAAGTTTGTCTTGTAGTGCCTGTTCTATTGAGGTATGAGATAAGATAAGGTTAGATAGATGAGACTTTATTGATCCCCAGGATGGAAACAAAGTATTGCACAGCAAGTGAAAAGAGTTCGGTGACGAGCATACAAATAAAACGAAATCAGAGCCAGGTGTGTATGTAATGTAATGTAAAAATCAGCCATATTATTTTTCAAAACATATTAGATTTTCTTCTAAAAAAAATAGAAGTGTTAAAATGTCATGTTGTAGTTTTACGGGAACTTTTGGGCTGTATTATTTTTTGGCCGGGTGCAGTGACTTCCTGGAGATTTGTTGTCACTTAGAGGTTGCGAGGCAACCAGCAGGGACTCCAGGAAGTCACTGGATTAAACAAACAAGATATAGCATGTTTGTTTAAGTTCACTAATGTGACACATTAGTGAGCTTTAAAGGTGCTGGTAGTCAGATTTTATTACTTCTGGGCAGAGCCAAGCTAGCTGTTTCCCCTTGATTCCAGTCTTTATACTAAGCTAAGCTAACCAGCTGCTGGTTGCACTTTCATACTCACCATGCAACCATCATCTAACTCTCTACAAGAAAGCGAATAAACCTCTTTCCCAAAATGCTGAACTATTACTCTAAGGTATTGTAGCAAATATTTATTTGAGTGTGAGATGAAGGGAAGAAATAGAGTCAGAGAAATTATGCCAAAACCAAAATATGCAGATTGTTTAACATGCACTACCCAGATGATGTTAACTCTTCTTGAAAGGTTTGCACTGTTTGGATATCAAGACGACAGTGACAGTTGGGGCATGGGACACTAGAAAAGTGCACTGAATACAACCTGTTGTTCCCAAAACTGTTGGTGTAAACAGGCCTGAAGCTGCCACAGCTCCCCACCTGGCACACACATCTAATTACCGCCATTACTTCATTATATAACCTCAGTATATGCTGATGAATGCTGTGAATCTTGTTATGTATGTGCAGAGCAACTGTTGAATCATTTATATTCAGACGCTTGCCTTGCAAATAACAATCAGCACTGGTGATGTTGGTAGAGAATCTGCGGTATTTCTCTGCCTGAATCCTTCAGTTATGACCTGGTAATTTTGTCATCTAGTAAGATTTGTATTATCATTTATAGTATCTACTACTAAACTCTAAATTCACAATCAGTACTATGTGTCCCCTTCTCATCATGCTTCCATAGCTCAGTGTTTGTCTTCCCTTTTTTTTAATGTCCTCCAAACATATTGTGTTATCCTTTTCTGCCATCTGTTGTTCTCTTTCACTCCTCACCTTTTTTTTTCTTCACACTCCGCTACCTCCTTCTTTCTCCCTACCCGTTCTTCCATATCTCACCCTTCCTCTAATCAACACCTCTGCCTGTTTCCTTCTCTCACCCTCATTTTTTTTCATCTGTTTCTGATCACACCGTTGCATTTGAAGGAAAGCATCGCACCCTGACAGAGAGGGAATACATGCACACAAGCAAGATAACACCGTTGCTGTGTTGTATTTGTGTGGTGATGGGTTTTTATTCAAAGGAGGGGGAAAAATGCACAAATAGTGTATGACATTTTTTTAATCAGTTCATACAGTATCACTGCTCACATTTATCATGGCTGTCTATCTCCATGACAACAAGAGGCAGTGAGATCGCAACAGGAGCGAGGAGGAAGAGGAAGATGGAGGGATAGAGATAGAGCAATACATAATCACATGAACAATTTCCAGCTGATAACTGACCATAAATATTCCAACTACTTCAGCGTTTAGTAAAGTAAACAAAAACCTTCAGAAAATAGAACATATCAAAATAAACTTGCTGTCATAGTATCTCTGGGTAATTTTTGTAGTTTTCTCATGCTTGTGGAAGATCTCTGTTGAAGTCATATGTTGTTATTTCATCCTCATTTCCAAGTTAGCTATAGGCACAAATACTTTATGTTTATTTATGTTGCCTTGAGAACATGTTTGATCTCAGTAAACACGTGTAAGCTCGTCTACAGCTGCAAATGATATTCTGTTGGCTGAAACATGGATTTTGCATTTTTTGCATTGATTGAAAGTGAAACCTAATGAATAACTAACATGATCCAAATGATGCAAATGAAGGTTGTTCAAAAGTTTAAGCAATCATTCGTGTATAAAGAAACAAATGCAGCTAATTAGATCTTACTCTTAGAATTTCAACACAGTCAGTCATACAGTTTATGCCTCTGGGAAATGATAAAAAGTGAATGACCAACAAGATACTCGATATAAAATTCAGATTGCCTCTGGCAGGATGTTAGATGCAGTGCTGAGGATCGATCTTTACACATGAGTTGAAATAAATGAGTCACTGCTTTTCAAAAAGCAGGAGAATCATGTTCATTTTGATCTCCTTTTCTTAGAGTCTGACTAAGCCAATGGATGCTGCCGTGACTACAGTAGAGCTTGTAGTAGTGTATGTTTGTCAAGTCATTCAACCAGCTTCCAATTGTGCAGTCTGGCAGTGTTTTGTTCTTCATGTTAAAATAATCCATCCAAGGATATAGAAGATATTACATTAAACTCAAAAAAAAATACTAAATTGTTTATATCTCAAAAACTGATGTAACTTACAGGTACCAGCCCCATGTGAGTGTGTGTTTCTATGTGTAAATATCTAATAATCTGTCACGCCAGTATAAGGCTATAGATGTGTGTGAAAACCCAATAATGCCTTGCAGAGGACACTTGTTTTCTCTTGGATATTTGTTCTTGTTTGCGAAGTCATTGGTGTGTGGATTGCGTCTACCATCGGAAGTCAAGATGTTAGCATTGCCCTTTAGCTGGAGACTGTCATAGTGACAAACACTTGCCCACAGCGGAGCCATTACTTCACATCATTAACCACCATCCATCTCCACAGCACCTGATACTGAGCACCATGTTGCCATTAATAAAATCCCTCAACTCCTAAAGGGGAATCTAATTTGTCAAGTGCATGTAGCTCTTCTAAAAATCCATCTTTGTCTCTCTTCTGCCTCTTTGTGATGCCCTTCCTGCCTTATTTTTCTGCTGCTACCTCTGCAAGCGCACTTTTCTGCTGTCTAATCATTTTTTTTAACATGTTTCCAAGCAAGCTTTGCTGAATTGTCTCTTTCCTGTGTGCTACATTTTTCATATTTCTAAAGATTGAGAAGAGCACATGTTAAACAGGGAATGTTAAAGTCTTGACACGATTCAGTGTAATAAATATACCTCTCTCTCTCTCTCTCTCTCTCTCACTCTCTCTCTCTCTCTCTCTCTCTCTCTCTCTTCCCTGCAGATAAAACGGATGACGAGCTGGAGATGACGATGGTATGTCACAGGCCAGAGGGTCTTGATCAACTGGAAGCCCTAACCAACTTCAGCAAATCTGAGCTGCAGATCCTCTACCGTGGTTTCAAGAATGTAATCACACATTTCAGTGGACAAATATGATCACAGCCTGCACAGTTCTGGTTATTTTTTCCAACTTACTGAAAAAAAACAGTTATATCACAGGGTACAATAACCTTAATTCATCTTTTTTTCCCCCTCAGGAATGTCCAAGTGGAGTTGTAAATGAGGAGACATTTAAACACATCTACGCACAGTTTTTTCCTCATGGAGGTAAAGTGCAACACTTTCTGTGAAGATGCTCTGTGAAGCTTTTTAAGAACAGACAATCTTACATATTTGTTTTTTGTGTTGCAGATGCAAGCATGTACGCGCATTACCTTTTCAATGCATTTGACACCACAAACAATGGCTCCATTAAGTTTAAGGTAACAAAAAAAGCCTGACATCCCTCTTTGTAATCATTGTTTATGCAAAACTTCACTAATTTCTTCACTATGTTATGCAATGATGCGTTCTGAATTTATCATGTCCTTCTATTCTGTTCTGTTTCCAGGACTTTGTAATGGGGTTGTCTATACTGCTGCGGGGAACACTGAGGGAAAAGCTGGAGTGGACATTTCACCTTTATGACATTAACAGAGATGGCTATATAAACAGAGAGGTGAGACTGTGCTCTCACAATTTGTACAATATGTTTTTGTGTCATCTAAAGCAGCAGTCTCAGCACAATGTGCATCTTCTCTTCTTCTTTCAGGAAATGACTGAGATTGTGAGGGCCATTTATGACATGATGGGCAAGTACACCTATCCTGCACTAAAGGGAGACGTCCCACAGCAGCACGTGGATGCTTTTTTTCAGGTTAGATCACCAACACATAATTTCACAGACATACAAGTTGAAGTCAGCATTTGTTATTAAGTGACAGGTGATTGTAAAACCCATTATTTTACACAGCAGGAAGTAAAATAACCTGACTCTTAATGTCTCTTATCATGCCCGAGTAGCTCCCCAAATTAACATTTCTAGCCTTACTGAGACACTTTGCATATAATACAAGATTTCAGATAAGTCTTATAAATTTTTATGTTATCAGTGAAGCCAGTCCTTGCAGTTCATAGCAACGTTCTTAGGCTAGTAACTAGCTAGCAACTCAAGCTCACAATAAACACATTTCCACAACAGAATTATCACATATTCGCTGACTCACACTATGTTCTGTTACATTGTTTTTCCACAGAAAATGGATAAAAACAAAGACGGAGTGGTGACTTTAGAGGAGTTTGTTATAGCCTGCCAAGAGGTATGTATTGTCCTACATCTGTGACCGTCTTAATTTAGTATGTAATGGCAATAAAATATATTTAAAATTTGAAAGATTTATCAAAGAGCGAAGCATACTGTCATATTAGTGAGATATAGTCCTAGTATTCATTCACATCTGTTGTATACTGTAGAGGTACATTTAAAATTTGGGCATGGAAATTCATTCTTGACCTTGGAGCACAATTACACACTTATGCATAATGACACCTGAACCTGCTCCAGCTGCTGAATTAAGACCCTGAGATGCAGCTGAAAGGTCCAAAATCTAGTAAGTGGACCTTTAAACTTAGATAACCCATAGAAAACATACATAACATTGAAACCGTCAATGCAGATAGTGCAAGTGTAGATTTACAACTGCATGTAGACAATATGTTCTAAACACTGCATTAAGTGGATAAATGTGCATTATATTTATACTGCCAAGCCTAAATGACACCATACACAGGCAGAGAGCACCATCTTAAACATTACAAAGAATATACATCAACACTCTTTCACAGACACATGAAGCGGATGTTTCTGCAAAGACAAACAAATTGTGTTGGATGTATCTGGAAGCTTTTTGTGCAACAGGATTAGCTATACATCATTATATACAGGAGTACAAAACAGATGCTAGTTAATTACATCATTCTGCCATGATTACTTTGTCCTCTTTCTCTCCAGGATGAAATCATGATGCGATCCATGCAACTGTTTGAGAACGTGATGTAGGCCAAGGGGGATATGATAGAGAGAAAGGCGTGTAAAATGAGAGGGCTTGTTGTGAGTACGTGTTTGTGGATGCATATGTGCAATACATCCAGTCTCTCCTCCCCCTCCCATTTTATCCAGCTGTGGTCTGCAAACAGCCAAAATCCCCACAAAGACTTTAATGAAGGGACTGGACTGGAATGCTTTTAACCCTCCTGAGGAGTTGCGCCACACAATACAAAGTCACTGATGTGACAGACTCGGACATAAACACGTCACCCTCAATCCTGCCTTGAAGATTGGCCTGTTAAAGATAAAGATGATCCTACATTACAATGCTGCTCCTGACCAGCAAAGAGCTACTGTTCAACCAGCTGAAGTTTTTTTTTTTTTGCCAAAATATAATTGCATGCAAGAGGTTTTGATTTATCGCCAAATATTTGTTATGGGAATTTGGCCATACAAACTTTTATCTCATGCATCTTGTTTGACAGATATGGCATATTTAAGATGACATGTTGGTTTCACTGTTACAGTGACTCCTGTACTTTTGTATTGGCCTGGCTGTCGCTTGCTTGCTGAGTCTGTCTGATGCTTATTGTTAAAGTATGTCTAAAGCTTGCAGTAGAAAGTCAAACAATCTAGAAACAATACATTTCATGGGTCTTATATGGTGCATGTGTGTGAGTGTGTGTGTGCGTGTGTGTGTGTACTTGTCTTTTTGTCTATGTTGGAATTTAGGTGTTAATGAAAAGGAAGAAGAAATGGATTCATCATTTTATATTGTCACCTGCTGCTTTGCTTCTTGTGGACATATCGGTGTGTTGTTGAAAAAATGTAAAAATGTCTTGTGAAAAACGTGCATAAATTTTGGATTTCATGACAAAGAGCTTGCAGAATGAAGACGTTGAATAATTTATCAGGAAGAGGCTTGTGATCATAAAACCTTTAACTGTGCAGGTGAACAATGATTATGGTGTGACTTCAAGATGTCTGCAATGAAGACAGTAAAACATGTGTATGGAACAACCATACTGATCCTGAAAGAGGAGTCAGGTGATGCATCCTGGGCCCAACTTTCTCATGAAATCCTTGTACGAGAACGTTTCTGATAATCTTGCAGGGAAATACCACTGAATGTCAGCTTTTGGAATGTGATAATTTGATGATACTGAGGACAGCCCCATTTGTATTAGCAAACATCTGGCACTGCCTCCAACGTCCAAACCAAATCTGTGATGTCACACTGATGTACAGGTACAGACAGAATAGGGTGACTCCTGCAGTCGCCTGATGGTTTCCTGTGAGTCAGGGTGCGTTTGAAAGCACCACTGTAATAAAAAACTCATGAGGCTATAGTTGTTTAAGTACTGAAATATAAATCACTGCTCTTTTGTTAGTGGAGCAGCTTTTTGCTATATGCGTCTATATGACATCACAGTCTCGAGTCTCTGATATCTTGGTTCAGAACAGAGTTGTTATATCTCACTAATAGAAAACGAACCTAATTCTAAGCCATAAAAATAAATATGATGTGAATTCTTACATTGAGTCGTGTTTTATTTGGCAATACTAGTCATAGTACCAGTCAAAAGTTTGGACACACCCTCCCATTCCCTTGAATAAGCAAATGTGTCCAAATTTTTGACTGTACTGTGCAGGAATTTGAATAAGTACAGACGCATAAAGAGAGGTGAAATATATCACTTATTATATATCATGTAGTTGACTGTTGGTTATGTTATTTTGTATTATTTTCAAAAAAGTGATTATATGATGTAATTGTGTTTAATGTTTAGTTATTTTTTAAAATCTTTTTGGGGTTTTTTCCCTTTGTGTAAGGGTACATTTGTTTGATGCTGCTCTGTGGTTTTCAAGGGCACTATTGATATATATTGCTGTTAAAGTAATGAAAACTCCATTAAAAACCTCCACCTATACAGACAGAGTTCCAATGGATGAAAAAAGATTTCATGAATAACTTTAGGTTTTTAAGCTATTTGTCTTTAAAGATCCTCTCTTGACAAATTTGAAGATATATAAAAATACTCTGCTTTGACAAAGAATTTGTGTCTGATACCTGTTTTTTTTTTTTACATGAAGTTCAATTACTTCCTTAAAAATCCTTAAAATGACATCTCCTCCTTCTCACTCATTAAAAATGTAGAATCTATGAATATATAAATATTGTTCACTTCAAAGGTTTAACTGATAAGATGTCTCCTACTTCACTGAAAAGTCCATTCTCAGTGTATGTGCACTGGATGCTTCATGTTTCCATATAACACTTGTGTAAGTGGCATACTGGACCACAGTTGGCTCCAAAATGGCTGTGATGACACAAATCATGTTCATAAGTACATGCTTTAAACTCAGATTTGAGGTGAACGCAGAAAAAACAGCCCTCTAGCATCTAACATCCATTTTAACAAACGAGAATAAAAAGAGATTTTTGACTGGAGGGGGACTTTAAAAATATACTTTTTAATTAAAAATGATCCTATTAAAAAAAGATAAAGCAGTGTAGATTTAGGAGTAGAATGAACAAATTGGGCTATGCTTTGTGGAAAACTGACATTCTTAAATCATCAAATGTATAGTACAAATGAAAAATTGAAACATTTATCATATTAGTGAGATATATTCCTAGTATTCATACACATTTGTTATATACTGTAGAGGTATTCATTCTTGACCTTGGGGAACAGTAGTTCTCTTACTAGCTTTTACAGCTGTGAAAGCTCTTCACTCAGTGAATGGAGTGCGGTGACACACTCCCGCCACATTATGACACTGGAACCAGCGCCAGTTGCTGAATTAAGACCCTGAGATGCAGTTGAAAGCTCCAAAAGCTAGTAAGTGGACCTTTCAGCTTAGATAACACATAGAAAACATATATAACATTGAAACTGCCGATGCAGATAGTGCAAGTACATGTGTGCTGTATGCAGATTTACAACAGGTTCTAAAAATGAAATCAACCTGAGTGTACTTACCTTAGTTATAAGTAAGCAAACATGTATCTAAGCCATGATCTAAACCAGAGGTTCCCTACCTTGGGGTCATTGGATTAATTTAAGGAGTCACGAGATGATAAGACAACAGAAAAAAAAGCATCAGTGCCTCTTAAAGTCAAACACTTGGCAAACAAGTGTTTGACTGGTAGACAATGCAATGTGTCACGAGGGGTTCCAGGTAGGTTTGCTTTATTTTAAGGGGTCACAAGCTAAAAAGGATGGGAACCATTGATGTAAACAAGGACTTTGGCGAGTGCACTACACATTATGGTACAGAAGATGGCGCTATGAAACGTGTTGGCTCTCTGTTCAACAACATTTAACAGGGAAGAAGAAGAAGGTGCAGTACCACGTTAGTTAGTGGTTATTGGTAGTACTTGGTATTTCGTGCACGGCAGGCTAGCAGCAGGTTGCCCACAGTTAAATCTCTGAAATGAACGGTTTGGACGAGGAACCAATGGCGCCACAGACGTTTCTTTACGGTGAGATAACTTGTTAATTTCGTGAGTGTCTTCACAGGGTTTAACAGTACGTGTCTCATGTTTTACTGCTGGTATCAAGACGAGAAAACGATATAATTTAGCCGCACGTGGCCCACTATAATGGAAGGTATTGTTCCTGTGGATGCCGTGTTTAAATTGTGATATATTGCGTTATTAAATCATTATATATATTATAGCAGGAGAGTACTAAGTTAGTGAGTCTTGGTGAGCTGCGCGGCTTCTCACCATTTATGCCATACACGTGTTTGGCTATTAACATGGCGGCCCGTGTTTTCTGGACAGCATTGACATTTAAGCATTTTCTTTCTTACACGAGTTGGAGCCTCTGTAGTTTCAGCTACAGTTAATTTCAATGAAGTGTCGCCCTTTTTCAGCGAAAGTTTGACATGACCCTCTCTAGCTCGCCGGGAATAGTGACCTCAACGTGGGTTCAAACCATAGGTTCAGTCACATGCGGACCCCCTGGTTCCCTCCTCATGAAGTAGACGCATAGTATAGTATTTAGGTCTTTGTGTCTGTTTTTTTGCGGTCTTTTGACAATGAAATGATCTTTGTGGCTGCCTTAGCCAACATTTTAAATCACATCGTATCATCATGAAGTCATCCAGGGTCATCGGGTCGTGTGTAACGTTACCTTTTCGTCCCATCACCAGTCTAATGTTGCCAAACATGCTTTAAATTTGGACATACTTGAGATGATTTTATAGAGCAGACATGAAACATAAATGGTATCATAGTTAATCGTGCAATAAAGTGAGTCATACATTCAGGGTTGATTCAGACCATAGTGGAATCACTTATTTTCCACATGTGCCATGTGAACTGTGACTTTTGCACCCAGAAAACTGAATTTCTCCATTTATTAGAAATAGATAATTCCGTGAGACTACTCAGAATTGTCTCTTATTAATGCTCTTTATTTCAGATTTTCTGAAAAGCTATAACAATATAGACAGAGAGGCAGAGTGTTTAAAATTTGCCATTGTTGTGACAGTTCAAACACTTGATTTATAACTAACTAGAGCCACAGAGCTCAGCAGTGGTGGTGTTGAATTTGCACCTCATAGTTTTTAGCGTAATGATGGTAAAGTTTTCTCATTGTTTGAGGGAATTCCCAGTCATGGCAAGGCCATGTGGACATATTCATATCAGTAGTCTATATGGCTCCCTCTTGTGTGCAATTGTAATATAGCATCCAGGTGGTTACCTATCCAAGGTAGAGCACACTTCACATCACCTGCAGTGAAGTTATGTTTATTTTTTATTTATATGTATTTTTTAAGCTAATGACTATTACAGGTTTAAATCTCAGTATTTATATGCTTCAGCTGCTGCTATCGGACTCTGAATCATTTGCTGATTATTAACTGGATTATTTTTCACCAGGGTGTGTGCTTGAATCTGGGAAAGAGGTGGTGTTCAATCCTGACGACGATGACTTTGAGCATCAGCTAGATCTGAGGATGGTAAGTATCCTTAGATTCAAGGTGTATGTGAAGTCATTTTTATTTGTATAGCACCTTTAATACACAATGACGGCTCCAGGTGCTTAACATCAGCATAGAAACAATTGATCAACATAAAATTGTTTTAGAAATACAATAATTAAAAATGAACACCAATCAGCACACATTCATTAAATATATTTTATCACATGTCATTTATTATAATTGTTTAACAGATCTTTTACTTTATGTATTTTTGCAAGTAGATCACCTCTTTTTGCTGTGTGAAATCACGTTTGTTCAACGCTGTATATGGACTTTATCATTTTTGAATATTGCTCAATCATGGAGGAACAGTATATGCCATGCAGTGCAACCATTGTTAAAAATGGCCTTGTATTACATGGCTATTGCACCTGCTGTGCACAGAAATTGAAAGTCAAACGAATAAACTCTAAATCTTTAAGTGATAAGAGACTAATGCCAAATAGCTTGGCAAGAACCATAATGCCAGTAGATGGCAAAGCTAAGTGTTCTCTATTACTGGCCTGGGCCCACTTAGAGATGTCTCTTGTACCTGGATGTTTGCCTCAAGCCAAATATGAATTAAGCAAAATTTAAAACATGGAAACAAAATGTTACACTGTCAGAATGAATGACAGTTTTTGCACCATCTACTCATGCTTAGTGTTTAAGATGAACACATTGAACACCCCCACCCCCACCCCCCCATGTTAGCTGGAGGTTGTATGTACACAAAACACTTGTCTAGCAGAATAGTCTACTCCTCATGCATGCCTAACGTGTTTCATGCAAACACTCCACACACTCATTCAGTGTATTAAGTTGAGTCACGTGTTTATTGAAATGCAAACATTAATATAGGCTTGAAGTAATTATCTCTAACTATCTCTTGCTGTCTTTAGGCCTGTGTGGACCCCAGCACAAAAGATGAACTTCACATGGTGGAGGTGGAAGGACAAGACACAGAGGGTCAGAAAATCAAGGCAGCACTGGTTTCACTCAGGCCCTCAACCTTGCCAAGTGTGAGTAAACTTCTTTTATATGCATTGTAAATGTCCTCTCATTGTGTTGAGTTTTCCCATCAGCTCCTACACAGTCAAAGACTGTATTTGTTAACTCTGTTGTTTTTGTGTAATGCTGCCACAACACTTTTGGGTCCCATCACCACATTAAAAAAACACCAAAATTAATACTTTTCTCTCTCTTTTTTTAAAATGCTGCTCTATGTAACAAATATTAACAACCAATATATCAAGGTTATTGAACTCCAGGCTCTTAAGGGCACCCATTCAGTGCACCTTAAAACACTGCAACATGGAGGTGGTAAATTAACGCCAGTGTTTGTTGCAGGTGTGTCTCGGTGGTTTCACAATCACACCTCCAGCAGTTTTCCGTCTGAAGGCAGGTTCTGGTCCAATCCATATCAGTGGACAACACCTTGTCAGTAAGTATTTGTTGCACAGATGGAAGGATGTTTATAACTAGTGAAGGTTTATTGATGAGTAACTAATGTCAAAAGTTTTTTTTTTTTTTTTTTTTAATGATACAACATTTCATGTTTCAGTGGTATGCTTTAAATTTTAACAATTCTGAATTTCTCTTAAAGTGATGGAAGCTGATCAGTCTTTTTATGAAGACGATGATGATGATGATGAGGAAGAGGAAGACGTCAAAACATCAAAGAAAAGACCTGCTTCCTCCCCCGCACTCAAGTCTCAGGTTTGTTTGACATCCTCTGCAGTTTCAGTTTAAAAGTTGTCATAATTGAAATAACCATAACTCACATTTCACACCCCCCTCCTTTTTTTTTTTTTTTAACAGAAAAAAATGAAAATGGACATCGACGACGACGATGATGATGATGATGATGATGAGGAAGATGATGATGAGGATGATGAGTGAGTGTTGAGCTTCACACACATTAACAGGCTACTCTTAAACTTTTCAGATTACATACACTCAAACATAGTGGAGCTTAAAGCTTTGTCAAACTAATGAACACTTTTAGTCAATGATATCTCTAAAATAATCAAGTCAAAAATAGTCCAAACTGAATGTCTTGACAACTTGGACTGTGTTCTTTATGATTATGAGGTCTGGTGACTGTTGGTAAAGTCATGTAAAATGACAGGTCCTGTCTCTGGTCCTTTCTTTTCCTTGGACTTCAGACAGGCACAGCTTCACTGCATGTTTAGGTCACTGTCCTGCTGGGAAATGAACCCGCTTCTCATCTTGATGCCAGCAGGCATGGCAGGCATCTGCAGAACAAAGAGGGTCTAATTTTCCTCCAGCAGGATGTTGCCTCTGCAGTTTAAAAACTGAGGAGTTCAGCAAGAAAAAAATCTACATTTGCATTTTTCCATCATGTTTGACTGTATGTTTTATGCTCTGTTGCTTTAAACAAGCATTCAGATATTGGTCTCATGAGCTAAAGGATGTTTTGAGTCTAAAAGAAAAATTGCTTCCAGGCAGCAATGTTACATTTTGATATGATTTGGTCCATGTTAAACATTAAAGTGGTTCAGAAACAGCAGTTTTGGCAGTTTGATGGTTGTGTTGAGCGGTGTTCTGTCTGGAAGGTATAGGGGGCTTTTTGATCGGCTGGCTCTGTGTCACAGATGTGGATAATGCTCTAAATATGTTAGCTTGATTAACACCTTTTTAGATCTGCATGATTTTTCTGTGTGTGAGAGAGAGAGAGAGTGAATTGGTAATTTTGTTTATCCTTAGGTTCTTGCTTAAAGATCAAAACAATTCACATCACATGTAAAGAACATCTAAGCATGACATGTGTTGGCATATGAACAAAAATGATGAAACACTCACAGAAAATCAGTTATTAGAGTCTCCTGTAAGTCTACTATGTGATCCAAAAATGATCTGCAGCCCTTTTTTAAAATAACTTCTCAAGTATCAACAGAAAATGGATGTATTCATTTGTGATAAATAATGAAAGCTAATATTTCCTTAAAGTGAATTAGATACCACAAAATGTTCCCTTTCTATCTTTTTGCAATATTTAATGTGTTTTTTGTATTTTTAGGGATGACGATGAGGATGACGATGATGACGAGGAGAGCGAGGAAGAAGAATCACCTGTTAAGGTAAACGGCTATCGCATACATTTTTGGCAATTCCAGCTGAATGACCTTGTAGTCCTCTCTTACTAACAGCTGCATATCTATAACAGGCCAAGCCAACACCATCCAAAAAAGCCCCTGCTCAGAACGGCAAGAGTTCTAAAGCCGGCACTCCAGCCACAAAGCAGGTAATGGCTGAATTTCTCATGGTTGGAAAAAATAACTTTTTTTTAACATGATCTCTTCTATTGTTGCTAACAAACAAACGTAATGTTCATTACAGGAGAAGACACCTAAAGGAAAGGGTGAGAAGTCACCTAAAACCCCACCAACCCCAAAGGGAACTTTAACACTTCCTGAGATTAAGGAAAAGTTGATGGAGGCTGTGAAGAAGGTTGGTATTCTTAAATGTCCTTTTTGAAAATATGTATATTATTACTCATTTCACTCATGTCATTTTCCTCTACCGAAAAGGTAAAAGAATATTGTATTTGCTCATTAATTGAAATTCTCTCCATTTTGCAGGGAGTAACGCTTCCTAAAGCCCAGCCCAAGTTTGAGAACTTTGTGAAGCACAGCTATAAAGTATCAGACGGCAAGGTACAGTACTAAGTTCATGGTGCCCTGATACTATTATCAGTCACCAGTGTTGGGACGGTTACTTCTGAAATGTAATCAATTACAGATTACTAGCTACCCTATTACCCTGTCAGTCAGACTTATGTGATGTATGTGAATACAGGATCACATTTGGCTGTGTGCACTGTCTAACCAGTTCTATAAAGTTGGGCTCAGGTGTGCATAAATAAATAAAAGCAATAATAAATAATAGATTTAATGAAGGTCAATTAAAAAATAAACGCCAGGGATAAAAATAATTTCATTGATCAAACTCCAAATTAAAAAATCACATGTAGGTCACAAGAAACAAACTCTGACCGCAATAAAGGAAAAATATAACCTCAAACCTCGACCACATTCAGGTGATAGAACTACCAATAGGGCTGGTACTGTTCACAATGTTTTTATTCTGAGCGAGTCGTCTTTAACAGATTTAATATAAACAAATCCTTGCATAGCTTCTAAAATACTGATATTTATTTATTTTTTACAAAAAGAAAATAACATGAAACTTTACTTTTCAGCAGTCAGTACTATTTAAAAAAATTAATTAATTAATTAATTAATTAAATTATTGAAGACTGAAGTAGGGAGTGTGTGTCCCCGTACACTGCATCTTCTTTTTGGATCAGTGTGTGTTGTAATTCTATAAAATTAGGTGTAAATGTAACAGTATAATATCAATCATGGTGCATGTTGTGGAGCAGTAGGACCTGTTGCATGTGGTCATCACTCTGTTTTGAGATGAAGTCAACAGATTCTGACTAAAAAGATGGAGTGTTAGAATCCCCGCCCCCCCCCCCCCCCCCCGGCCCGGCCCCGCCCGGCCCCCGCCACACAAAGCAGTCAACCAAAGGGCAACATTATTGATTATCATGTGAAATGTGTTCTATATTAAATACTATTTGGAGAAGTCAAAAAACATACAGGCCAAACTCATGGTGATATACTCAGATTTGTCCACTAGATGGCACTTCAGTATTTTGTTGTGGAGGGAACATATGGCCTTAATACAGCAGGGTAGGTTTCACTGCAAATTGGTCTCATTTTAGTGACACATCAGATTCTTTGACCTTTGCCCTTTGTAATTATAAACATTAGTAGTAAATAATTTAATAACGTATTTTCTCTGAGTAACTAAGGGATTACAATTTATTTTGTAATGTAACTACAAAATGCCGTTACCTGTAACTAGTGACTCCCTAACACTGTCACCCATTGGTGTCCTTAATGATCTTGGAAAATCAGTTTTTAAGTTTGAACAAGACATGGTCACATTAACAAATCTGAAGCTGCTTTCCTGAGTGAAATCTGTCATGACATTTTCAAACTACTGACACATTTTATGGAGTAAAGAAGCCAAATGCTCAGTTTTATGTGTAGCCTTAAACAATTGAATCGAGACTTTGGCCTTTTCAATCCAGTATTCAGCTTTCATACATAGAACTATTACATGTCTTGAATTATACTAGTTTTATTGCATTACACATCTTATTTCAAGAATTTGACTGGAAGACAACTGTAACCAGTGATCTTGCATGAATAATGACTCTATAATGCAGTCTGTGTCTTTTATTCCATTCATTGATATCACCACCGGGGAGTGCCAAAGTCTATTATTACATCCAGGGGCTGTAATGTTGAAATTAATGCACTGAACTCATTGTTTATATAGAGGAGCTGAAAAGAAAAGATTGACACAGGAAGTGAAAGTGCATATTTACATTTGTGCCATGAAGTCAACAGCCAGCTTGATTGACATGTTTTTTTTTGTTTTTTGTCTTCAGGCTGTTGCAGAGCTGTGGAAATGGAGACAGACAGTGAAGGATCCTAAATAACAGTCTCAGTAGTTTTATGTCTTTTTATGACTTGTTTGTACCCATAACACCTCTCAAACCCTTTGAAGCCAAACTCCGTGCCTCACACTTGTCAATTCATTCAAAGTCTACTCCATCTCCAGCTGCCCTTCTGTATGAAGACACTAGAGAGGTGGTGATGTGGATGGTGACAGCACACTGGCATCTTTCCAACTCTCCATCACCCTCTGATCAGGGCAGAAAAACTATTTGGTTTGTTCAATAAACCCTTGGAGAACCAAATTACAAATTTGCATCTTTGTAAATGTGTAAATAAAATTCTCGCTAGATTGTCAACACCTGATATGGAGGATATCTTCATGTGTTTTTTATATTATCAGTAAAGGTTGATTTGGCCTCATGCAGGGACAATAAAAAAAAATGCACCGATTTGAAGTTCAATAAACATGAACTTCAAATCAATTTTCAACAGCCAATAGAACATCAGCTAATGGCTATGGTCGCATTATTTGTCAGTTTTGGTAAAGCTGAATCTTTGGCTGACATCAGCAAGTAACCAGAATATTGATATTGATTTAGCAATATTGATTTGTCTGATATCATTATGAACATAAACACTCTGCACTTTTTGAAAACACAATTCCTGTTGGGTGTGTTTGAATGTTTATGCTATTGTGAGATTCCTTAGGTTAAAGATCCCATGATGCCAAACTGTCCACGTTGCTTCTGTTTGAGACACTGTATGAGAATTTTTTTTTTTTTCCCTTTAAATTTTCATACATCTTACCGTCCGGAAATAATCAGCCAGTTCTTACGCAATGAGTTGCATTGACTTTCAAGGGCTAAACGTCAAAGTGAAGCACCGCACACATTTCGGCAGCATTGGTCTAAGTTTAGATTTGTCCGTTTGACTGCGTTGTGTTGTCTGAACTACTGATAACAAACAAGCCAAATGTTGACTACTTAGTCTGTAAGTGACTGAATGCATGAAGGAATTAGCGATGAGTTGTTTTGTTTTTTGTTAAAGAGTTTCTTATAACCTTCCAAACCAGGAAATATAGATTTGGAGAATTCATGGAAATGTTCCACATTGTAATCTTCCAAGAAATTCCAACCTGTCTTAAAGTTGAATAAAATTCTGTGCTCATTTGACCTGTGAAAGTTATACTTAAATGTTAATGCATGAGGCCTGTTACAGTAGAAGATCATTCCATGTTCTGGAGAAACAAGTGTAAGTTTTTATGACTGAAACTATGCTGTGGGTTTGGGTGGATTTATCCCAAGATCAATGAAATAAAAATATGTGGATCTGTTGAATAAATGTGATTGTTTGATCATTTTCCTCTTCATTTGTTTTTTTTTTTCTTTATTACTATTAAAAGTTCAAGAGCTCTTTTTTTGGACATCAAATTCAAGATATCTTTTGAACTTTGCACTAATAAGGATACTCTACACAACCATCTCTCTAATATCTATATGTGCATGTAGGCAGGAGTTTGCGTTGCAGAGAGTGGAGTTTTAGTTTAAGTAAATATTTAAGATGCACATTCCCTCCTGAGGTTCCTCAAACTACTGAGAAACTGTTAAAATAAGTGTGTGTTTAACCTAAAACATTGTGTTGAAGTCATTAAGTAATCAGCAGTCAGTTTAACTCTGAGTTGTGCATATAGTTATGTTTTATTTTCTTATTCCTTCTATTGCATTAAAAGGTACCACCTACAGGATGATATTAAGTCAGGTTAGGTTAAGTGATCAGTAGGAATTCAGTTCATGTTTTGCATCATGTTTTAAATGTAGCTGGATCATCAGTCTCTTACTAATCAGATTCTTTATGTGTTTCCATGCCTAATTACTGCACCATGGGCCCAAATTTCCACTTAATCATTTCTTTATCTCCAATATTTACCCCGCTAACAAAAATGCTCTTCCTCTCAATAAGACAGTCTTGATGACTGGAAGGACTCTATTTAATGTGTCCATGTATTTAGGTTATGACAGCTTGGGTAGTGAGTTCATTAACAATAAGGCCACTTCAAGACTATTAAGCCGTTTCTGCTCATTTTTGCCCTTAATGGTCCAGTAAATGACCACTCAAACAGAGCAGTGCATCATTTACTGTCAGGGTGAGAAAAAGGTGAAGGACTAGTCATTTATCATCATCATGAAGTGATTTTGTAGCACAAAAATCTATTTTGTGATGGCCTGGATTTACTGTGATAAAGTAGCATCACTTTACTGATTAGATTAAAGGAGCCAACAGATGTATTTATCAGAATTTATGCGATGAGGCAGACATTTCCCAATAAAAAGTTGCATTTTAAATTCCAACAGAAAAGAGGAGGGAAGAACTCCTCCCATCTGCAAGAACTGGAGGGAAAACATTTCACATTAAGTGTTCAATTGATTAATTGATGCATTGACTCCATGTTATTATCATTACTTTGTCCCTACTTTGTCAAAATTCCAATAGCAATAGCAATATAATATAATAAAATCTTACAATAAAATCTTACCACAATGTGGGTATAAAGTCTTCTGGTAGTAGAAGGAAATAATTGTCATGTGTGGTTGCATTGTGCGTTTATAGGACAGAGGCAGACGGGGGTCAGAAGGGTTGGCCACTTAGGAGTGAAATCATTTTTATTATTACTTTCATGATCTTGCCTGAGGGGAGGGAAGAAGGAGTGATTAGAGAATGGCAGACGAAATGAGAACAGAGGGAAAGGAGAACTAGAGCAAGACACTGCTGGATCTTATAAATCAGAAGAATCATAACTTCCAGGCACAGAATGACAAAGTGAGGAGAAATGAGACACAGTGCAAATAGACGGGGAAAATTCAGAGGAGGGATAAGAAGAATTGAGGTGAAAATGCTCCAATGCAGAGAAATATTACTTCAATTTTCCAAAATAATGTAACATCTTTTATGTACAATTTATAATATATTGTGCATTTAAACCATACAGCACATAACATCTGCTACAACTGAAAATATACACCACAAGGTGGCAATAAAACCAAAGCAACTGTCACTATGTTTTCCATTATGATGCTGTGTAACCATCCACCTACAGAAGATGGCTTCCAGCCAGAGAAGTGGGCCCTGATGATTTTGGATTCTTGCCTCAATACCTGTGCAGTCAGAAAATCATCTGCAACCTGAGACTGTCATGTTTATTAACCAACATTTCTAAATGTGTATATACATTTTTCTTTTTTGGGGGGGGGGATGCATGTTCATAACAGACCTTTTTCATAGCAGACATTTTGAGTTGTCAAAGCAGGAAACCACAGGTGTAACTAATAACATTAACTGCTCTGTTCTGTTTAGGTGTCTTGTAAGGCAGACACATGAAACCTGCATACACACATGCATCGACTCTATGTTATTATCATTACTTTGTCCCATACGTACCACTGATTCATGTTATTAATCGCACTGGTGCTTTTTCTGGCGTGTGAAAATGTCCGTTTCATAATGTCTGAACATGCCACCTGTGTGTGACTCATCGTGCATGTTGTTGTACTGGTTTCCTTTAATGCCAGGTTCAGGACAAAGGTTATGCGTTTCAGGGAAATGCAACAACAACAACAACAAATGTCTATGCAACTTTGGTAAATTTGCTCACCAGTGCTAGGTAGATGACCTTTGACAGGAATCATTGTGATCACCACTGTAATTCTCAATATGGAAACCAATTTTAATTGTGCTATTAGTGTGTGTATACTGATGCATATAGCCTCCATTTCGCATTCAAACATTTCCACAACTCAGAAACTGTACATTTTTCACTTTTATTTTATGTACAACAAATGCAAATCACAATTTAAGAGTTTTAAAAAAAACAGATACTGTGATGAGTGCAGTAACAGCTGTTAGGACTGAAAATAAAAACAGCAGAAGCCAAGCCCATTCACACAGACCAAGTCAACAAATAGCTCACCACATTCGTCACACACTGTAAAACAGTAAAAACATTGGCATATTGTAATTTATATAGTTACCATTGCACTCTGGCACTTGATTAAAACAAAATAGTCTACAGCTGTTCTGAATAACTTGTCTTGTTCATATAAATAAGGCACAAATACATAGACATAATGGTAGCAAACTGCTTCTCAGGTGCCAGATGATCAACTGTTACTTCCATCCTCAACAGTAAAAAGATGATTGAAGAGTTGTCCATTCCCAGATCTGATTTCTATTCAGTGCATTCAAACAGTTCTCCCAAACACACTGTACATTCTAATGCACTGTACATTGTAGTATGCAGCAAGGGGACATTTTCTACATACCAAGGTCTACAATATCATGGGTGTTTTCACCTTAATTTAGTGCTTTACATGTGTCCAAGTGGATACTATACTACACACATACAAATCTAAGCACTGATCGTAGTTTTGGACAGGATGAGGCCAATTTGCTCTGTTATCAAGTAAACAGCCATTATTTAAAACTTTAATGTATTTGTTAAAATAATGTTACAGTAACATCACAGGGTGGACCTGAAGAAACTAAAATACAAAATTAAAAAAAAGACAAACAGACAGGTTCTGATCACCTCCTGGGATACATCTTTTCAAACTTTCAATCACTGAGCTGAACTAACATGAATGTCAAAGTGTTCCTTCATCCTCTAAACACAGTCCTGTCCCGTTCAAACGTACTCCTTGCTGCTGGGGGGTCTGGAGATGGGATACTTTGGTGTGGGTTTGCTTCTCGGGCAGGATGCTGCAAGCATTGCACCTCCGACTACAACCAGGAACGCTCCGGCCCAGGCGATGAAGATGGCAGAACCGAACTCATACCTTCAGAAAGAGAAGTTACAATAAGTCAAACGGGTAGAGCTCCAACTAGTACAAAACAAACATGACAGCAGGAGCAGCAGCAGGACATATGCAAATGTTTGGATACAGAAGGTGGAGGAGGAAGAGTTTGTCTCCAAATATCTTGTTAGATGTTTAGGTTCCTTTGTTAAAAAATATAAAATTAAATTAAAAAAAAATTATAGAGCCAGGACACAGCACCAGTTTTACATTTTTGCTCTCAAAAAAGTGCTTTCTGCTTCTCCAATGTACTTACTTGGTATTGACAGGGGTGAAGGGGTTGTAGAAGGCTTGAATGATGTCATGAGCATACCAAGAGCAGGCGACAATGGCACACAAAGCTGTGAAAAAGTAAAGGAGAACATTACTGAAACTGTTGAGAATCCAGGGAAAAGGGGAAGGAGTAAAAAAAAAAGGAAAAACCACAAACAAACAAAAAAAATACTTAATGACGTCTTACCTCCGACCAGAATAATAATGCCACCAGTCATAGCGATGCGGGTCTTGCGCGTTTTGTCATCTCCTCCACAGTTTGTGCACTTCATTCCCATGCAGGCTACACCCAGACCGGCCAGCGATACAATAATGCTGACAATCATGAGGGCACGGGTTGCCTGGAGGGCACCTGGATGAGAGGGAAAGGGAATTAAAAAAAAAGGGTTAATCAGTTATTGTGACAAACATTTAACACTTAACGCTACAATGTACATGAGCAAAAAAGGTGGGGCAAGACTTGACAGGCTCTATAGGAGAAAAACTAAAAAAGGAACAAAAAAGGAATTTCCACTGAAATTTGTGGTTAATATCTATTAAAAATGCAGATGTATTTTCACAAAGTTGCTTTTTTTTGTGATTAGAAGCCATCATTTGGAAAAAAGGGTAGTGTCGAACACTTCACTTCATGTGTAACAGAGCAGCCTCTGTCTCTTGTGTCTCTCGTTGCCGCTCCCTATAACAACGCGCCACAGAAACTGGCTCTAACCGGAAGCCCAGTGAAACCCTGGAGGGGGAGGGGGATGGGGGTGGGGGAGTGGGTGTGTGGGTTAGTATGCGTGCTAGTCAGAAACAGGTCTAACCGGGTTTCAGATTTCATTATAAGGAAGACACTCCCAATTTCAGGTACTCTCGGCACCGCTTTTCAACAGGTGGACATTTCTTAGCTTGAAACCACCATCCATAAAGACACAAGGCCCTTTATGTATACAAATGTCCACTGTGGCTTCATAGAAATTAGTCTAGTTGTTACACTTTTCCAAGTTTTGGTATCCATTGTTCCTAAACTACAAATGTGTTAGTAGATTTCTTTAAAAAAAAAAAAAAAAGGCAGGTATTTCTGAATATTGTGCTATTATTTGTTCACTCGCTCCATATCTGACCACAGCTTTAATCACACAAGTTTTATCAAAGTTGGGTTTGTGTTCATGTTTGAATAGGCGATAAGACACACTGTACACAGATACTTTTATCAAATGTTTTGATAAGTCCAATAGAAAATAATATGTATACAGTTTTTCCTTTACAATAAGACAACGATTCAGAAGAAACGGCCAGTTCGTGAACCTTTAGCTTACCAAATCCAATACATTTAAGTAGGATTAAACACACAGGGAGGGACCAGCACACAAAAAAGGGAAGATTGCCTTCAGTGGCATTCAGGCAGTTTATGCCTGAGGGCAGTCTATCACTGAGTTGAATATGAAACATGTGCAATGAGAAATCCAACTACCAATCTACCATTGACCTATTTAGCCACTGCTTTACGATAATAGATCATAAAGTCATAAAGATGGTTACAACTCAACAGCAAAGCACTTATTCCTGGAATTGTGACGTTAGACTTTAAAAATGTTTGTTCCAACGTATTCATTTGGCTTTATGTGTTTTTGTTAATGACTTACATGATTCATTACTGAATAACCAGTGTATTTTAAATTCATTTCCCTAATCTCACCATACTGCCACATATCAGAGCCCGGAAGTGTGGCCTACTGTACTGTTTGACCTGTTTATTATATAAATGTTGTGCTGGGAAACATTGGGGAAAATTTAACTTAATGCTGTATTTAAATATATATTCTCCACACATGACTGTAAAGTTCACATTTTGGGGGAAAGAATGGTTCATTTGAATTTTATGCCCTATAGGCCAAAAACAAAGCAAGTGTTTGTGGAGCTGGTTTTTCACACATGTTGACTAAACAGTGGCTCATACAGGTGTTGTTTAACCTGTAAGTCCTAATGTTGTTCAATGCAAATCCTGCACTACAGTGCATGGGTGTTGGGAGGAGGGGTACCTAGAGTGGACAATGGCTACAAGAGAATCATTGTCCAAGTGTAAAAAGTAACAAGTGATAAGAATGCATGAGTTTCAAATATGTCTTTTACAAGATGATCTCTGGCACTGAGCCATGAGGCTGCACCAGTGCAGGTTTGTGGAAAATAACGACATTCTGAGTGGATAAAAAGGGAGTTAATAAGTGACAGAACTGGTTAGTCCAAGCCACAGGAATCCAGTGACTATTCAGTTGTAAAAAAAAAAAAAAAAAAAAAAAAACCTGCTTTGGACTAGAAAAAGTTAGATGCTTCTGCTTTTCAACAGGTGCAAAGCATTTTATTACATCATTTCCTGTTACATGTTAACAGTAGGTTTCTTTGTATGAAACTTAGTTACATTAACTTTTCAAAAGAAGATAAGCACAGGGTGATAAAATAGACAGTAGGCCTGTATGTCTTCTGACTAACAGTTTTCTTTTTTTTTTCTTTTTTTTTTTTATTATTAGGCCTTTACAGAGAACACCTTTGTTAATTTAAAGTGTTCAAAGGCAACATTTAACAACTTTTCAAAAGGGTTTTTCGAGCCAATGTAAGCTCATCCTTAACATGAATAAAAAACATCTTAATTTTGAGTTTTTGTTCCAAAGGGCAAAACATATCGACGACACATAATTTGTAAATCCTTTACTTACCGTTGAGCTGGAGGATTGAGTCATAGACTTTGCACTGGATCTGGCCTGTGCTCTGGAAGGCACAGGACATCCACAGTCCTTCGTACATGGCCACCGCTGTGATGATGTTGTCCCCAACATAAGCAGACATCTTCCATTGGGGCAAAATGGTGCCAATTATCAATCCAATGGAGCCTAGAAGCGCCAGGGCGAACCCCAAAATCTGCAAACCGGAGTTGGCCATTTGCACTTTCCTCAACGATGTGACCTCAAGAAAAAAAAATCAACAAAGGCGACGTCCACCTGCTCTGAAGGTACAAATCCCGCACTCCTTAAACTCGGTTGGGTTTTTAATTAGGTTTGATTGGTTGCCCACAAAGTAAGTTCTTCTGTTATTATCTCTTACTCTTTGACTTTCTGACAGTAAATTAGCAGACAACGGTGATATTTCAAGTTATAAAGTGTCTCTGGCTCTTTTCACGCACCTGTTCCTCTGCCGCACCTTTAATGGGGAGGGAATAGCGGGAGCGAGCTTTTTAGGCGGTTTCTGTGGCAGGTGGGCGGGGACGCGCACGCAGTTTCGACTCATCAGCGACAGCAGCGAGCATCAGAAGTTTCGTGACGTGGGCGAAGTGTTTCCCGAAATAGACCCTGAAGGTCTAGAATCTAGATCATAACAACTACATATTGCACATTTGACCCAGCAAGAATCAAAACAAACCAAAAGACATGTTAATGTTTTTCCATTAAGTGAAACATGTTAACAAGTTTGCAAGTTTGAGTTTATATTCTACTCTAAAATATGCCCAGGTACACAATAAATTAATGATTTGTATTTTACCAACTGTCATAAATGTGGTTATTGTTTCTAATGAATATGCCTGACACAGAGCAGTATCTGAATTTAATATTTTAAATGTCAAATTTATAAGAAACAACAGACTATTTTTTAAAAATGTTTTAAAGTGCAAACACAGCCACTCACATTCTGTATGTCTAACTCCAATCACTATTTCACACTTGTAAATCATTAGAATAATTAACCATTAGACATTGCTTCTATATATAATGGCACAGTGTTTTGCGCTAACGTATTAGATTGGTATAATTATTCCTACCTCCTGTAAAATGGAGAAGTTGGGTTGACTACATAAAAGTATTTATGATACTATGATGATAATTTTATGAGAATTTTCTGTACACATATTTTGATGAATAAATGAAGCACCAAGGATCCATTGGGCCTTGCTGTTTGTTAAAGCAAACGCATATTGTTACATGCTAGTGCATAGCACCCTGTTGGCTTAAGAGTGTTTCACTCCACATGAGTCCCTCAGTTCTCCAAAATGGGAAGTTGCATTTACCTAAGCAGAAGTTAGTGGAAAATGTTGCATAAAATTAAAATGAAAAACACAAATTGAACAATTAACATCTAAACATGTTTATAAGGATGGGTAATCAGGTGCCATGAACATATGTCCACCAAAATACATAAGTCATTGTTATTAATCAATTCATCATATATATCTTATGATATGGGCCATATAATACCCCCCTTTGTCTCAATTTTGATTAATACATTGTATACAAATATCACACAGTGTGTTTGCATGTGTATATGTTACAACCTGAATCAAATTCCACATTTCTAAAGCATGTTTATTATGTAGGGTAATATCAGATTCTTTCACACATGTAATGTTGTCGGTCTTTTAATTTTTATGTATTCAACACGTGTGAGTGTGTGTTTGGCTGCCATGTGTTTGAGTTATAGGACATATTAAACAGCTCTTTGCACACTACATTGTGCTTTATTTACCACAGGTCAGAGGAACTGAATTGAACACCACTCAGCCAGCAGGAGCATCACACAGGCCCTGGGACACAATTCAGCTGAAGCTGTGTTAAGCAATGTTAACCCAGATGGAAGGGTTAAAACAACAGATGCAGGTATGAGTGCTGTGCAGTGATGGATCCTGTTGTTATGACTCTGTACATCCATGAATAATAGATGTACTGTAGGCATAGCTTCATGTGTTTAAACTATTTAAACTACATGTGTCTTGCCTCTGCTCACCCCTTTGGCTATGAGCACTATTAACAATCAAAAGAATTGCCTTTGACTTGTAAAAGTACTCAAGATTATTATTTATATAAAATAATCCTGCATTAATTATTCAATTATTTGCAGTAAAAGACAAAGTATAAGTATATATTAGGAAAAACAGTTGGATTCAGATTTTATTAATTTGATTTTTTTTATTGATCAACCTATACTCCATATACTCTGTATTCTTTGCCATGCAAATTTAACACTTAATTTTCTAACTTAGAACTTTTTGTTGGCTAAACATTTCATCCACACACAGCAGATGGAAAAGGATATTTTCAATGACCAAACCAAACTATCACCAGTTATTATCCTTTCTCAGAAGATGGTATATGATTTCCTGATATCCTGCAGAGTCTGGTTTAGCATATTTACTTAAGTTTAAGATTGAAGGTGTGCCCTCAGCTGGTGTGATATTGACCAAAGTGTCCGTGATCAAGGTACTTTCCGGTATCTACTAACTGGTCCGGACGTTTGTATGGAACTCGTCAGCTTCTACCAGTAACCCTCACTTCCCCTTAGACACTCCTCTGGGCTGTTGCAGGAAAGAGAACTTCTATTTTTCCATCACAGATTTATTTTATTTTTACCATCTAATTATTTACTGTACTGTACTGTACTTAACTTGTATGTTTTACTACCAGTCTTTTCCATTAGTTTATATTCTCTTTATTCTCTCTTTATTACTACTTATGTGAGCATGTGGGCACTGCCACCACTACAATAAAACATTCCCTAGAATCCTTTAGCAAGGTAAATTCCTTCATCCTGACACACTAACAAAAGGAGGAGATCTAAGAAGTAATCCCAGAAGCTCAGACTGAGAGTTTTATTTAGTAGCAAGGGCCCTGAGGGAGTACTGTTTTCAGTTTGCTCTGACCAATTCACTATGACAACATGAGAGCAGACCAGGAAATCCCAGGGTTTTACTGTCAGTTTTCAGCTATAGAGATAAAATCTTTGCCTTATTTTTTTTTTGATGAATACCTTTCTCAGATTTTTCTTGACAAAAGAGATTTGCAAAATTGAATCTTTGTTACATATTTAAATGTGTAACATGGTGCAAAATTTGAATTTGGTACATGTTAATCTGGTTGAACAGTTGGTGTGAGAATAAGTTTTCCTTTCGATTTTGTTGTGTTTGGCACAGCTATAGTCTTACAATGGCAACTCCAAAATTACAATGGCAGTTGATTCATTACTTCACCAGTCAAACAGGTTTTATCGAGCTTTTGCTGGTATCCAAGCAGCAGTTCTTAGAAACCATAAAATTTACCACAAAAAGAAAACATTTTATATGCACAAGCAAGCACCGGATGACACTTTTTTCAAACACACTTTTGCTAGATTGCATGATACTTCTAAATATAGAAAGTGACTGTCAGGTTTCAAAAGTACTATGATACTTGCGCAACACTGAGATTTCTCAGATTAATACCCACAGTCACCTACTGAGTCATCACATGTGTAATATAGAGGAAGTAAATTGTAAATATTATTAACTTGTCACAAGTTTCTTGAATTGTAACATGACTCATCTCAATAGAAACAGAGGACACTGAATGGGACAATCTGTGTTTACTTCTTTGCAGGGCGTGTTTAGTCTGGGTCAACTGTCAGATCCACAATTTTTTCACAATGCTCTTAAAGGTACTAAATCCCAAGCCAATGACACAATGAACTGAAGACTGGTTTACATTTTTCTGTACTGTATTGTTGACTGTAGAATTAACCTGCCTCCAAAAACATGTTTTAGTTGGATCATATACTAGTTTGAACACGCTTTCTCGTTGGTGTGTCCAAACTTTTGACTGGTACTGTGTATATGGAGGAAATTATATGTAATGATTTACACACTATTACAAAGTTTTCCCGCAGGAACTTTTGATATTAAAGTTAATCTTACTGAATAATATAAGTTATTACCTACCTGAAAATCTCCCCCCAAAATTCTTTTGATATTTTGAGTCATGAATTTTGGGCATTTAATTGCTTTTTTCCCCCTCAGATCACGTTTTCCAATTAAGATTTAACTTCACCATTTGACACTGATATGTTGATGTTACCTTAATGACTCACTGTAATCCTTCTACTATGAGTAGGAAGTTGTACTTTCATTCTAGGAAGCAGTTAAGGTTGCATAAGGCTAGATGAAACAAATTTCTCTAAAGTGTAACACTGCCATCTGGTGTTTACCGTGACTCTGAAACCAAGCAATAAATACAAAGCCATTCTAGCTTCAGCTGTAACTCCAGTCATG